>JASMMZ010000004.1:32941483-32987079 GCA_038502455.1 Anisogramma anomala
CTTCATCGATGATTATAGACAGTATTTTACCACCTTAAGCTACAGCTCTTGATTATTACCTTAATATTTACTTTCATTGTCCTTTATATAGATATCTATAATTTATTCTCTTGATTTTTCAATTCAAACTGATGTTCCAGCAAAGTCTGATGATGCATTGGATTGTACGCCAAAAAAAAAAAAAAAAAAGCACGGGACGAGGTATATCGTAGAGGTGAATAGAATACTCGTAAGTATAATAAAATAAACCTTACTAGAAACATTATCCCGAATAAATTGTTTGAACAACTTATAAATACCAAAAGACTCACTATCTGAATTAATTTATGCATTACTTTATTACTCAATGATATATCAGATAGGGAACGTTAGGATCGTGTGGAAGGTGCATATTATATAAAATATAACGTACAGAGGAGAGATTGAGTGGATATATATTGGTTTTAAGTGAAATAAAATAAGTTATTGGAATGGATTATATGTATAAGATTTATCGAATACCACTTCAATCTTAATATTTAATTGATGATAATGAATATACGCGACACACCAAGAGAAAAATGAAAATACGGCTATATTTATCGTGCATGATGTCTATGTTAATTCTTCGTAAAACAATGAAATGATGGTTTATTACCTTTAAAATGGTGAAATTTGTGTAGTGTTGGACCATGAAGTAATTAATGTCAAAGTAAATAGAACGGATTGGTTAAGATACTATTCTTGGTAATGATTTTTACTAGTGTGTATGTGAAGTATAAACTACCATGTATTTTTTTATTGTAGTTGGTTTTGACGTATTTCATAAGTACGTAGGTAAATGTAAAATCGAGATTGTAGTTATGAAACATAGTGATTAGTAATAGCATGGTATAAATAATACCGATGAATATTTTCGGCTATGTTTTATAATAAGATAGAATTGCTAACGTTACAAATGAGATTGATAATTCAACAAAAAACATGAAATTATTGACTTCGAAAAAATGGAAATATTATTATATTAGAAATGTATATCGAGACGTCAAAGAATGATGTTCTTATGATTTATTTAAGATATTAACTGCTGGTCTTTGTACAATGTAATAAAAGGAACATTAGAAACTTTTATAACATTATTCAATAAAGCCCATCAATTTTGGTAACGTTTGGTAAACATATTTACTTAATATAACAAATATTATATTTTATACCCACGATGCTATATATACGGACTTTTATATTAGACAGATAATTTGTAATGGTATTATTTTCTATTGTGGTTATAATGTTACACGGTTAGCTTAATGATAACATTTCATAATAGAAGCAAGTTCAAATCTATATATAACTTTTTATGTGATATAACCAAGTTTCCACATAGAGAGATACGTGTATCACTCATAGTGAACTAAGATAATCATGTGGACTTGCATTTCCGCTATCCTCGTACCAACTTGGAACCTGTTATAATTTTAAATGGGTTGTATTTTTAATTAGGAAATCGGATTTATCATCAAATATAGTTCAGTGGTAAATATAAGTTTTATAGTATAAGCTGATAATCGGAGATGTTTCTTTATTTCCTTGCTCTAGTAACGTTAGTAATAAAGTAAACGTAAATTTTTCAAATGGATAGTAGTGGTATTATTACAATTTAATCCAAATCATGTTTTTACCCGTAAACGTTTATAATATTCGTTAATAGTCCACCAATAACTCAATGTATAATATTCCAAACATGGTTTTTTATATCATTAGAAATCATCAATTCATTAACGTAAAATTTGAATCAATGTATTTTAATGGTGACATATTATTTACATATCTTTTACTTATGTATGAGAATTCCGTTATAACTTTTAGTTGAGATGATGATTATAAAATTATTCGTGGAACTCGTGATTCGTCTGTACTAAATGCTTTAAATAAAAATTTCTTTTCATTGTGTAAGCCTTTAAATCTTGGTCTGAAATTAAGCGTATTATTTAGGCGAAATACTTGTTAAATACATTTATAATCTTTGTAAAGAGAGGTATAATCACAAAAGATACCCAGTAATTTGGTCTTTTATATAACAATATCTTGGATAAAATATTTGAACTTATTCAAAAAGTCTTTCAATATTAATTAGAATTGAAAATGATGATATTGAAATCCGGGTTCCCTTTATCAACCATGTTAACTATTTGGGGAAAAAGATCGGATTGTGTGTATCCAGGCCACAAAATTATTGAATATTTTTAAAAAAAAATTAACAATGAGACCAAAACTTCGTGTAAATTTTGATTCATATCATGAACGTCAGAATCAAATTTTTCAGTTTACTTCATCAACTTATGCCGATTGAATAATCTAGAATCAGTATTTTTATCTAAATATTTTTTCCTTTCAAAAAAAAATGTTTACAACATTTTGAGAAAGTGTTGAGTTATAAAATCTGTATACGTGTAACTTTTTGTTATTTTATACAAAGGTTTTGAACTGTTTACATCAGAATCAATCGAATTTAATATCGATTTTTGAAAATCAGTCAAATTCAGTACATTTCAGTTAACTATACTGATTGTAAGTTGATTGTATTGACTGCGAATAAGGTACATTAGCTTCACAATTCAGACTAAGGAACGGGCCAAGCAATTAGCTATAATAATCAGTGTGAAGTTTAGCTAGCGTTCTGTCAAACTTAGAAGTAGTACATTACCACTTTCAATGCAATACTTGTTATATCGACCGAAGATTAGAATCAATTAGATTGCAACGATAAATTCTTACCAATACTAATTAGTGCTCATTAGGTAAATCATAATACGGTAGGTATAAAGAGAATTTACTTTCTGGTTACACTTTGAAATTCCGCAAGGTAGAGGGAAGATTTTTGCCAACGGCTCTACTGCTACGTTTGCTGTTTATATGTAGCAAAAAGGAAGAATTTGGAGTATGATACTATTCTCACGCACTTTAAAGTAGCGAAGTAATATTTATTATCGAAAACACTAAGAAATAATCATTTAATTAGCTTTGAAAGCTTTGAGATTCACGGCTAAGAAATCTCAAGTTTTTTAAGTTACCAAAATTGGAAAATTGTTTAATCGCTACTACTATTAGTACTATGCCTAAAAATTGTAAATATTGAAAGGTGGAGTCCTACCACCGCGTTATCTTTAACCAATAACTTCGATGATAAATAAATTATACCTTCTATTACTTTGATCCTATCAATTGATTCGTTCATTGAGTATGTAATTGTTAAAATGAATACCATAACCGCAGGAATTGATGTAGATATTGACTTTTCCCGAAAGGAATCAATTAAGAGCCTTGTGCCTTCATTCGTTAATCATTTTGATGATAGCCTTTGGTTTACAGAGAGTAATAAATATCCCCCCCCCGAGTATATAACTTATTACCTTGGATACTTTATTCTTGATGTCAAATACGATGACTGGTAATCCGGAATTGAAGCCCTTCACGACTTTGCCAAGATCTTTAAGAAATACAATCTAGATATGTAGATGAAAATGAAGAAGTCAGCTAAGGTTAAATTGGGAGTCGACTTCTGAAGAAGAGGGATTTCAATACTAGTAAAATTTGGGAAGGAAGATAATTGACCGAGATATTATACGAATACCCTACGGATGAGGAATTTTGATGAATACTTAAAGATAAGGGCAAATTTATTGCTGGCAATAATATCTCTTAACACTCACACATACGTTAGAAAGGATACGCCTAAGCCTAAATGAGTTTCTTATTCCCTTTTATATAAGTAAATTATTGAATTAACGCTGTAACTTACGATAAGGAATGAATTAATCCTGGTCGAACAAGTCTTTAAGCTCATAATAAGCTTTAATTTTACCAGTCCATTAGGTAGGAACCTTATTAAAGAATCATCTAATACTGGTAGGATTATTATGAAATCCACCGTAATCCCTAACGCCTTTAATAGACTGAATTTCAATAGGTTCAACTATAGTAGGAAAACATAATCAAGGGAAGGAGAGGTTTGATAAGCAAACTAATTACAAGCATAATTATTGGATTTTCCTTCTAAACTTTGGAAAATATATCTTTTCTACCTACTAATACTAATGCCAGCTCTACCATTACCAGTTGAAGGCCTAATGAGCCTCTACGACTCATATATCTCTTTTCTCGCTCAAAATATTCCTATAGTGTATACAAATTGTGTTGTAATTACAAATTTTGTAAAGATTTGAGGTGATAAGGAATAGTATGGTATTAAGCCGAACATTCCCCTCGAATTAAAATTGCGACCGTTTTTCAATATATATCTTTGAATAAAAATGACTTTATTAGGTTTCGATTTGTTGTTTTCTAATATCCGAACTGGCTCTGCTAAATACTACTACTTCCAGTACTTTACAAATCACTCGTTATTCAGAGATATTTACAATGGTTTTAAAAGTAACTTCGAATATGATATCGAACTTATTTAGTACTATGCAAACTAAAACATCATTAAGTAGTAAAATAAATTGAAGTATAAAAAAGTCGTAAGGTAAAATGTACCTTTTTAATCAGACGCTTGATAGGCCGATGGTTTTTGGAAAATAGATGGAGAATGTAGAATCTGGCGAAGGTACACAACCCCAGAAAGTTCGCTATGCTGTCATAGTTAATAAAGAAGTCAAATGCACTTTAGATTGTTTTAACGCTATTTTAAAGTTGTTTTTTAGCTAGTTGCGATATATTATTGAGATCGTAATGACATAGGTACCAATTTCAACTGTCGTATAACTCCTAGTTTATAACTTGAACAACGACAATAAGAACTTCTTATACGCTTACTATATCTATGGTATATATGGTAGGCACAGGTAATACCTTTAAGCAAAAACTCAGATATGGTAGCCTGAATGGTAACGCACGTAAAAATTTTGATATTCCTCTTTTTCAAGATTTCTAAGTTAGTTTATTAAATTTCCTTAAATCGTAAACAAAAAAAATCATTTGAAAACAAAGCTATTTGTTGATACTTTAGATTATCTTCGAATAATAATCAAATTAGTCAATACACCATATTTACTATCTTTTTACTTTTAACTTCAAATATAATAAATACGTTATAATTTTAGAAATTTTGAAGGTATAATATAAGAAAATGAACTTAAGTCTATTAGTTTGCATGAGGGCAATAGCTCTGAATATAAAGTAATGTAATGACTGGTGTACCACGTTCTATTATACCGTTTAATAAGTGAAAACCCTAATTGTTGTTATAAAGATAAAAGTTAAAACCTAATAATTTTTTTACTATTCCTGATCATTTCGCGAAGTAAGCTTTTTAAGTAATTATTCCGGATATTATGGTAGCATGATATTCAACTAGAGGTTATTTCTAGTAAGTAGTCTTACGAAGGGTTATTAATTGTGTTAGGGAACTTGATTATATAGCTTCCAGTAGACCTAGAGTTTGATTTAGGTTTGAAAAGAACTATTTTTACTTGGATCAACGATTGTAATAACAGTCGTTGGACCTATTATGTTCCATATATTAGAATCTCCTACAATGTTTTCCCTATATTTGAAACACATGAAAATGGTCGGTGTTAACATCTATATTTAAATTCACGAAAAGATTGAAAGTAAAAGATCACGGATTTTACTCAGTTGAAATGCAAATATTTATGGTTTAAACTTTTAGAACTAAAGGTTACGGTATTAAATCGAACGGAGTTAGAGCTTTATTAATTACATAGATGGTTTAATTACCAGGAAGTTAATAGGCGGTATAAAATCCTTCAATTTATCGGTCATGAAGACGAGTAGTTATTAGCGCTAGAGGTGATTGAATAGATTTTCCATTATTTTTAGATACATTTCAGATAAATTTTATTTTTAAAGTTGTATTGTAGCAAGGAGTTGTACTTGTATTTCCTATAGGATTATCAACTCACGAGACTGCCGACTCATAAGTCATCCTTCTCATAAGTACAAATTGTTATAACGGTCAAGTTGATTCGTACCTTCAGCTTAGTCTTTACCTTAAAATACAGACTGCAATACCACAATACCTTCGCATATATAGACAACATAAGAAATGAAAGCTGTAAACTGAGATTTTATTTTATATTCAACCGATTGATGGCTGCCAAGCTATCAAAGTAAGTTATTTGTGCGGAGCTACATCCGTATAACCTCGCTACCATAACACCTAAACTCTCTACCTTCCGTTATTGTTAAACCCTAAATAACAAACTTTTTTCTCTTTTTTTTTCTCTTACTTTACCTACAACCACTATATACCGTCAACTTCATAAACAAACGAGAGTTGAAAGCACTAGATATAACACCAGACGAGTTTCAAGCATCTTACCAAACGTTCTAGCAGACGCGTATAAAACTTAATAAAAAATATGCACTTACGCCTGCGACTGCCCCGATAAATTTAGCAACAATTATTTTCCCTTTATTTACACCAAAAATACTAATAAAAGCACCACTTTCGCCTACGAGTTTACCTTTACACAACTCGTCTTCGCTTTTAGCCTTAAATTTCTATACCCCTTTAACTCGTTTCTTACCTACACCTAGTCGTTCCTCGCTCGATGCAATTACAAGATCGTTACTTTTATTCGCTATAAAGCCAGGAAAGGTATACTCTTCATCCTCTAACAACGCTAATTCGGTAAAGCTTATGTCAAAAATGCGCTATAAGTTAAAAAAACGTGATGCCTTAAAACGCGCCGAAAATAATATAGTCATACGACGCTTGAAAAACTTGATTTTTAAAAGCCGTTATTTAAGTGATCGCTATCGCCGTCAATGGTTACCCATTTTTAAAACCTCATAAAATACCTTTAAGGGCTGTCCCCATCACCAATGCTAGAAAGGGAAGGAGCTCGAATACTCATCTCTACACCGATTTTGCGACCGCCATCAGCCTTTAAATTGCCGTTGTAAATCTATTTACGAACGCCGCGAACATAAACCCTTTCGCCGCCGTCATTCGCGTGACCGCCGCGAGTCAGCTCTCTTAACACCATCGCTTTCGTTCTTGTCCCTCTCATTCTCTAACCAGCCGCGAACCTTTTCAAATTCCGAATACCATAATTATTCAATAATTAATCGGCGGCACTCGCCGTTTAAAGTGTAATAAGATTGGTATTGGTAATCTTTGACGTTGCAACGTTATCGATTCGATTGGTCTTCGAAGTAATAGTAGTATTGCGTGATCAGATAGTGGATGTATTGTTCTTGGTTTGGCAGACCTCTAGCCAGTCTGCACTGTAATTTTTATGTCTAATTGCTTGGCCTATGCCCTAAAGTAAGGAGCAGCGTACTGAACTCGACTTACACCCAATGCGATAGGTCTCTATAAAGCAATACACTTAAATTGTAGTTCAGTATAATCAAATTTACTGTAAGTAATGTTCACCTACTGCATTACATGTAATACTATTCCAATATTGACGGCTTTTTAATTTTTACGCGCATGCCAGTGTGGTTTTTTTATCTTTTCTGGTTACCACTGAATTGCCTCCTCGTCAATTGGCCAGACCCCTATCAATTACAGTTAACTTTCATATTGTATTACACTAAATTGCATGTTAATTGATACCATTTGGTCTTAATTTCTCCTCCACTCCGAGGTCCGAGTTTATCAATTCCCATAAAAAGTTCTTTCGCCATAGTTTCTTTCAAGCCTTCACTTTAACCGTACCACTTAAAAATATTACCATCATTAATCCCATTACTATTATTAATCTCCTGGCAGTCTTCCAGTTTACCAATACATCCTTATTTTCCATTGCGTGATTTATGCTTTTCAGGTAGCTTTTTAACGTAGCTATTGATACATATGGTCAGCCTATTGCTATCTGAAAACTTTTCTAGGGCTTTGTTTGGCGTCTTCTTCGTAGTAGAATTTACTGGATTATCTTTGTCATCGATTAATCGAAATTCCTTAATCTCCCTCCATTCGTAGGCTTTACGGAGTGTTATCACATCGATTATCAGGCGTTTTTCGCTAATGGTTCCGAGCTTTAAAAGGCATTCGAAAAAGCTCCTTAAGTCGGTACAAATTACTACCTGAATGAAAGAAATCTTTAGCTACCTGATAATAAAGTTAAGGGTCTCCCACAGTGTCATGCCTACGTTAAAGACCGCCATTATGCCATAGATCTCTAATACTAATACGTTTCGTAAAATTCTTTTGTATTTGACGGAGGCCTAGTAGATTGGATTGCTGATAAAACTTAATTTATCATTACGCTTGTTTTCGTTGACGAAGGTCATCAGAAAGCCGATCTTTCAAGACAAATAGGTGTTTTTTGTAAGAAATCCATCCGTGAAGACTATTAACTTAGCCCTCGGTAGGTTGATTGGGACTATATTGATTCCGCTGTCCAAGTTTCACATTGGCTACTCGAACCTTTTATTTAGCCGGTTGAATTCATCATCCGTGGGTTTTTATACTTGCGTTGCGATAAAAAGGCCCTGAAAGTCTTTTGGTTAGCATAGGGTAACAATATAACTTCTCCAGGTATGTTACTCCATGTATCGTTGATTTCTAGCCTTGTTAGTCTTGTTAATTGTAGCTAAAAAAAACGTCTTGGACCTTTCAACGAAAGCTAAAGCCGGTATTAACATTAAGTATACGTATTAACGATCTATTAAAATCAAATTAACCGCTCTTCATTAACATCATTACCAGCTTTAAATTTCAAAACTTAAAGTCGTTAATTGTTTGTTATTCCAGTGTCACCAAGCTAACCGTTCCGATGAAAAGGGTATGGTTAGTTTACATACCTACTATGACGAATTCCTCTTTTTGCTTTACTAGCAAATACGGATCATATATTAAAGATTTTATCGTTAGCCGTGATTTCAAATACGACTAATGGTTTAGGAACTAGTAAATGTCTACTTTATCTAATTCGTATAGAAGCTGAATACATTGTATTACAGTGCCTAAAAGGTAAATGAAATGGTGTTTCTATAGTAGTTGTAGTAATAAAATCCGTTGTAAATCCGTTGCTAATTGCGTGTAGGCTTACGTTATATTATAGCTATTAAACGTAAACTTTCCTTTAATTTTGGCTAACAAACTTGTTACCAAAGTAACCACCAAACGCTATCTAATTTTTTGAATTATTGGCGATTACGTGAGGATACAGTTTTTGCCTTTATCATCGTATCCTCAAACGATTAAACGTGATTTTTAATACGGCTGCCCCGTGGTTTTGCCTTTAACCTCGTAAATAAACCTCGACTTAAAGATCATAACGTTTGGATTTTATAGGTTAAAGTCGGTTTTCGATACGAATTATACAACCCTTCGAATTAGCAAGACGTTAATTTCGACCTTATCGCTTTTTTCAAAAAGTTTGTCGGAAGTTTTGATAATCCCTTATGCCTGAGGATTTAGTACCAAGTTTTTGTTATCCTTTTTCTTTCTGCTTACCTAAGAAGTATTATTCACACGGCCCGATATATATTCCCTTTCTTTAACGTTTTTCTTTTCTAAAGGTCGTCCGTATCAGCGACATTCCATCGACTTATCGATAATAGGTAGAGAAGGTTCGTATTAACTCAGTCGCTTGGTTTAAACGGCTTAAGGGTTTTTGTCTTTAGTATCCCTAATGTAGTGCTTAACTTGAATGGTTTGAAAAGGTATAGGGTTGTTGTTAGTTTCGACAATCATTTCGGAATTTGCGATACTTATCATTCTATATGAGCCCTTTAATTTTCCCGGCTTCTTCCATACGAGGATTTTACTGTATAACAGTAAATTAAACACGTCGATCTTCAAAGGGCCGTTTCTAATAGTAAGGGCGTTATTAATTTGACGACGTTCCGATTCTCTTCGAAATTCCGTTAAAGCTTTACTATATCCCATAACATGTTTTTAAATATTTACCGAGGGCGGAAATTTACTCGTTAGGCGTAGGTACGCTCCCAAGATTAGGAGCGTTAGAACTAAGTCGTTAGTGCCTATAATATCGTTTAAACCTTTCGCTACCATCTATAAACGTTCCTGCAAATCCGTAAAACTTTTAATTTTCAATATAAGGATATCATACGTTTGTCGAAGTACGGTGTATGCTCTCTTAACCTTTACAATGTTCCAGTAGGCTTTTATAGGTACTTACTTACACTAAATACCAATTATTATAATATCTTCTTAAAATTTCGCCATCGTAAACTTAGTGCCAACATCATAGACAACGACGTGAGGAAAACCTAGGTACTTGTTAATTTACAACATCCTCAGCGTTTTCCACGTATCTTTTGCTGAAAGGGATTTGAAAAACTTAACTCCGTAAAAAGAGGTCACGGAGTTAACAATGTAAATAACAGGCTTATTATCTAGGTAAAACATATTAACATAGATTTCGTAATGAAAATCTTTATTGTCGTTCAGTGTAAACTGAAATTTCCGAAGGGCTTAGGTATGCGTTTGGCAATAGTAACAAATCTTTAATAGTCTTTAGGGTACAATATTTAATATATTTATACTCCCTAGACTTTATGATTTTTTGTAGCCTATTTACGGTTAAGTAATTAAAACGCTAGTATAATTAACACATCTCCGACTCCATTAAGTTTAACACCACTATTTCTGGACTTTAAAGATAAAACCATAAATACTCACACTTAAAAGCGAGTAGAATCTTTTAGCCGTTTCTAACCAGTTTATTTATGTTATCGTCGACGTTAACGCCAAAGGTTTTTATATCTTTTAAATAAAGTAAAAAAGGAGTAGGTGACTTAAGGATATAAAACGTCATTACGCCCATAACAGTTTGGATTACCATTATACCTAGTAACGATAATTGTTTGTATGAGCTAAAGCCAACTTTGGTTTTGTCAACATCGTAACGATTAATCTTAATAACTGTAATATTTTCCCTACGCCATGCTACATACTACGAATAGCCTTCTGTAAAATACCTTATTTCCACATTGTTGAGCATAATACCTTAAAACGTATGTTCCGCGTTGCAATCGCGAAGGTTAAAGATATATAAGGGATTAAGGGCGTGGTTAGGTCAAAGGTATAGATCTTTAACACCTAAACGATGCGAAAAAGCACGGTGTACTAGTTATTAAGCTACACCAGAAACAGTATTTTCGTGCTATTGAATCTATTTGGGGGTATTATTATCAATTAACTTATCCTCTTCGAAGTCTGTAACTTGGTTTAAGTATTTTTGTTTAAAAGTAGTGGTATATTGGATATAGTTTAACACCTTTCTATCATCTCGCTCGGCGAGGGGCTACCGAGTGAACCAGCAACCAATTTTGCTACAAATCCAATATCTTTTACTACTAGTATGAGGATAGTGTTAGCAGTTAGTAAATCCGTTTGAAACTTAGCCTTATTGGCAATAACATGGTTACTACCTCTAGTCTAAGGCCGAGGTCGATAAACTAAACCTTAGGCGTTATACGCGCCCGTATTTGCGTTCGATGTAATTAACTACCGTAAGGTCTTCTTTATTTACATTAAAGAATTTGTCAACTTAAAAGTATATATTAAACGAGTTTAATATACGTTTAATGAAGGTGGTGAACGAGGAACGCAACAAATTAAAAAAGCTTTGACAGGTAGTATCTGGATATTATAAAGCGTATTCGAACTCGCTAACTCCCGTAACCATTACCTGTACCTGTTCGCGAAGTGTGTTGTGCTAATATAAGCCTTTACTATTACTTTCCAATATAATATCAACTTGTTAAACATTTAATTAAGGACATCCATTAGTAATTCCTTCTCTTTTTTCCACCATTATTATAATACACCTCGTAATAGTCCAATCTATATCATATTACGCGAAGTGGATGTTGTATTCGAATTTGCTCTTTATACCATTTTAAATTTCGCGAAACGTGGTTGTTCAAGTTAGGAAGGTTAGGTAGTAATCCCTGGCGTACCCTATAAGGAATCCGGGAAATAGTAAGTAAAAACCAGAAAGAAGTGCCTCATTTACTTCTAAATATTTAAAAAGAGAATCATCTTGGTATTGAGGAAGTTATAAGAATTTTCGTTATATTTTTCTGTATTATTCCAGATCTTAGCGAAGTCTGTAAGCAGCTTGTAATCAATAATAACTATCCTAACAAGTTTTGAAAGAAGGAAGCTATAGTTATTCTAAGCTTAAATGGTATTTTCCTGGTAATTAAAGCCTTGAAGCTTCTAAAGCACAGTAATAAGGGTAATTACCAATCGCCTAGCCTAAGGGGTAAAGTTATGTAGTAGGACCTATGGTAAGCTTCCGCGCATAGGCGAACATAAACAGAGAAGGGTTTTAAGGGGCGTTAGGTACTTAAAGATTAAAGGAGGCTTGACGATTTCATTTCATTAACTAGTGTAAAGCGCTAATATTGATACCTCTAGCTGCGTTAATAGCCGCTACTTCACGTACCCTTCTGCTGATAATTGTGTACTCTGCGTTATTACTTAAAGTTATTAGACTTCCAAGCAAGTCAATAGATTCATTATCGCCAGTACGTAAAGAGGCTTGATTCAGTTATTAAAGGTAAAGTAAGGTTCCCTAAAACCTATGTATAGTCGTTAAAATCCCTTAGTGGATTTTACTTTTACTTAAGGGTCTTAAGAATTAGGGTTTTAAGGGTTGTCATCTTATTGGGCTAGTTTAAAAAGGTTTCCGCTAATCGCACTAAGGTTTTATCAGAAATGTGAATACAACAACGTATAACTTCCTTCTGCAACTAGGTCTTAACCGTTCGTTAAATCATATTCCACATATCAAAAGTGCAATAACTAAAAAACTCGCGGAATTCATAGAAAACACGGGTACCGCGACCGTATTCATCACCGAGGTCCACGTTAATAATATACTAGCTAATGTAATTGGTCAGGTAAGCTTCAATTTAAGTCTCTTTAACATCTGTGATTCCGAATTGTTAGTTGTAATAGTCGATAAAAGCTAATCCGAGGGCTTTAACTTTCTTTACATATTCCCAACTTAAAACCATCTTATTGGTTTAGCTTATATAAGACGTGTATATCGAGAGACTTAGTGATCTTAGGCGTAGGGAACTTGGTGATCTTAGGCGTAGAGAACTTGGTGTTTTGGCGTAAAGTCGCGAGTAAACTTAGCGATTTGGTGATTTGGCGTGAGGTTGCGTAACGTAGCTTTCTTGGCGCAACTTAGCGATTGTTCGTGTTTCTTCTTAAAGCAGCGAACTTAACGATTGAGTTAATATAAAGGGAGTGAAAAGAGTAAAGTATAGGTAGAGGTTTGGTATAAAAGGTAAAGGCGAAGGTTATTGTTATTAGTAAAGGGCGAAGGTTGTTTGTTATAATCCGTGAAACTTAGTCGTTTTTCTTACAGTTGTAACACCCGAAGTAGTGCTAACTTAGCTGTTTACCTACTTTCCGGACTTTGAGACTTCTAATAGTCAATTTCAACGTCTTTAACAAGGATTAATAAAGATTTCTTAGTGTTTTTAATAACGATACCGTCGTTACCTCTAAGCTGCCGTAAAAACCGATGCAACCTAAAAGTCTTTTCTACTTACTATCATAAAAACCGACGTAACAGTAAAAGCCTTTCTTAAGAATCTTTCTTCTACCTCAGAGGTCGTTTAATTTAAAGCTTAACCAGAAAATAGCTTTTTCTTTGACTTAGCTTATCTGTTCTTAACCTAATAAGCACTGATCAGTTTTGATAAGCATTAAATGTTACAATGTTGTCGATTCTGTTGGTCTTCGAAGCAATAGTAGTATTACATGGTCAGATAGTGAATGTATTATTATAGGTTCGGCCGACCGCTAGCCTGTTTGCATTGTAATTTGTATGGCCAATTGCTTGACCTGTGCCCTTGGGGGAAGTGCAGCATACTGCACTCGATTTACACCCAATGCAGTAAGTCTCCACAAAGCAATTCACTCAACTTACAGTTTATTATAGTTAACTTTACAGTAAGTAAAGTTGATCTACTTCACTGCATGTAATACTATGCGAACAATTGGGGTACTTAACCATTAGTATCATAACCTATAAGATATAAGCATTATCATGGTATGTAAAAATAGAGTTTTCACCTACCTATAAAGTTTTGCGACAACGCTGAGAAATCTTCATAGACTACTTTCCAAACTTTGGAAGTCAAACCATAAAAATATTTTTTATTTTGTTATAAGAATTTGCAATATATTGGTGAAATAAGAAGGGTACTTTTCTCGATTGCCGTAAGATATTTCATCGTAGCCTCGCATATATCATAAACATTCGCGTCAATAGCTTGGCCATAAATCCTGAAAGAGCTATTACAAAGTTCATGAAGGCAAAATTATGTTACGCAACCCGCTAAATAACGAATATAGCCTACGAACATATATCAAAATGAAGATATGTTACGTAAGAGCTATAAATATATAAATCCATTTCAATCAATTAATACACAGTGATATTAACAATTAACATCTAATACATAATAAACCTGAGTATTAAAAAATACCTACAGCCAACACAGCGCAAATAAACGATAATAAAAATATTTGGATAAGGTTAAGTTGTTTCAAACCATGCTACTTACACCAGTTATAAAACGATACCCCAACCATTAGCGCACCTAAAGCAAAAACATTCGCAATAGGTATAATTCTAAGTATTTTTGCAAAGAAAAATAATCACTTCGCAATGATAAGTTTGAACCCCGTAACCCCAAAACAATGCAAAGAAGTACGAAATATGTCACTTGAAAATACAACCGCTAACTTTAATAGAACTATCATCCTCCCAAGTATCCCACCAGAAACCGTAATCAAAATAAACATAAACAAAAACGCGGTTATAAAAAGAGAAAACGTAATAAATATCGTCTTACGAAAACAATATCGACCGAAATCGTAGTAACAATCGCAAATACAGAATTGACAATGTATAATTCGAGACAAACAATATAACTATTCAAATTTGAAAACCTATTTCAATTACTCACAAGTATACTTAGAAATAAATTCGTATTATTAGAGCTTTCAAAGAGGTTATGTAATAAAACATAACATTACACCGCTCATTCTTAGAACTTACGTATGTTAGAATGAGAATTACGGCTTTTATAAAGCTCTACTTAAGTATTTCACGGCTTATACTCAAAAAACGATGTTTACTCAAAAGACATCAAGAAACGCATACGATAATTAGACTACATACAGCCTATAAATCAAAACAATGTCGTAAATAACACGAAAAATCTTGATCTTATTGTAGCTAAGCCTATTACTAAGGAAGTAACACTCGCTAAAGGTGGCTATAGTTTTCTATAAATTTCTCTACGAGCCAACTTTAGAGACAAAAATCGTATACTTTACCTTGATATTGATACCAGTAAGAACCTCGTATTGAAATACTGACTCAACATATACTTTCTTAATTATATTACGATAAATGTAACTGTAAATAAACGCGAGACAATTGATGGTATAATAGGTCATTTTATTCGCCTTAATATTAAAACTCATTGGACATTCTATACTTATTAAGTTTGTTGTCGTCCCTAAGGGAAAATTATTCGTATTTTTCATTCAAAATTAATCTCTTTTAATGTTTCGATCGAATGGATTTATGCTTATATAGTACAACATCACAATTCTGTAGGTAATGTAGTGTGCCTTACAAAGTATACACTCTGAAAAACTATTACGGAATGGGAAGATAACGCCTATTTTAATTAAATTGAAAATAATTCATTCAAGCCTTTATATAGATTACAAGTGTTGGTAACGTATCCTTTATAGTGATGTAATCTATGGAAATAATTGTTAACAACTATTGTGTCTCTTTTACTTTTTCTGAAGCTTAT
Source organism: Anisogramma anomala (assembly GCA_038502455.1). Classification (NCBI taxonomy): domain Eukaryota; kingdom Fungi; phylum Ascomycota; class Sordariomycetes; order Diaporthales; family Gnomoniaceae; genus Anisogramma; species Anisogramma anomala. The sequence goes on from JASMMZ010000004.1 coordinate 32,957,270, forward strand.
GATAAATCTGCTAGTATATCTGCAATCGGTGCTAAATTCAAGTGGAATTCTCCAAATATTCGTACTATTACGGCGCCTATATATACGTCTATTCTACTAAAATACTTGTGAAGCCTTAATTAGGCACCTCGATTTTAGATGTAGTCAAATACCTGATTGAATAATTCGGGAGTCCTGAGGTTGTAAATCTTACTAATTCAACCGCAAGTCTCTCTTGAGATACACCAGGTTACTGCGATACTTTGTTTAACATAAAAACTGCTTAAAAATATACCAATAGTAAAAACAAGCTAAAGTACACATATCAGTACGACAAATCCAGTCTAATCAGTACGATTGCAACGAGTTTCCAAAAAATATCCGGCTATTTAAAAGGATATAGGTTCAATTAAGATACCATTACACCAAAGAATAAAGGTTCCATTTATCGATGAATGATAATAAACTAAACTGAACCTTTATCCTTATACTATTTTAAACGCGACGAAAAACGTCTCAATTAATAGTTCGATACATTAAATAACCTATAACGTAGAAAGTTCTTAAATCATATATTACCCTCAACATTAGCAGTATTAATATTATAAATAAACTGTATTGGGAGTAGATAAAAGACGAGTTATTATTAACTTACAACCACCTAACAAATAAACTTTTTCAAATGCATATTTACTACCATTTTGAAAGGATGTTACCGAATCTATTCGCTATAAAAATGGATTACAATTGTTGCGTTATCAAGTTATTCTTTCGGTTTATAATGTAACCAATTTACCTCAATCGATTTACTTTTATTAATTTTCTTTGATTTAAACGATATGAGGTTTTAATTATAGGTTTTTTCTATTTAACATTTAACGCCTAACTCTTCGTGAACCTAATATGAAAAGCATTTCATCCTTTTTATGGTATATTTATCAACGGCAATATAATTATTTCCAGCACATTCAAAAACCTCCTCGTATATAGGGATTCTGTTTTCAAATCATTATCGCGTACAATTATTGTTTTATAGCCAAATGAATCTCATGTCGGCTTTCAATCAGATGATCTTTTGGGGTTCTACGTAAAGACTTTCGGCCATTTCTCCACCAAGGAAAAAACTCATGATTTTTGTAATTTTTCGATCGCTTGTATTGTAAAATCATTGGAAATGTATTTGGAAGCAACATTATTTTGACGACAAATAAAACCATATTACCCGCGATTGTTATACCTACTTTAAAAACTTTAAAAAAATTTCTGGCACAAAGGAAAAAAACAAGGAGAACTTAAAGTTGGCAATTGTAGACAACTACTACGTTATACGCAATTTACAGTTATCAATTAATCAACTATAAAGAATAAGTCTTTGAAATCTATACTAACCTATTTAGGTAAACAGTTCAAATTACATCTTGCAAGTCCAAAACCCTGACTTTGTCCTTAAATTAATAAAAGCTTAGAACATGGATTTAGGTTTATTCTTTTTAACCTCAAAAAAGGCTATTATTGGCAATGAGGACAACGTATTCCAACTACCATGATCTAACCGGTTATATTTTTCAATCACCGCCTTACTCGAACCAAACTCAATTATGGCCTTTCAGACTATGAAATCACACATTTTATGTAAGTATACATACGTCTACGTATAACACTAGTTGGAAATTATTTATCAATTATTATCCTTATTGACTATAAGGCTTGAATATGTACTGTAAATCAAACATCTCTAAATATAACATTGACAAATAAGGCAAATAGTCAACTAATAAATATGTCAATTTACTTAATTTCATACCCTTTAGATATTATTCAGTTACCGGAACACTTCAATTTAATATAAGATATACTTATTTTCCTACCTCTGATAAGGATAGTAAACCCCAAAGGAAAAAAATACCAAAAATAAACAAAATATTTGATAAATCACCAACCGTGGACGAAGGTCGTTTAACCATACACCTCGAAGAGACTTCAATATATAATAATATGCGGCTTTCCTTTTAGACTAGTTATCGTAAGGATCTAGTCAAGCATAGAATTTTACAGAATTTCGCAAATAAAAAACGATAATAATATGCCTTTTAATACGTTTATATTTAGTTATTCGTTTCAATTGGTTAACCTCTCATTATGAAACTAGAATTCTAGTCATTGTGAAAAAAAATTCATTTTTACAACATTTGTATAGGAACTTTTCACCAAAGCATAAAAAAAAAGCACTATTTTGAACCTGAAAGAATAATAGCAACCTTAAATGAAGTACATTTTCACTTAAAATAAAAACTTGTAAAGGATTATATTAATAATCTCATACAATGCAACGAGTTACGCAAAGACAACCAAAAAAATACTGGGTTTCCTGGAACTAGTTGAAATACACAAGGAACTAATATACGGAATCTATATGGACTTTTTAATCGTATTATCAGCGGTGCAATCCGAATATAGACCTTGGAAATTATTTAACAAGAACTTTTTTAAACGTAGTAATACTGATTATATATAAACCATCCAAAAGGACACTTTAATTTCAGGTCATACTACATATATAGCGGATAATGAGGCTCTAATTCTGTTTAGACAATTTTTTTTATACGACTCGCCTTATTCACGATAAATTATCTTAGATGAAAATGTTAAGTTGATATTAGACTTTTGGTAAAGTTTGTGGAAAGGTTTTAAAAAGCGAAAAATAATAAAGATGATTTATTATTCTCAAATTAATAGGCAAGTAGTAAAAATAAACAAGTAGTTAAGCTAGCTTTATACCACTTCATGGCCGAATACCACAATTAATATTAAGTTAATGTTATACCGGTTTTGAAATGGAACCTTAATAATACATATTCTCGTACACTGAAAGCCTATTCCGATGAGTATCTGTTTGGATTCAAATTCACAATGCTATTAGATATTCCTACAACAATTATACCACGAAAATATGCAAAGATTCTGTTTATAAAAGAATATTTGCGATGCGAATAACGATTAACGATGGATATTATTATTCCTAAGGCAAAAAAGAGATACGATCAAAACCATCGTTGACATGAATTTGTTATAGGTTATAAAATGTGGTTAACCTTAGAAAATGCCTGTAAACCTCTTAAAAAATAAGGAAAGTTATCTCTACCTCATACATGGCCATAAATAATTTTGAAAAAGCTTAAGAATTTGACTTTTACCCTAGACATTCCACCCAACTCGTGAATTTATCAAACTACTAATATTACTTACTTATTACTTTATCATGACCCTACAAATGATATATTCCATAAAACTATACCCCAGCCTAATATAGATTAATGAGAGAATAACGAATAAAATATCTAAAATTAATAAGTAAAACGTATACTGGTTAAACAAGTATACCGCTGCCATCACAAAGGAGACTAGGTACAATATCTCCATAAATGAAAAGGCTTTACGGCTGGCGACGATAAATGAAAACAAGTATAAAATATTAAATGGTCTTAACTTACTTAAAGCATTCCAACAGTTAATTCTACATGACATGAAAATGATATCAATTTTTTTTCTTTTAGCCCCAAAATATATTGTATTGTACTCAGGGGGAGTAGTTGCCTTTCTCATAAAATTACCTACCCACGAGACTTCCTACCCACGAGTAAACCATTTTATGAGTAATTATTATTATGATAGTCTGGTGTATTCCTACCTTAAGCTTGGTCTTTACCTTAAAATACAGACCGGAATACCACAATACGTTCATATATACAGATAGTACAACCTTTGGATTTATATAAAAAAAAACTTTGATTTTGAAGTTTTTATTGATGTATTTTACTTAGACAGTCAATCTGTATTTTCCGTCGTAGATATCGTATCTATATCTTTTGTTGTCAAGTTCTTTAAGATTATTATAGCGACAGAAATATGGGGAACAGTGCATACTTTATAGAGCATTATACTTAGGACTTCTCAAAGTAATAGTTTACAATACTGGTATTAATTTTTCCGCGTTTAAGTTCAAAACTAATATTAAATCGATAGTAATTTGATGTAAATAAGTTTTTATTAAATCTTTTTGGGGTATGGGTAAGGTAAAAAATCGTATGTACTTGTATGAAGGGTTTACGATATCGTGAAGTTCAAAATTTGCTATTTTATAAGTCCAAAAACGAAATTAAAAATAGTAATAAACGTTATTAACTATAATATTAATTTACATAGTTTTATATCAACCTCATCTATATTTCAAACGTACTTATATAGAACAACTAAATTACTTTTTTCATTAAGTACCTAAGTACGAGTAGTAGTATAAAGTCAATCTTTAAAGAAAAACTAGTAAGAAATAATGTGAAGCTAAATTAACGACATCCTTGACACTAAAAAGAAAATATAGATGATAGAATCATTGTCTTTGACTTTAGAATGCGAAGTCTTTATATATAGAATTCTAGGTAAATATGTTAAACTATATGGGATATTAAGTATTTTTAACCGAAAAGTAGTGTTGAAAACCGTTGAAATCTTTTTTATTCTCCGTATTATATGGGTTAATAGAAAGCCTTTACATTTGATGAAAATCCTGGGATCCAACGAATTAATTAATATAACCTTTTTCAATCGATTGTTTACAAAAAGATAGGACGTCGATGGCGTGGAAAACCTATTAAAAGAAGGATTTGTAGAGAAAAGAAGGACAAAGACATGGATTATAGACATTGGAAAGAATATATAACGGTTTGAATGTCGTAAAACTAAAAGTTTGATGGTGATATAGTCATTAAGTTGCGAGCTAAAGGTATTATTAACATACCGGATATGTCTTTGAAAGAAGGTAATCGAATCGTGATCGACAGTCTTTTTAGACGCGGAATTGTTCAATTTGTATCACTTATATAATCTTCAATGTAAAACATGACGATTTTTGAATTAAGAATAGTTTACGAGGTAAAAAGTAATATGATGGATCGGCTATACGAAAAGTTAAGGCTAATAGATTAACGATACTGTAATAAGGATAACAACTAAATTGTTACTCAATTATTTAAATTCAATAAGATTAGTTAGGGTTTGATTGTTTTAATTATTTTCGGTTTCATTGTTTCTGTAAGCGATGAGTTTGCTATTAATAGTCGTAATGTTACAAGAACGAATATGTAATTCTTTGCGAATTTTGAACGAATCGTATTATTATATCTATTAAAAAATCAGTGTATACGTTCTCTATTAGAATTAAATGTAATGAGTTAAACATCTTTATGGTTTAGTTGAAGCAAGTGTTAATGAGTTTTTGATGTACTAAACGTATTTTTTCAATTAGTTGAGTATAAGGATATTAGCCTTTAACTTATATCTACTAATTTAGTCAGGTGAAACCCTTGGTATCATTTACATGTATATTTAAAATATTCCTCTTTACGTAAATATTCCATTTGAAGCGGGTTAATATAGTGTTATCGAGGAATTGTGCCTTAAAAGATGTAAGTTTATTAAACCGTTTATCAAAGGTACGTATGTAACAAAATTTAAATGTATTATTATTCCGCATCCATAATATTGACGATATCTGAAAAACGAATCTTAGCTTACAATGAAAAAGTTAAATTACGAATTGTCGAAAATCAATAAGATTTACGAGGCAAAACTAGTACGGTACCTCAAATAAAAAGTTTAACCCGATTATATCGCCACGTAATACCAAACAAAGGTATTTTATAACCTTTAGATTACGGTATAAATTCATAATCCGTGAATCAAGGACTTTAATCAATTGAATGAGCGTATTGAACAACAAATGTACATCTCTGATCACGATATTGATATAATATCATTGAATCTAACGACGGCGAATTTAATGGTTTTTACCAACTGTTCTTTTGTAAACAATATCAACTTTATATTAAACATAGAATTCTTCATCATATTCATTAATAAAGATAGGTTTAATAAGTAGTTTATAATTATAGGAAACCTCTTAGCCTGAACATTTCTTAAGTATAAACATATAATACAAACCATGTTAATATTGTAAGTTCACGGCATAATGACAAGCTTTAATATTGATATAGTCATTGAAGTCACGTTGAGAATGATTACCAAACAATTTGAATTGACTCCGATACGTATAATAATATGTATTAAGTTCCAAAACCTTTATAAGTATTTTGTTTAATTGTGTACAGCTAATGTACAACGTCTACTCATAAACGTAATAACTTCAAGAGAAATATACGAGTCATAGGAAATGAACCAATTTAGGTGCATTAACGTTAAAAACAATCCAGTAAACATTATGATTAGAGTTATATTCAAAGAGTCTTGAAAAGGTTTGGGGACAGTTATAGGTTGAGTATACGAATTGAGGGTTATGTGGACCGCCTTGAATATAATGAGAAGGAATAGAAATACCCTGTTAAACTTGAAATCTGTGAAAGTAATGATATATATATATAAACATATATAAACTTATCGGTAAAAGGTACGTAATTGATGGCGTAACATTTTGCGACGAGCGTAAGTCTGCGACAAAATATTTGTCTACGGGAGTTTAGGAAGTTCATAACTGAAAAGACGGGGCGGAGGATTGTAATTAGAATTCATTTGAGTATAGAACAGATTAGAATTGATAGAGATCAGGCTTAAGAAGTTAGGAGAAACTTTAGAGATTATCACAAATTAGTTTTTAGTTATACTGTCGTAAGCGTATAAAACAAAAAGTTGTTAGTATTAGAATAGTCGTCAATTACAGTATAGTTAAGTTAATTATTCTAACTGTAAGTTGATGATACTAAATAAAAGTTGACTGTATTATTAATTGTTTGACTGTATTAATCCAAACTAAGTATAGTAGGTCCTAAATGCATATTAGGGCATAAGCTAAGTAATTGGCGTATAAATTAGTATGAAGACCGGCTAGCGGTTTGCAAAATTTAAAGGTAATACATTACCACTTTTATTGAAATACCAGTTGCTTCGACAAAAGATTCGAATTAACTACGTTAATACTATAAAGGCCTACGAATAATCTAATGGTTTATAAATATCGTGTATTATTTGTTTCTTTCCATTTAATATATTATATAATTTCCTCGTATATTTTTAATCGTGGTTCTCTAGTTTCACAAAATCTGTTAGTTTTCAAGGTTCATTCATTTTTAATATGGTATCAATAAGATGAAACATTGAGATATAGCTTTTATTTAAGTCATGCATGATCGTATGATCTATATTATATTTTTATTCTTTATTTTTCATCGTTAATTTCGATATTTCCCTTCGGGGTAAGTATCTTTGTTACAAATGTTTAGTTGGTATTTTACCTTCATCCGAAAATTCATCTTCACAATAAACCAATATTATTAAATGGGTAAATATTTCAATAAACATGTATTTACGTAAAATGTTATATTATGTTATTTAAAATCCCTATAAGTTTTGCTACTAATCCGTTAATTAGTATGATTACGCTTATCACTGCACAAGCATCCTTTTATCTTCTTTATCAGGTATTCTACAAAAAGAAGTTGTTTGGTATAGTATTTTTATTTGATGTTAAACTTTCTACCGGATGTATGCAAATATTTACTCCAGAATAAAACGATTAATAGCATTTGAATCCAGTTATTCAGCGTGTTGGACCAATATATTGTTTGTCTTGAAAAATTATCTCGATCATTGTCGATAAGGTTTTACTAGTAAAAATTTTGAACTTAATACCAAAAAATGTTACTAAAAGAAATATATTAGCTAGTTAAGGGTTTAGATTCATACTAGGTACCATAATCTCTAATGCCTATAATTCAGGTACATAGGTTGCATCACGACGAAATCGAGTAGTTCTTTTAATTTGATAATGATCAAAGATGTGTGAAACCAGTTTCTACATATGTGTTCATGCAATTATTGTTTCTAAATTCAAGATGTTTTAGTATCTTCGTAAAGTTCAATTGGATATAATTTTAAAGTTAATTTATCCATCAAATACCAAATACGAATGGCAACGTTTAATGTAGTAGACTTGAAATAAATAATGAAAGGGGTTTTTGGAAAAGGTGATAAAATTAGAAATTGTTTCATCAAATGAATTACCAAACAAAATAAAAAAGTATATTTCTAAAAAAAATTAATAAGATCAAATTTTATAAATCACATTGAGGCCGGGTGATCAATATAAATTACCGCGCTGTTAATGAAAAATCTGGTAAAATTGAATAAATAGAATGAGTATAGTCAATGGTGTGTTCAAGTTTTAAAAGGATAAAGTATCAATAACGGGATATATTCAAAATATGGTGATTTCTAAAGAGCATAGTGGAAATAAAAAAATTGAAAAATCATCGTTTCGAAAAGGAAAATTTTACATATATATACAATGAGTGATATTCCAAAAATAATTTAACGAAAAAATGCGAAAAATTCAAAGCGAAAAAATATAATTCCATATAGAAAGCTATTTGGCAAGTAAAACTTGAAACATTCAAAATACGGGTTTAAATTTATAAATTTTGTTAAAGTCGTTCTTTTAAAAGTGATTAAGTGCATCCACTATTCACTACGAAGCTCGACTCTTGTTTTATGGTGGATATTGGAGTTAAAATACGACATAGTTAGGATTTGTATATCATATAATTTACACGTATTTTAACGATTATATTTTTTTACTAATCTAAACAATTTCTCCCTAATGAAATGAAACTATGAATGGATTTCGTTTAAATTATCAACGTCCTTATAAATTGTCGTGCATGTATATAGGTTCATAAGAAAATTGTATTAGAGGGATGTAGAAAGGAGCAAGTGACTTAGGAGGGTGTACATCTCGAAGTAGAGTATAAGTACTCTACTTCAAGTCGTATACTCTTTCCAGGGTCTCCCATTATAGGGCTTAGACCATGTGCCTATTCCTTATGCATGCTATCCATGGTACTGTCCACAACAAGGCTTGTTAATTGGAGTTCATGACAACTATGTCCCACAAAATGTCGTGGCACGGTGTGGCATAGTCCTGAGCCTGAACCTGAGCCTCACAGCTCCCTCCCTCTCCCTCCAATAGATTTCCCCCTCCCCTGCTGAATACCTGGTGCCATGTTGGCGTATGGAAATTTCCCCAAGACAGTGTTCTTCTAATGAGTTGACTGTCATAAACCAAAAAAATAAATCACCATGAAGCTCTGGATCATGTTGAAAAACGGTGTTATTTTGATATTGTATATGTCCCTTGATCCACACGGTGCTTATATATTAGATAGCTGTTTCTCAGACTCGTAGACTACGTTGTTGTTCTGACAACCTGTTAGGCTGTTCGGCGTTCAAAGTCATGTCTTTGACAGGCCTAACGGTTCCAAGTGGGTGTGATTCTGGGTCATATGGTCCTACCAAGTGTCATTCCCCCAACAGCAGAAAAGCTTCATAACAAACATTGGTAATTCCTTCGTTCATAACAGAAACGCAGAATCGCGGCTTTCTTGAGTCACATCAGTTCCTTCTGGCTGTCCTTGCTTCACCTCCGCGTTGACCACCTCGAACCCGTGTCTGACCTTCCGAGTTCGGGAGACTCCTCACGGGTGGCTGCCCGGGACTTACCGTCCACATCAAGCTCTGTCAGACTCACGACATCGCCCCGCAAGGTCAGGTTCGGCAGATCCCACGGGTTGCCCGTGCGGGCCCGGCCCGGCGCGTCCGCGGCGGACGCGCTGCGGGCCGCCGCGACCGAGCCCCACGCGCCCTCGAGGTCGTCGGCGCCGCGCCCCTCGACGAGCGGCATCCCGAGGCTGCTGGCGCGGCGGGCCGCATTGCCGAGCGTGTTGGACTGGCGCGTGATCTTGACCTCGACCTCGTGCGTGACGAGGATCGACGCGATCTCGCGGCGCAGGTGCGGCCAGAAGACGGGCAGCGCGCACGCGATGGTCGCGAGGTTGACCTCGAGGATGCTGAGCACGGATGTGGCGGTGCCGTAGAAGGACGGGTCGAAGGAGGGGTGGGTCCCGGCTTGACGGGATACCTGCGAGGCGAAGCGGACTACAGAAGAGGTTACGGTGCTGGAGACGGAGAATCAGTGGGTGATGGGTGTTCCTGGGGGTTGTGACTCAGGCGGGGCAGAGAGGAGAGGAGGTCCGAAGTAGAGTTCTGCTTACAGGCCTCCCAGCACGAAAAGCCCAAACATGCCCCGGCGTGATCTCTTGTCCGCCTCTGCTGTGGCCCACAGAGCTTTGGAGAACATGGGAATTGCCAAAACGACGATGTCCAGGATCATGTTCGAGGCCGAATTCTGATAAAATGTGAAAATACTGTACTTGGATCAGCAAATCCTCCACCTTGTAAGCTCTCGGGCGTCAGGGCGAAGGCTCACAATTGTTCCGAGTTCTTAGAGCCGTAGCCCCAGCATTGATGCTCGGGTCGAGTCACTGGACCATCTGCCCAGTAGGCCCAGACGGGGTTGCATGGGACCCAGGCGAGAAGACTCTGTGCAAGACCCCATGCCGTGACTACGACTATCATAATGAAGACAGTGATCCGAAGAAATTGCTGCCTGATCTCGGGGCGCTCGTCAATAATGCGTAGATACTGCAGTAGTAATGAAAGCTTCACAAGTGCCAGGGCCATGTTATACAGGGCCAAGGCCCACCAAACATTCTGTAAGGCGACGATGTTAGCAGCCCCATTGGTCCCATACCAGGGACTCGAGCAATGCGAGACTGCCTTGTAGGATGTATGGCGAAGATGGACGCACATGGATGAACTTGGCCATGCCTTCGATTCCCAGGACAAGGAAGTGCTGGCCCAAACCATGCATAGCCACTGTGTTGCATGTCAGTGAGCTACCTATCCCTCCCCATTAGTTGTGAATAGGCTGTACTCACACAGGCAGCATCCGATATTGGACGCAAATACCAATGACTGTGGGCATATTCAACACATGCCATCTACGTATCCCGTGAAGACGGGCTTAGGAAAAGGGGCGAGGGGGTCCTACAAATGTGAGAACAACACAATAATCATCGTATCCGGGAGTCCTGGTGACGAGAAATCGTACCCAGAGCCTCAGGGACACGCAGAGAGTGGTGAGTAACTAGAGAAGATCAGACATTAAAACATCAACAACTGGTAGTCCAATATGGTGCCCATTCTGCCAGGAGCGAGCATACCAAAGAAGATATTACAATGCCATCGATGAAGGCCTTGTGATTGTAGAAAGGAACTGGATCGTTGAGGTTGTCCAGCCTCATCAATTCCGAGAGTTGTGGCATCTTCGGGCCCAGTGCCCAGCACCCAAAGTAAATGTGCTTTAACTTCTAGTTAACAAGGTATGCATGCGTGTTCTAGGCAATTTTTTTATTTTTTTTTAAAAAAAAAAGGTTGACAACATTTACAACCTGTAGAAGCAAAATAGTATTGCTAGTAGGTCAGTGAGGTAAATGTTTGTCAATTGATGCGACAACAGACTTCTAAGTCTGTTACGAATGTGGTATAAATAGTGAACAGATAACTTTGTGAGCCAAGGGTAGTGTATAGTTGTGCTAATATTATCCCGGTTTTACCGACCTTAAAGTTTACTTAAGGGGTTTGTTGAAATCATAATATCTAGTATTTAGTGACTGCAGTCAACCCTGTTTGTCACCAGTTTACTCTATGTACACAGTCACATCCTTCGCCCAAAGCAACAACGTTCAAACTACCAGGCCTTTTTAACCTGCAGTCTGAATACTATAGTCCTTAACAAAAACATTGAAAAGATCTGCTAACTAATCATAAGCCTGTTGAGGTAGTATAGGCAGGGAAGGTGCTATTAGCACGGAAGGGTACAAATAGCCATTAGTGGGTTTGGCTTCATTGATAGAGAACAAATTTGTTTGGTAGTGCTGACCGCAAATTGAGCCCGCACTTCAATGGAAACAAGGGAAAAAAAACCTCAGAATCAAATCCAATAGTACCGATTTCATCTTGCCTAAATGGTTGTGAACGATTACTATGTAATATAGTCCCATGGTAATTAATAAGCCCTGGCCAAGTCGTCCCCACTGCCAAGGGCTGGCTATGCTAACTAAATTCGGGAATTACAGTCACACCGAGCTGATCTTGGATTTCTTGCTTACGGAGCCCTCCCTGAAAAAACAAGAGCTTGATCTCTTGTCATTGTTACTTTGTAAGCTAGAAGGTCCGTTTGCCCTTAGGTAGTAATATCGTCGAGACTGGTTGGGTGGCCAGTTAGCAGGCTGGCCGGCTGGCTAGAAGAGAGAAAAAACACGCGATGCATGTGAAATGTTGGTTGTGAAAATATGTATGTCAATGTTACCCAAATTAATTAGATGGGTATATGATTGTGTTTCACAGGTATATGGTAGGGGGTTTGTTATTTTGGTCTTTACTTAGTATAATGTCAACACAAAGGCTATTCCGATAATGATTATTAATCGACTAATGAAACTTAATAGAAACCGACATCAGCAAAACTTCAAGGTAAACACTTACATATTACCTTGAACTCAAAAACCAAACCCTGTTGTGAATAATATATCAACGGTTTTGGGATATTATTCTTATTTCTTTACAACAGGGACCCTGTTAATGTTATTCTTAAGTAATCGATTTCCATGACTGTTAACCGATGTAAATCGAAATGAAACAAGATCGAAGCCGTAAGAATATATTCTTCAACGTTTAGAATGTATAATTCTTTCAATTTTTTCCTTAGATATCTAACGAAATAATTGATGAAATCGGCAAAATTACCAATAAATTTTCGATAAAAGTTTGCAAAACCCAAAAAGCTTCGGATATTCCGAATAATACATAAAGACTCTTATTTGCATATTACCCGGAGTTTTTTATGGAGTCGACCCGAATACCTATGCAACCGGTTATAATAAAACTAAGGTATTGACCTCTTTATTAATAAAGTTACATTTGTTCAGTTTTAAGTTTAATATGGCATCGCAAAAGCATTCTAAAACCACACGAACTTGAGTTATATAATATCATTCAATACTAAAAGAAAAATCTAAAAGGTTATTTGAGTGAATTATAATAACGTTATCCAAAATATTTGCTATTATATAATTAATATATAGTTCGAACGTCTTTAACGTTCGTGTTAGCCTGAAAAGTGTAACTAATATCTTAAATAAACCGAAACATATACAAAAAGCCGTTAGATTTCCTATCCGGATGTAAACCGAATACAATAAAAGCTCGCAAGAATGTTTAACTTCGTTATCTACGTTGATTTCGATAATATACATAAGGTTTCCTTGATTAAAGATAAGGAAAACCGATTTTATTCGGTAATTCGATTTAATGCCCGGTAATCAATATAAAACCGTTATTGCACCTTCGATTTGAAAATTAGTAACACCGGCGTCACGGCCGATAAAAAACTCGTAAAATCATAACCTTATTTATTCACTTCGTAATTAAACGTTTAATATCGGAAAGTGGATTTAGTAACATCTAATATGACTGTCCCTATAATGTTTCCGGCAAAATTCATTTTTTCGTTCGATTTTATATAAATATAATCATCGAGATTTCCCTAGTATAGAGGAAGGGTTATGACTTTGTTCTTTATTGAATAGGTCGCGAAAATCTACGAATTTGGGTAGAAAATATAACCAATTTTCATCTTTTTTTGCAGTATTCGGCGTCGTCAGCTATAAAATCCGCGGTATTTTACGAAAATTTATAATAAATTCTAATTAGGACTAGTCCCTCGTATTCCGTATTATTCGCTAAAATCGATTTGTTAAACTAACAAAAACCGATTTTATAACGACTTATACATGTTCTCTCCTAAGGAATATTATTATTTATTAATAACTAATCCTTTTCAATTACAAATTACTAAGCGACTACCGCTAAAGTTTAATATTACCTATTAATATTGTATCCATGATATCCTAAAATTATATCAAGCCTTATTTAGGGAATAATGTATATTAATACTAGGTGTGACTATTGTGTAATATTTACGAGAAACTTAATTCCTAATGTAATAAAGGTATCACGCTGTAACCATAATATTATATCTCGATTTCGGAGATATACAACCGAATTTACTTTACATTTAAACGTTATATTAAAACCTCGTTCATAATACAATGAAAATCATGGTCAAGATTAACTTAAAAGTTTACAAATTAAATATTATTAAAAAGTATGAGGATAATAAATGAATTTTCCTTTATAAGTATTGAAATTAGTTTAAACTTTTTGTTCGATTTCACTATTACGTCATTAAGGTGACGTAATTTCTAAACAAAATTGTATTTAAAAGTTAAGCTTCTCTTGTCGTTGTTAGTGGGAAACCTTTTCTAAACTTTTTGACTTAGACCGTATACACTTATATTAGTTGAAAATTCGAGTGAAATCAGTACTCCTATTGGTAATAATTCGTCGAGTAACAACGTAAATAACGTTTCGTAATTTGTTTCATCTGGCGTTTCATCGCCGTTATTCACATCGCCGGACGTCTAGAATTTAAAACATATACTAAACAGGTTTATCAAAATTACTAGCCGAGATTATCGCGAAATTTTAATGAGGATACCTAAAGAGTATAAGCTCATGTTATAATTATATTTTTATTCCGCCGTTATAATTATACGAGTCTTAATAAGTGCATATTAAGACGTCGTTTTAAATTTAAAAATCTCAACTAGTTTAAGAGCTTACGATACTTTGTTAATGCCGCGATATATTCGATACGGTTAACTTCTATCGTAAGAGATTTATTTAGAGTTCGAAGGGATATGTGAAAACGTAGGAAGTTATATTCAACTTCTAGAGTATAATCTAATCCGCCCGCTTAAATTCATAATATTTCGAACCTAATATCGAACAGGATCCACAGGTTTTTGTGGCTTATGAATAATTCCCCTTATTTGACTAAGACCTCATTCGTGCGATAAAGATCGTTAAAAAAGCCTTCATATAGTCGAAAAACTTAATCGTATCGTATTTAACCTCAAATCCACCGACCACGTAATATACCGTAATGGCTTACTTTACCACTGGCGTATAACAACTTTATATATAATAAAAACACATACCAACGTTTTTAGATCGATATTTTATTCACCTTCAATATAAATTCGACCGTTTTTCGCGTTTTAGCCTATGTAAAAATAAATTAGTCGAATTGTGGTTCATCATATGGTCCCCGATCGCCCTTAAACATTAAGAAACCAATACGAATTTCAGTTAAGTCGACTTTAAATCATTGAATTTTAATAATGACCTAGTTAAAGGTGGATATATGGTCGAAAACAAAAGTCGATTAAGCAAGCTATTACATTTGATTTGGAGCAAATGCGATATAACTTATAGTATCATATAAACGTAATATATTGACTCCAGTTGACTCGAAGGAGCAGGAAGTAATTTCACGAAAGTGGATAACTAGGTATTTACCTACAGCCTATTGTTTCCGATAACGCTGAAGTATAGCGCAAAATAATTAATACTAGCCATTAATTCGTCCATTTTAAGTAATATTTATTCGACAAAATATAAAACCCCCTGAAAAATGTATTATAGTCTGACATACAATAGTTAACTAAATAGGTTCCAAATGTAGTTTACTATTAAGTTCCAAACGAAAACTTAGAAGAAGTTATAGTGGTCTTTCGTACAGGACTTAAAGGCATAGTCAGTGCCTAGCCCGTTACGTACTCTTGCGTATACTGCATGCGGACCGCGCCCGGACCGGGCATAGCCGGGGTACTGCATATCCAGTTACGTACATAGTCATGTAACCTATAGACTCAATGGCCAATGGCCTGAGTCCATAACATATCGTAGCTATTTCAAGTATTTACCAACATTAATTAATAGTGAACTAGGTAAATAGTTCAATTACAGAGAAGCTTGAGAAAAGAGAAACATCCGATTTTTTGAGTAAACTGAGGATTATATACGGCAGCATTTTCATCAAGAACATTTCTAAACACTTGTGTTACTTTACAGAAAATTCGCTTTGGGAAGCCGATTTATAAGATATTAATAACATTGATATTCATAACATTGAATAAATGAATATACGTTTTGAAACGTGTTGATACAACTAGATATGAGAGGGTTTTAGTCTAGAATGCTGTCTTTAAATTGATGGAGAAGAGAGACCAGGAGAACGGAACGACCAGCTACATAGGTGTGCCATTTCTACTATATACATGCTTCGAATCAGTTCCAAAGCGAAACAACCAGGCACAAGTCTATAATATTATACTCCGTATTCTAATATATTCGCCGTTATCGAGAATAATTCAAAAACACTTATACGCGTATAACCAATGTATTAAAATCGACGTATTTCTTTAAAAAAACTATCACGGCCATAAACCGTGATACGTTAAGTTGTTTTACTGGTCGACAAATTTAAATGGGTTGCATACAAACCATAATGCTGCTAACCTCCGTATCGTAAAACTTTTACTATACGTACAAATATTCGAAACCGGAACAAAGTAACTATATGAAGGCTTAATTCGTCTACCAAATACAATTTTTCTTATCCATTAAATACTCAAATTCTAATGTTAAAACCCGAGCCGTATTATTTTCATAAATAACTTCATTAATCCTATTTAATTCCATTTACTTATTGAAAAAAGTGAAGTTGTATTAAAGTTAGTAATAATAATTATATACGTTTGAGTTTCTTTATATCGGGTCAATTCCAATAATCGGAAATTATTAATCAGTTGATTTATCAAGATTTTACCGGGATAATTTTTAGTTCAATAATTATGTTTTTTGCAATTGTTTTGAAAATCAGATTGTTTTATTTTCCGGCGTTGATTGCGACTTAACTTTTCTATTCACTTGATTATCATATTCATAAAATTATTATATTGAAAAATAACTACACAAACTTTTAATTGCAAAACGCAAATTATATTACTTTTTCTAACATAGATTACAAAAAATATTATTAGATATTACATGATTAAAACTTTATTTAATAGGTAAATTTAACTTCTAAGTAACTATCAAATATTAGTTTTCTGGGGTTTTGATGTATGTTTCATTTTGAAGAACTTTACCTTGAAAATAGGGATATAATCGGAAGTTCTTTAATCGACCTATTCGCATAATTTTATTAATTGTTAGCCAGCTTTTCAACACTTATTCTGTTTTCCAGTGTTAATAACGATGACGTCCATGAATTTCCATTCGATAATTATGATAACAAGATGAAAGTTAGTATAATATACCTTAATAAACTTTTTGGGATAAAGAAAAAGAATTTTTCAATATAAGGTGATAAAAGAACGGTAAATAATACAAATTTATTGGCTAAAGTTTAATTCGTTATCGAAAAATCTACCTCCAATATCGATTCATTACTTTTAAAAGTTAATAGGTCGTTATAACTCCTTATTTTTGGTGGAAGAATTGGTATTATCGTCAAACATCATAAGAAGTTGCTACGTATATATTGGGAGAAACTAATGATAAAACAAATATGAATCCGGTAATATAATCCAACGATGTAAATTAGTGTGAATAAAGGGATCAATTCAAACGTGATTTCCTAATTCAACTAGATTAGGGACTATTGTAGTCCAGAATACTATATTTAAATTAATAAAAGAAAGATGGTAGGAGCAAGGGATAAGTAGTTACAAAGTTGGGACGATTCTACTATCGACATGCTTCGGAACAGTTTTACATCTAAATAACTAGGACCAAGCTTAGGAAAATCTTGTTGTATCCTGTTGCATAAATAATCGAAATCGTTTAAACTTTACCTCAAAATATTGCGGAAAATGAGGATTTACCAGGAAAAATCTCTTTAGATATACACTATATGCATATATACTGTACGTATAAAATTATAAACCGTTAAAGACTCCGCCGATGAAGACCTTTGATTAAAATAAAACATTTGTTTGTACAGTAAGTACGCCAGTCTAATAAGTTAGTGCATGGTTTTATAGAATTTATATATTAAATTAACATATGACCCGCACCGTGGAACAACTTTACCATCAAATATTAACAAGTATACAGTGCAAACAAGGGATTAATTTCATATATACATATATAATAATAATTTGGAAATGATTATTAGAAGCTATATTATTTAATTCTCAAGGTTCGCAAGGTGATACCTAGCACATCTATGGGAACTGAATGTTGTAACAATTACTGCTATATTTCAAATCAATTTTTTTCCTACGCATCCTGGTTTATTAAAAATAATTGCAGTAAACACTTTCACCAGTTTTATATAACGATAAAATTCAACATTTAAACTCCCAATAATTATATTTAAATCTTAAATTTATCAATTTTTCATTAATTTTACTGTAAGGTTGAACTTTGGAATGATATTTCGATGAGTAATATTTTTGCACACGAATATCTTGTTTCATAACTGAATGATATAGTTTTAAGTGAGTTATTTAAACAAATTCGCAGTTTAAATAGTTTATGATTCATCACTAGTACCTACATTACTAAAAAAAAAAAATGATATTTATAATTATATGCTAATTGGCATTTTTATAGTAATAATAGTAGTATTTTAAAACCCTCTTGTTGACTTAATTCATGAACTCTGAAGACGCTTACATGATGACGAGTAATTAATCAAGAAATATCACCATATATGTGGAAAACTTGAATATTATAGCTAATACATACTTTATAGGTACTCAATAAAAAATAGTGGTTTGGGAAACTGCCATGTGCAATATCTAGAAGTTTAATAACTGCTGCCCATTCAACCAGAGATAGGGGCCAAGCTTTTGCATAAGTAAATGAGAATGTCAGCGGGCTAGTAGTTTACTCTCCTTATATTATAAATATACCACATAACTTTGTAATATCACCTGTTACTTCTACCACAATTAAATGAACAACTCTTTACAATATTTAAAGACTTATAGGAAATAATTGCCAACAGTAATCAGTACTTAACAACATATAAAAAACAAAGAATTTGGGTAAAAGAGGAATTGACTTTCAGGCTACTCTTGATGTAATTAAGAGGTAAGTTAAATACTTACTCTATAGGCTCAAATAAACAACGTCAGTTTAAATGTGAATAAGATGAAAAAACTTTTTGAATTTCGTTAGTTGTTACGGAAATTACAGGGGTAACGATTGTACCATGCAACAATCAAAATATATTAATGAAAATTTCTTTCAAGCCCCTTTAAATTAACTAATTAAAGTATTAGAACCATTAAAAATGACATAAAGATTATAAAATTCCGCGGAATATAGGTTCAATTTACTCTTCAATTGACCAAGATCGTTATTTCATTTTCAAGAAACAAAGTTTACACTCAATAAATTGGAAAGTTACAAAAAACACGATTATTATATACAGCGAACTATTAAGTTACAACAAAGAATTTAATAGACAAATTCGAACGCACATATAACTCGCTCTAAAACCAATCAATTTCACTTTGCCAACTGTTAATAAATCCTAATATTACTAACCCATTAAAATAACAAGCAAAGATTTTAGTAAGGAAAATAAAATCGAAACTCTCTTTATCAAATGATAGGATAAAGGCTTATAGTTTAAAAAATATTAATGAAAACATCACAATGAAGTATTCAACCAAATTCGTGACCTGATATATCTTCGATTTAATCCTCATATATTATAGTAATAATATCAATATGAAAGCCCAACAATAATCTAAATAACAAGTTAGTATCAACTATATTATAGACTTATACCAATCTAAGGAAGCTTATGATTTATTAATTGCAACGTAAGCTTAAAACCTCATTCATGAGTATAACAATCGTTGTACTAAACGCTCAAAATTGCAGATAATTAATTCGAAACGTGTTAATTAATAAAATCTCTACTAATTTATTAATTGTTAAGTTAATGATTTTAGCTCATTATTTCTTTACAAATAACAATATCTTACCGTTGTAAATCGGATTCCTTATAATAATTATTCCTAAGAATCATGCGAAATATTAAGAGTTCGCCATTAATGGTAACTTGATTGACTACATATTTGTTAAATATAAACGAGTTATTCGAAACACTCTTACTTCGGAATTCTAAGATATAATAACATGTTTTAATAAGGGTATTTCGACTCGAAAAAGGTTGAATATATTGATTGAACAATTATCATTTTCATTGAGTCCAATTGTTATTTTTTTTTAATTCTCCGGTTTTATTCAACTTCTTCTCCAAAATAATAAAATCAAATAAAAGGAGTCCGGATAACTGATATGACACCAGTTTGTAAAATATACGGAAATAAAGAAATTTTGGATTCTCACTAAATTAATAACAATCATTATGCATCTGATACCATAATTCAAGCTACCAAGTATCAAGTCGTCGAGAAATCGGTAAATAGAAACAAACTAAACATTTGAATTGAAAGCTACATAAACAAGCTACTTCGTAAAGCTTTAGTATATAACTACAGATAAAAAGGAAAAAACTGAAATTTTATAAACCAGGAAACTGTGATATTGATAATCTTGACTTTATTAATCAACAAAATTAAAACTTAGAGTTAATAAATGTTTAAAAGACTTGATTCCGGACTTCTATGAAATAGGAAATAGGAATGACACATAAAGAGGAAGAGGAAGAAAGGGAAAAAAACATTATTGTTACTGATTAATTGTATTAAAAAACGTACTAGTACTACAAAACTAAAGGTTGTTCATGTTAGAATAACAATTGATTATGATAACTGGAAGTTGATTATCGTATGACAGTATAACACAATTCAAGAGTCAAGCTTTAGCGCATACAAATTAAAGATTATTTTGGTTAATAAATTGCCCAACTTAGATCTTACATCAACTACTTAACTTTGTAATATCATTTATTACTTCAACCTCGGTTTAAATCGACAACTATTTGCAACATTTAAATCCTTATGGGTAAGGTGATATTTGTAATTATCACTCTAAATACCCGTGAGTAAATAGAAGGTATCAGGGGGTTTATGTTAGCTGTAAGATAACAGAGGTAACAAAGGTACAATATCAAGAAGATGTTTGTTCGTGCTGTAGAATGATCACTAGCTGTTAGGCTATTTAGGTGTATAGACTGAATACTTAGATTGATAACTGAAGATCTATGAAGGAAATGCTATCTATAGTACTGACCGTGTCCTTATATCCCATTGCCTTCATACTATCTTCAGTACTGAATCGTTTGGATCACCGCACTAATCCCACTGATCTAATGATGCCTCACCTTAAATCAGTAACTTATCCATACTGATCAATCACGTGACTTACTTAGTCACCTTGCTTACATAATAGATGTTCCCCGCCTAATGTGTTGGACTACAGGCTCTCCGTGGCTCAGTTGCATGTTGGCCTATTTCCTGACCCAACCGTTGTCTAGGTTATAACAATATTTTATTTATTCGAGTAACGGATTCTTTAAAGGTTAACGTTTTCGAGTCAGAAATGAAGCTGCGGGTAGAGAACCTATTGGTCACCTAAAACTAGATTAATTTAATACCAGAGAAGTCTTAATTAATATATATTACCAGCCTGTAGGGCCGATTTAACCTCCAAATATACGGAAACCCAACCTTATTAATCGGCTTCAAACTGATTTACTCAATTATTAACCCTTTACCGAATATTGAACTCCTTCATTTACTACAATTAGGGTTTTGATTCTACCGAGTCATATCAAGGCACGCTTATATCACAAAATGTGTAACTAGAATTTCAATGGTCTCGTCATACTATAAAGAAATATCACATATAAATTAAAGACTTCAGCCATATTTTTTGAAGACAATTGTCGTTTTTGCAATCATATCTATGTTTACTGATTAGGCTGAGAAATAGAATATTAGTCGTGTATAGTACAATTTCAATAATCAGATCACGTTTCCTTTCGTTTTTATAAAGAGAGAGGTCGTAACATTATATAAAACGTCGCCTAATATCATCGGCTTAAGGTATATTGATCTACCGTTTAGTAAAAGAACCATAAATCAATTACGATTTCCATCCATATTCTATATAATAACAATTAGCGCCAACTACCCCTCTTTCCTTTGTAGTATCATCGCACCAGTAATTTTACCTCCTTTGACAATATGAAAACAAGATACAAAACTGGTTCCTAGGTTTAACATATTGAATTAACCCGTATACAAACAGTTTTTATGGCTTCGCATTACAAAGGTTATAATGTTACCTGGTTTCTACTATTTTGGGGATATATTACTATTTAGCCGCTAAGAACGTAAAATATTTCCCTTAACGCCATGGTTAATGTTAATAAACGACGAGTTTCCAACTTTTTTACGAATTTTACTTATATTTTAATAATTTTTCTCTGGGTTTAACGCGAACTCTTCCAAAGGTTCAATTTGAGAAACAGACGCTTAATCCTTTCAATAATTTTACGCTAACTTTAACGTACATAATACGATGGATTTTACAGGTGAGCCGAAATAATACGTAGATAGATTAAGGCGATTCCGTTTTGGATACGTAGTTTTAAGTAATGGCCAAAACATTGAAACCGAGTCTCATGGTTTCTATCCAACCACTCAAGTCTTCAACGCAAAAGGTATTGGGGTACTCTGGGGTTTAAATACGATTTTACTCGTTACATTAAAAGAAATTACTGTTGTAAATTTGGGCGGTACTTGACTACTTTCGCGTGCTTTCTCACGATATTTCCTTCTCTTGAGACTGCCTACTTAAGTATTATACTTCTCATTAGTACTAATTGTTATAATAGTCTGGTAGATTCCTATCATTAACATATTCATCACCTTTATATATAGATATGAATACCATAAGACACTAACACTTACAAACAATATGACAAATAATAACCGTAATATAAGATTTCTACTTGGCATTAAACCGATTAATTGTTGTGAAGTAATAACCATATAGCTTTTCCATCCAAACACCAAAACTCTCCACCTACCATTAACTTTTAACCTCAAACAACAACTTTTTTCCTTTTTCTTTTCCTTTTCCTTTAACTTTAATATTACCATACAATACCAACTTTATAAGTAAACAAAAATTGCAAGCATTAGGCATAACAACGAATAAGCTTCAAACCTCTCGATGCATACGTCAGCATACTCGTTCAACAAAACTCAAAAAAACCTATATCTACGCCTACGTTTGCCCCGCCAAAGTTAACAACTGTTTCTTTCCCTTCAACTTTATCAAAAACACCAATAAAAACACCACTTTCGCCCATGCATATACCTTTACCCATCTCGGTTTCTCCTACAATTTTATACTTTTATGTCCCTTTAGTCTATTTCTCACTTGCGCCTACCCATAATTCTCTTTCTGTAATTACGAACTTTCTACCTTTAGTTTCTATAAAGCTAGAAAATGCATTCGCTTCAGCTAACCAAACCACTAATAACTCTAATGCTACAGAGATAGTAACAAGCCTACGATAAGAGTTTAAGTAATATAACGTTATGAAGTACGTAGAATAAGATGCAGTTATAGGACTCCTGGGCAGCTTGGTTTTTAAAAGTCGCTATTCTCGTAATCGCCGTAAGCCCTCTCGCCGTTATCGTCAATCCATACCAATATTTATAACCTTATCGAATACCTTTAAAAGAAGTTATTGCTATCGCTTTAAAAGGAAAAATCTTGATTATTCGCCATGCAACCGTTCTCGCCAATATCGCGACCGCTGTAATCCTTCTTATCGTCGCTGAAAACCCTCTTACAACTGCTGCGAACGTAAACCCTCTCGCCGCCGTCACTCTCGTAACCGCTGCAAATGCGAGCTCTTTGGTTACTGTCATTCTCACAACTGTAGCGAACCCTTTTGAACTCACTGTAAACATTTTCAAACCCCAAACACCATAACTATTCAATATTTAATCAGAGACACTGGTTATTTAAGGTGTAAAAATATAAGGGTATTTAACTTTAAGTATCTTAGACTACGAAATATAGGCGTTATTACAGTAAATAAGGATATAGGTTGTAGCGACATATAAATCTTATGGTCACGTCAGGATACTTTTGTGGACAGCTCTCCAGGTTTAGAAAGTCAAATTTCAAAGATTTTATCTACTTTACTGCAAGGATCTGCAGTATACTGGTGGAATATGGAAGTCACTTCTCACGACCGTCGCAAAATATCTTATTGTAACCTCACATACATCGTGAATATTCTCGTAAATCGCTTCGCCATAAATCCTAGACGAGGTACCACAAAATTCAAGAAGGATAAATTCTCGTTATATAATTTGTAAAATAATAAATATCATTTATATAAACACATTCAAAAAGATATATGCTACGCTAAAACTGTACATATACTAGACCACCACAATAACAACTAATATATTACTACAATTAACATTCAATCCGCTTTGAACCTAGGCATTCAACAGTACTTACCTCTACCATATAGCGAGTGAACTATGAAGAAATATCTGACTAAGGTTCAGAAATTGAAAACTATACTGCTTACAACAACAATACGACAATACTGCAACCATCAGCCATCTTCGGCCAAAGACTCTCACGACAAATATAATTCAAGTTATTTACGCAGTAAAATATACTAGTCTCACTAGGATAAGTACCAGCCTCATAAGCCTATGAATAATATAAAGAGACACAAGACACGCCCCTTAAAAATTATAATCGTAAACGTTGCAACGACTATCGTCTTTACAAATATACCGACCAAAGCTGTAGTTGGGATACCCGCGAGCGAAAACGCGGTTATAATGAGCAAAAACGTAATAAATACCGTCCTCGCGAGAACCGTACCAACCAAAATCGTAATCGTAAGTATAAAGTCAACAATGTACAATATGAGGCAAATAATACTAACTATATGGATCAGGAAAACCATTATAATTCCTCATAAATATCCTCATAAACAAACTTGTATAACTTTAATAGTGAAGTAAAATATATAAAAAAACCCAAAACCATACCTCCTTATTACCGAACTTATATATATTATGATAAGAATTTTGTCTCGTGTAATACTATATACAAATACTTTAAAACTTAGATATTGAAAAATAGTTTTTCTTAAAAAACGTATACAGATTTTAAACCATATATAACCTATAATTACCTAGCATAATATATTAAATAATACGGAAAATATTGATATTATTGTAATTGAGCCTATTAACGAGGTGATACTTGCCACAGGTGGCTATCTCGACCTATAAATTTCTATACGTTCCAGTCTTACAAACAAAAACCACACGTTTTACCTCAACACCGGTATCGGCAAAGACCTCGTATATAGATCCTGGCTAAACATAAAATTCAATATTGAATTTATGAGAAACATACCTATAATTAAACGCGAAACAATAAATGGTATAATAGGTCTTTTTTTCGCCTTACCACTAGGGTATATTAAAGTTTGATCCTCTTAGGTATAAATTTAACGGAACTTTTGCATTATTACAGAAAAAAATTGAGGCCTATGTTATCGGTCGCCTTAATACCGACCCTTGGATGATAATAGACTGTATAAAGCCTAGGAACACGAATGTGTTGATATCAAGAAACATAATGTGTTTTAAAAACAGCTACTTCGAAATTCTTTTCTCAATATACAGAGTTGCTACGCAATCTATTATTCGAAAAGTCACCTCCGACATCTAAATTATTATTTAAGTCAGGAAAACGATAAATTTAGCTATTCAATATATCGCTCTCCCTAAGAGAAAAATATTTATGTTTCCCACTCAATACCCATTAATTTTTCATAATCTAATCAACGTGATCTCTCCATATATAGTTCAATTCCACAATCATACAGCTAAGGCGGTGTATCTCACAAAACAGGTAAGTTTGGAAACTATTGCCGAATATTAAAATACCGCGTACTTTGAGGTAAATTCATTTTTTTTTTCAAGTTTTTTTGATAAAATACAGGTATTAATAACATATTATCCATAATTACGCAACATATGGAAATAGCGATTAACAAATATTAAATCTATTTTGCTGCCACGTGGGATTTGGATGAATCTACTACTATACCTGCAATCAGTACTAAATTCGAATCAGATTATCCAATTCATTGTACCGTTGCAACACTTGCAAGTATGTTTTGTTATAGTGAATCGCTTGTTAAGACTCAATCAGGCACCCATCATTTGAATACAGTCGTATATCTCATTCAAAAATCTAAGTTTCCTCAGGTTACGAACCTTAATGATGAAATAGTGGATCTCATGAAGCCTAGCAACAAATCAGGTTACCGAGATACCTTGTTTAGCATTGCGCCACATGAAAATATACCTACGATGAAAACTATATAAGGCACCTATATCAATACGACTAATCCAGCACAATTTTTTCATTGATAACGAATTTACGAACAATATCCTACTGTTTAAAAGGATATAGATCCGTTTAAGATACCTCCGGATCAAATGATAAAGTTATAACTTATTAAAAGTTACCAATAAACTAAACTAAACCTTTATTTCTATACTATATCCAAACGCAATAAGAAACTTTGTTATTAAAGATTCTAAATTTAATTTAATCAAAAACTTTTAGAACTTGCCTATGATATATATCCATTATATTACCAGTATTCGTAATATGAAAAACTATTCAGATAGTAGGTAAAAGTAGAGTAATTATATATTGATAACAATTTAACAAATCGAAAATTCTGAATATTTATCCAATATCGTGACAAATTGATATTATAGAGTACATTGAGGATAAGAAATGGATTAAAATTTAAAACGTTACCAAGTTTTTCTTCAAACTTATAATACACACAAATTACTGGGATCGGCTTATTTTTATCGGTTATTGCAAACCTAAACGTTATGAGATTTCAAATATAAGCTTTCGTCATTTACTGCTTCTCGCCAAACAATTTATAAACAGAATTTTAAAATGATTTCGCGCTTTTTATTGTACATTCATCGATGCTATTATAATCTTTTTCATAAATTTGAAGATACCTCCTACATATACATGCTATTCAGAAACTTTTCGTGACCAGAAATGTTACCTTACCGCTCGAAAAAAATCTTATGATTCATTTTAATTAGTATAAATTTTAATATTCTAAATAAATTGTCTTAGCAATTCAACCACCAAAAACAAGTCCTGGTTTTCAGAATCGTTTATTCGCCTACAATTTCAAACCATTCGAAATATATTTGAAAGCAGTAGGTGCTTCGCGACCCATTTGTTATTACCATGTGTGATGGTCAAACATACTTAAGAAACTCAGAAATCCTTTACTGCCATAGGGGAAAAAATAAGTATGACTTAAATATAGTTATCGTAAAAATAGA
Source organism: Anisogramma anomala (assembly GCA_038502455.1). Taxonomy (NCBI): domain Eukaryota; kingdom Fungi; phylum Ascomycota; class Sordariomycetes; order Diaporthales; family Gnomoniaceae; genus Anisogramma; species Anisogramma anomala. The sequence continues at coordinate 32,984,506 of JASMMZ010000004.1, forward strand.
TTACGTTTCGTACAATCTATAGTTATCTAGTCCTCGCCTAAGTAGAAAAACCTTTTTAAGATTATATAAGCCTGTTCAATTAAAAATAACTCAAATTATATTTCGAAAATCTAAAACAACAACTTTTTCTTCAGATTAATAAAAGACTTAAATGCAGGTTTAAGTTATACTTTCTCAATTCAAAAAAGGCTATTCTCAACAACGAAAACAACCAATTTCAATCACTATCATCGAACCGATTATATTTTTACAAGTTCGCCTAACTTGTGCTAGACCAAATTATAAACATTGAAAATATAAGATCGCTCATTTCCTACATCCATACTAATAATAACGTATAATATTACTTGAAAGTTATCTACCAATTGATACTCTCACCGAATATAAAGCTATACAAAGCATTAAAAAAATCAAATTTAATGAAGTATAACATTTACAAATAAGGCATTAACTGACTAATTAATACGTCAATTTATCTCAATTCATACTCTTTAGATACGATTCACTTGTAGCGACGCCTCAATTTAGTATCAAACGCCCTTAATCACCTGTTTTACGATAAGAACAGACAATTTGAATCATTAAATGTACCAGTACTAAACCAAATTTTTAATAAATTTCCAACTTTAAACGAATATCATTTTACATTACACTTAACGGTGGTATAAATGGATAATGACGCACGTCTTCGCTTTTGGACTAATTATTATAAGGATGCAGTATGGCATAAAATTTTACAAAATCTTCTATACAATAAAGGTGATGTAGATATTACCATATATCTCTATAGTTAGCAAGCGGCTACGCTACAGAATGCACTTTTTCAGAGTGTACGGTAACATACTACTCTGCAAGGTGCATTCCTACAAAGTACATGATAGCGTGCTACTTCCTAAAAGTGGCATTGGAAAATTGCTAGATAAAGTGACAGTGCCAAAAAGAGAGATTAGCTGAGTGTATAGTAGAGTGTTACTGCCCGAGTGAGAGGTTATAAGCTCTCACCTGTAGCGTGCACTCTCCAGATGCTTCTTCTCTACTTTCTATTTTTTGGTCCATTTTCAATATAAACAACAATCTTTATAATTTTTTTAACGTACCCGGTATAAATGAAACCTTATAAAAACTCATCGATAGCCAATTAGGTAGACTACAGATTACCCAGGAAATAAATAAGAGACTTAAGTTAAATATTTATTGCAGGATGTTATAATGGTTACAACTGTCTGTATTTTAACACTACGATGTTTCAAAACTATATGGGAGTGTGTAAATACGCGGAAGCGCCTTGAATACTTTGAGTGTAAAAAAACTATAAGACCTAAAACAACTCTGAAAAAGATAACTTTAATACGGTATTATTAATCGATTAGTGCTTTGTCTATTGAAAGTCCTGGTATGCCTTCTGTTAATTCGTTTGAACGCTTTAAACGTACTCGAGTACATCTCGGAAAGCGTCTCATTACGTATTAGTCCACGTAAGCCAAAACCACCAAGTTTCGGAACCCTTCGTTGGGACCCATCCGATTTGAACGCTATATTCAAACCGCTTCAACACCTCAAAAGCGGCCAAGACACAACATCCAAACCGCCATCCAAACACTCACCGCGTACTAAACCGGCATTCAAAGCGATTACCACGTCACCCAGACTTACCAAAACCCCACATATTTTCCTTCAGATACTTTCCCCCATTCCTATTACCCCGTTCGCTTGCCTTTATTAGCCTTCCTTTATTCAACCCAAATTAAACCGCTTATTCAAATTCGTTGCTCACAACGATTTAATTTACTAGCCGCTTGGCTAATACAGTGCTTACAAAGAACTTAGATATTAATTTGGATCACGTAACTAATATATAATTACATCTCATTTGCATTTCATTTCAATTTAATTATTGTCAGCAAACCTTAAACGCCTCATTTTTATGCCTTAATTTGAATACTTTGTTTCAATTTATTTGCTTTTTATTTCTATATTATACGCCTTCATTTCAAGTCCCCCATTTCATATATTCTTATTTGGAATTTTATTACAATAATGATTTAAAAACTACGTCTCAAGTATACACAAATCTTAATCACTGCGTGAACCCAGCTTTTACATCGATCCAGAAATTCAATTACATACCGAATCTAGCTTCCAACGCATCCCGTTTCACCTCGTACTATTAATACGATGGCTCCACTTATAAGAAACCTGGCCAAAGCTAACAAATATATAGACTTTTTGTTCAAAAACATATTATTTTGTAAAATAATTCTTCAATACTGAGACCTTAACTTGTAAAACGGTGAGATATATGCTTCAATGGAGAACTTGAATACTTTTATGACGAATATATATGTTATAAATATAATTTTTGTCCAATGTAACGGAGACATTAAAGGATGCGACGTATTTCATGATTTCTGGAAGGACTTTGCGAATAAGATGATAAAGATATAGCGTATAATAGATAGTACAATTTTAAGAATATTACTAAGATAACTACAAAGTAAAGGCAATAATACAACCGGTTATAATAATTGCCCAATCGTAGAAGTATTACCAGTAATGACTCAATTTATTCTAATA
>JASMMZ010000004.1:32987116-33269354 GCA_038502455.1 Anisogramma anomala
AATAAAGTGATAAACGTAAAATTAGTAAAGGGATATTAGTTATAAATACGGAAAAACCGGCTTTTCTTTATAAAAAAAAAACGGGTTAAAAATAGGAAATGACTTCCTAAGCATAGTGAGTAAAACGCTTAGTAAAACTAAACGTATGCCGTAAAATATAAACGGAACTTGAGTAATCGACAAAGGAATAGGAAAGGCTATAACTATTATTTACAACTTAGGTCGAACACAGATCCCTTTTAAAACGCACTTTTAAATAGAGATACAGATAGAACCACTCCATGGATACAATTAACAACCCGCTGTCCCGAAGCAAAAACGGTCTGTATAAAGAAAACGATCCTTTTGAGAACAAAATAAGCGGCGTAAAACGACAATATGAACTGTATAGACTAATTCCTAATAATCAAGACCCATACAGAAACCTTCTAGCATATCGTTTTATTATTAATAAAAGTAATCTAACACAACTTACCAACTTTTTTAGGCCACAGAATAAGGAAAAGAACTACAGTATCGAGCCTTACCACATTCCCAACAATAAGATACTTATAATACTTAATATGTGAAAAAGACTAGATATTAAGCTGTTTTAATTTTATATTATTTTCGTCGGTGTATTATGTTGGTGGGTTCAATAATGGTATATATACCCGTAAGTGGATATATTTACAAAGTTTTTTAACTATTTCAGAATACGCTTTGATACCGAAATAAACTAAGAACTTGATAAAACAAACTAGATTAATAACACCTGAAAATCCGCAAACAATTAGCGTAAAAACGCTAATAAAACCACATAGGAAGTGCTTATTACCTTATTGACGAAGTTACAGCAATGTTAGATGGCTTTTGAACGAGATTACAAGGGAGACTAACTGTTTATCCCAACAGTTACAAAAGTATATCGAGGAAACTGTTGGTAGGCCTTTATCGTTGCAACGTAGTCGATTCGAATCACTGTGGTCGAAGCAACTGGTGTTGCGCTGATATTGTTGATTAATGTGTGTAAGTTTCAAGTTTGGCACACCGCTAGCTGGTTTGCTCACTAATTTGTATGGCCAAACTGTAATGATCACACTAAACACCCGTGAGTAAATAGAGGGTGTCAGGGGGTTTATGTTAGCAGTAAGGTAGCAGAGGTAACAAAGGTGCAATATCAAGAAGATGTTTGTTCGTGCTGTAGAATGATCACTAGCCGTTAGGCTATTCAGGTGTGTAGACTGAATACTTAGATTGACAACTGCAGAGCTATGAAGGAAATACTATCTATTTGGTGATGGCCGTGTCCTTATATCCTATGGCCTTCATACCATCTTCAGTACTGGACCGCTGAAGTCGCTGGTCGCTTCCTGCGGTTCTATGTAGTATCGACTGGACCGCTCTTCGGTCCTTGCGGTCCCAACCCTAACCCTGGGTCCTTACATAAGAGATATCCCCGCTTGATGTGTTGGACATCAAGCTTCTGATGGCGCAGCTGGCCGCTGACCTGTTCCATGGTCTGCAGTTGGTCTTTGGGTTATAACACAAACACTTTGGCCTGTGCCCCACTTTGAAGTGGGCACCTACTACACTGCCTTGCAGTGCAGTCCCACAAACTACAGTTAATTTGCAGTACGTACAATCAACTTTACTGTAAGTAAAGTTGACTTGACTGTACTGTATTTGACTTCTATTCCAACACTGGCGGCTTTTTGTTTTTGTGCCTGCACGCCAGCGTAGCCTACCATGAATTGGTGCAACCTTTGAATTCCCTCCTCAATCTACAAGCCAGACCCCTGTTAATTACGATCAATCTGTACTGAAATGAACCTCAATTACGGCCCCTTATGGCCCTTTTTTTTCACCCCTCCGAGACCTTCGTTCCTTAATTCCCGTATATAGATCCTTCGTCACAAACCTGCACAAATCAAGTACGCCACCACTTGCGTACCTTTTTCCAGTATTTTAAACTACTGCCATCTCTACTATTGCCCTAACGGTCTTTTAATTTGCCAAGATAACCTTATTTCTCCACGTTACGTGCTGTGCGATCCACGTATCCCTCGATTCGTATAGTTAGCGTATTGCTATCCACAAACCTTTCCAGGGCTTTATTAAACGTAGCTTTGGGTATAACATCGGTAGGGTTATCTTTACCGTTAATTTACCGGAACTTATCGATTTCCTGGGATTTTTATTCTTCCCTTAACGCCATTGCGTTTATTGTTAAGCATTTTTCATTAGTCGTACCTAATTTTAATGGGCATTCGTAAAGACTCCGGGAATCGGTACACACCACCATAGGTATCGGTGATAAATCTAATTGTTTGGTGATAATCCTTAATGTACCGTTAATTACTATACTAATATTAAAGCCTACCATTATACCGTAAACTTTCGAAGTTAAAACTCTTCGAGTTATGCGCTTGTATTTCACAGATATCCAGTATATAAGGTTTTAGGTAATCGTAAATTGCCTTTTAAACATATTTTAGTTGATAAGCATTATTAAAAAGCCGATTTACGATACAAGGTCAGTATTATTGGTCAATAACCCATCTGTAAAAATTATTAGTTTCGCCTTCATTAGATTTACAAAAACCATTTCAATTTCTCTTTCTATATAATATATTTATTACTCAATCCGTTTATTTAACTTGTTAAAGTCTTCGTTTTACGGGTCTTATACCTGTATCGTAATGAAAAGGTTGTATAATGCCTTCGGTTGGCATAACGTAGCGATATAGGCCGTTTGGGCCTTTTACTTTAAATATTTTTATTCACTTACCTCGTTAACCGTATCGATAATTATTAAGCTCTTAGCTTACCCTCTTTAACGTAAGCTAATATGAGTAATTTTTTTTAGCTTAAATACCATAAATACAAAGTAACGATTCGTTGAAGTCAAGTTATATACATTTAGTTAACGTTTTAACTAGTTTACACTTTTAAAAGCCTAACTTTTCGATAGCACGTTGTTTCGACGTTATAAACTTAACATTTCCAAGAAAAAGAGTATCGATAATTTTGATACCCATAATACTAAAGTCTTTTCATTTTATAATTAATAGGAATGTATGAAATATTAAAGTCTCTATATTTAGACTATTCTTAAAGTATACTTGATACATTAGGTACCAGTAAACGCCAGCCTCGGCCAATCCGTATAAAACCTTAATAAAATTTATGATCGTATTAGCTGGAAACTTATCCCTGAGTTTGTATAGTAGTTTTAATAATACAATCCTCTAAAATCGGCAAAGATTATGTGTACATTTACGTGATATTTTGCCCATTTAATATAGACTAACCCTTTGTGTTAGGAATCAAATTAATAGCAATAACGACGATTAAACGCTAACTAATCTTTTATATTATAAACGATTAAGTAGGGATTTAGTCTTTACCTTTATTACCGTATCTTCAGACGATTAACCGTACCTTTTCGTAGGGACGATCCATGGTTTTATATTTTACCTCGTAAATTATCCACGACTTAAAATACTAATATTTTAACTTTTAAATTACGTTAACGATATAAACTATATAACTCCACATAATGAAAGTTATTTAATTTCCACTTGATTCCTTTTCTTAAATGTATTACCCGACGTATTAATAATATCTTCGGTATGTAACTTAAGGGTAAGTTTTCTGTTAGACTTTTTCTTTTAAAACAACCACACCGTTATACATATTCTGCCAGGCTTGTAATTACAATTTTCTATCTTTTTATTATATATTCTCCTTTTAGGTGGTTTCCTACGCCATCGACGTTTTGTCGGCTTCTTAATTGTCGGCTCGAAAAGGTTATGTCAATTAATTCGCTGGGCTCCGAGGTTATCAACGTCGAGGTCTTTATTAAACTTAAAGGGTTTTTTTATACGGCTTAACTTATGTAATTTGAAAAGGCATGGAGCTATTTAGAGTTTTAACTATTACTTTTAAGTTAGTGATATTCAAAATCTTATACGTCCTATTTTATTTTCCTGGCTTACGACACGTAAAAATTTCACTTTCAAAGTAGAGTAAAATCACGTTTGTTATTAAAGGTTTATTACTAATATTAAGGATATTATTAACCTGGCGACGTGCCGATTCCTTTTATAATTCCTTTAACGCTTTATTATATGTTACTACACGTTTTTAGGTACTTAACGACAGTGGCTACTAAGCTATTATACGTGAGTAAGCCTCAAACACCATTAAAGTTAATATAAATCCATTAGGGTTAACAGTATCGTTAAGACCTTTTACCGCCATTTAAAGGCGTTTTTTTTGGATTATAAAGCTTTCGATCTCCAATATAAAAATATTATAACCCTTTCGTAAAAAGGCGTATACTCTTTTAACCTTACTAATACCTTAATAAACTGTTACAAAAACTTATATATATTAAATCCGTATTAAGTTCACATTAATTCAAAACTCCATTATAATAAAATTGGTACCGGTATCGTAAACTAATACCTTTAGTAAGTTAAGGTACGTATTAATTCACAAAGTACGTAATACTTCTTATATCTCCTTTGTCGTAATGCTTTTAGGGAAATTAGCGCTGTAAAAAGCCGTTGTGGAGTTAATAACGTATAATATCAGCTTGTCGTTTAAATGAAATACGTTTAAAAATATTTCTGAGCTAAATTCTTTATTTTCCTTTAGTATAAATTTAAAACTTAAAGCGGTTTATACATATATTTGGCAATAATTGTAACATGGTTCAACTGCTTTTAGTATTAGTAAATTTCCATTTTCCTTACTAATTACACTTAGGACGTTATAAAAAAATTTAGTTACCGGGTAATTGAACTTACGATATAATTGACTAACTTTTACCTTCGTTAGGTTTAATACTATTACATTTAATCCTTAAAAATCAAACCAGAAATACTCCTACTTAATATTAAGTAAAAACCTTTTACCTGCCTTAACATATATCAACTTATTAGTCTAAACATTAGCGTTAACGTCGAGGTTTTTCATATCTTTAAGGCAAAGAAGAAAGGGGATAGGGGATTTTAAGATGTGGAAATCAATAGAGCTAATAACAATCTTTACTATAGTCGATTCCAATAACAATATCTCTTTCCTAAAGCTAAAGCTAACTTTGACTTTACTAGCTCTCGCATAATTAAGTTCTGTAACAATATTAATATTCTTATGTAACGTGATATACTTTGAATAACCTCCTATTAAGCTTCGTGCTACCCCTATGTTCGGTATTATCCCTTAAAATACTTATTCTGTATAGCGGTTTCAAATAGTAAAAAGGTATATAAGGCCATGGTTTTTATCGTTATGGCGGCGGTAGGGGTCTTTACCTTTAAGTCAATATAGAAATGCGTGGTCAACTAGTTATTACGTGGATTTTGGGCTAGTACCGGTATTAATAATAGTATCTTAGTATTAGCCGATGTCCTTCGGCTTGTTTTCCTCTTCCTTAACTTTACTTTCTTTAAATTACGTAATACTTTTCATATAATCCCATTTTAAAGAAAAAGGGTATTATGTGTAATATATCACCTGTTTTACGTCACGTTCAGCGTAAGTATAACGTGTTAACTAATAGCCTTGTTTAACGTAAATCTAATATATTTTAGCATTTAAATTAATTTTTTTCAATCGACTTAAAGACTTTTTAAAAAAAATACCCTTCTTCGTAGGTTAAAGTCCAAACCCTTTCATAACTGTATTTGCCGGTATTTTCGTACCGTCGATGAATGTAGTATAAATTAAAGGGCTTCTTTTTTGTTACTCAATTCTGGAGTTTGAAAGTATACATTAATCGAGCCGGAAACCCGAGCGGCAACGGTCGATAACGAGGAGCGTAATTAGTCAAAACCCCCTTTATAGGTGGTATCAAGGCGTTATAAGGCGTATTCGAACTTTTTATAACCTGTAATTGCTTACCGAATCTATTGGTGTAAGATTCCTTCGCCAGCTCCCATGTTTTCCATTACCTATTGGCAAAATATCAGCCTGTTAAGTATTTGGTTTAAAAGATCTATCTTATTTTTCGACTTTTTCATACAATCTATCATATAAGACTACTTAATAATGTTTTAATCCGTTTAATATTGGATAAGGTTAATAACGTATTCGAAGTAACCTTTTATGTTATTGTAAATTTCGCGAAAGGAGGTATAACTAGTTAGGTATGGAAGGCAATAATCCTTAGCTTAACCGATAAAAATAATGGAAAATAACACGTAAAAACCTGGAAATTTAACTTTTATCTGGCGGAAGATATTAAAGAATAGGCGTAAATTAATTTCGAAAAGGTTATACGACTTCCTGTCATACCTTTTTTTATCTTTTCATATCTTGAAGAACGTGGTAATTATCGTATATTCCGTATTCTCTATGGGGACGCGTCGAGGGGAAAATTTGATGTACAGGTCGTAAAGACTTTATTCGCATAACTGGGTAAAAGACTAAGGTTGTTACTAGTATTAGTAGGTAGGATAGTTACCTTTAGCCGAGTTTGGAGGGGAAAAGCTAATAATCGTATTTATCGTTAGTTCGCGTATAAAGACGGTTCTTCCCTAATTTGGTTGTTAAAACAAAACGTGTTAAGATACTTAAGAGAAGTAAGCCTAGGGGTTTCCGTTGCGGGAGACTTGGCGATAATCCTCTTGGTGTCAACGGGTTCGGCGGTTCTTTTGCTTAATGGATTGGTAGATTTAAGGGTTTAAGGGGTGTAAATCTATGGATTTTTCGTGTTTATTCACTTAGGTTTAGGCAGATTTCTACGAAAGTGTGTATGGGCGTAAAGGATTACTACCGCTAACAATCATTTTTCCCTTACATTCCCGAATTTATTATGGGGTTTTATCTGAAACTTACTCATAAAGTACGTTAGCAAGGTTTCTGTCTTTACCAACCTTTAAAAGTATTTAAATCCTTTGTTTACATAAATTAGTGCTTAACTTAACTTTTAATCGATTTTTCTATTTTTTTCACAAGTTTCAATTTTAAATCCTAAAAAAATAGATATCGTCGGAGAAAACTTTAACGCTCGTGTCTTAATCGTTGTTGGTAAAGTTTAGGATAAAGTGGACGACGTAGTTAATGAGATACTCCGGGGTAGAGTTTTCGTCCGCTTTTTTAATTCAAAGATCTTTATCATAGTGCTTAGCGAAGCTAATAACGAGATCCTTAATTTTTTTTCTTCTTTCGAGGTTGGTAATAGCTTTAAAGTTAACTTTTACGGTAGATATGTTGGTGTTTCGGCTTGTGTAGGGCTTGGTGGTGGATTTGGTGATTCGTAGGCATGTGGACTTAACGTTTTAATGTAGAGTTGCGTAACGTGGCTTTTTTTGGCGCGACTTAGTGTTTTAGCTCAGAACAGCAAACTTGACGATTAATGAGGCATGAGGAGAGAAAAATAGTAATGTAGGGCAAAGATTTGGTGTAGGAGGTAAGGTCGGAGGTTGTTGTTAGTGGTGGAGGTTGTTTGTTGTTTATCGTAGGAACCTAGTAGTTTTTCTACAATATTAGTACCCGAAGTAGTATTAACTTAGCCGTTTGCCAACTTGACGGCTTGGTGATCTTTGAGACTTTTAACGGTTAATCTCAACGCTTTTCTTTAAGACTGATCCAGTGAAGGTTTCTTGGTGTTTTCGATAATAGTAATACCGATGCCACTTTCAAGTACTTGGGAACAACAGACGCACTTAAAAGTCTTCCTTTTGGCTACCTGTAAACAGCAAACTTATTTTGAGGACCTTTCGCAAAAATCTTCCTTCTAACTTACGTAATTGTAAAGCGTAACTGGAAAGGGGCTTCTTCTTCTACTTAGCCAGTCTGTGATTAACATAATAAGTACTGATTAGTGTTGGTAGGCCTTTATCATTGAAACGTAGTCGATTCGCGAATCAATATAGTCGAAGTAACTGGTGTTGCGCTAATATTGTTAATTAATATGTGTAAGTTCCATGTTTGGCAGACCGGTAGCCAGTTTTCACACTATTTTGCATGGCCAAACGCTTTAGCCTGTACCCCACTTTGAAGTGGAAACCTACTGCACTGCACTTATAGTGAAGTCTCACAAACTACAGTTGATTTTTGGTACGTACAATCAACTTTACTAGAAGTAAAGCTAACTTGATTGTACTGCATTTGACTGCTATTCCAACAGAAACCCAAATTTTAACCATATGTTATTTAAGTCGGAAAAAGATTCAAAGTCTTTTAGTAAGAGTTTTAAAACTTCATTTATATCCTAGATATATTGATATGAAAAGTTCGGTTTAATACTTATAACCGTCAGAATTAAAGTCGAAGACCAAATTACCAAAGAAAACCTCATCGAAACAATCCACCACGTCATGAACCAACTATTTAAAGAGCAAACGAAATGAAATAAACGCCTAAAATACAGTTACCAGAACGAAAACCACCAAGGGTAAAACCCTGAAACCCGAATATAAAGTAACTATTAACGAAGACAATTTTATAATTAAGTAAGAAATTCATTACTTATATAGCAATATCTACGACAATTATACGAAGATTTATAGGTTTTCAGAAACGCGATATTATATACGGTAAAATTAGTTATAAGTCGAATAATTACCCGTTATACGAGTTAAATCAGACCAAACGCGAGTTTTGTATCGATTACCCATTGAAAGACGATAGTCTAATATAAGCAGCCAATTGTAAAACGTAAAATTTGAATTTTACGCTTACCCTTATGAATGCACCTCTAAAAATGAGAATTCCAAAAAAGATAAAACTTACTTAATAACATAAAATCAGGAAACCGACTAACTAATTTTTATAAGCTTGTACAAGGCTTCATTTCTACATATTGTAGGACTGGATTATGCAAACACAGTGTTCAACGCCGATATAACATTATAATTTACGCTTTTTAATAGGTACGGATATAAATTTTAGGGTATTATACTAAACGCCTGCGTAACTTAAATAATAACCGCCTAAAAGCGATAATTGGACGCGATTAATATGAAATTTCCAAAACCTACGCTTCATTGGACAAAAAAAATACCGCAAAGTTATATTCGGTAAAGATACAACGTCATCACTTGGCACCGTCATTATAAACACATGATTCGTACCAGTCAAATTTCATATAATAAATTTGAAAACGATATTTATATTACTTATAATCAATATTAATAATATCAGAATCAACTTTTAAAATATGGAGAATATTTATCCGTGCTTTGGATAACGTATTTGTACCGATGCTTCTTAAGTTGAGCTATGTATAGCTTTTTTTTAACCCGCGTACGATTAAAGATGTTTACTCAATACAGTTAAAATTGCGGATGCTATACCGTCGATTTAGATACACAGCCGTAAAACGATTTTTAAGTTTACTCCATATAATAGGGTACATAGATATAGTAGGGAAAGCGTTAAAAGCCATCGAAAATTTCTGCCACGAGTAGCAATTACACTCGTTAGCCTTACGACGGTTGAAATTCCGCCTTCAAAAACAACATAAACCTTAATTATTAGGTAATAGTAAATATAATAAACTTTGAAGGCCAGCTAGTATTATACGTCGTCAACGTAATAACATTATTTCAAGTCGCTAAATTTACATGAAACGCTTCTAATACAGACTGTTCGAATGATTTACCAAATTGCTAATTAAGCGTTTATTGAGTAATTACAAACTAGATTACTTACGATACCGGTATAACCAACAATTCGACAGAATAAAGTACCAAAGCTAAATTCGCTAGTAGTAAATACAAATAGATACCGTTCAAAGCAATATAAGGTATTATAAAGTATAAATGGTACTATGGAACATTTAACATATTATATGTGATACTATCCAAGGAATTGAAAGGTAATAGGTTTAAGAAATGTATTTTGAAAATGGTATTCAGCGCTGTAAATAACATTTCTGGGCCGAATAAGCCTATTTTAATACTATTTGTTTTAGGTGCTTACCTCAAAGTTTATACAGATAGAGCGCCGTCATTTGCCATAATATAAAGGAAAAATGTTGTTGTAAAAGCTATGGCAGTAGGACGTTTACTACGAGCCAAAAATGATGATTCAAAAGTATTAGTTACAGGAAATGGCCCGCGTGAAACTGGCGTTTTAATCTTACTATTACACTATGAAGTTCTAGTTTAAAAAAAAATGGTCGAAGGGACTAACCTATGTAACATTAAGGGGTTTAGAGGCTACAACATGTTTATAGGCCTACTAAATAACTCTAGTTCATTTCGTTGGACGATTATACGTAAATTAAAAAGGAAGTGATAAAAGAGATCGACTCGAAAGCATAATTTAAGGAATGATACCAATAAAACCACTTTTATAAAAACAAATCTCGACCTCCACTAAAACCGATATACCCTTCGGATAGCCTTCTACAACCTTTACCATATGATAAAACCGGTCTACCCATACCAATAAAAACAATACTACGCCGCCGAAGGCGCCTAGTAAGCTTCTAAAATAAAAGAAGCCGTAAACCGTAAATTAAGCTTAAAGCTCCGTCGAAAAGGCATCATTACAGTCATAGGTTCTCTGTTTAAACAGTTTACCCAAACAGAAATCTTTACTTCGATTAAGTAGGTCGTTTTTTGCTTTAAAGAGTTTAAATCAACGATTTACGGTGCCTGTAAAATCATTCCTATACGCTTGGTCTATAAGATAAAATATATAGCCGGTAAGCACTATAAAAAAGCCGCTTTATAAGTATAAAGTACGATAAAGTTGTTAAAAAAGACATTATAAACTAATTACTCGTTTTATTAAAAAGTAAGTTATCGATTGATTTTAGCATTTTCTGCCTCCCTACATACGTCTTATAACTTTTATGCCGATCTTCGTCATATTTAATAAGCTTATACGCAGTCGGAAAAGCGGCTTAAAAGTCGTATTAACACCCATATACCTACAAAGATCCAGAAATATTATTTACACAAAACGACGTTACGTATTATAAAACCACTTTACAAACTCATTAAGGCTGGTATATACTGATATGATACCTATAATAGTCATTATAAGGAATGGATTAGAATAGTTCGCTCGACTTTTAACCTAAATCTTTTGATTTTTATACAAAGTTTTAAAGAGTTTATGCTTATTGGTATACAAATAGACGATATAATAACGTTTTGTAATACGTCGATTTCCTTTGCGGATGATAGGAAGTTTTTGGAGGCCGGCCTAAAATCAAAACCGAAAGTTTACCTAATGGAAAACCGTATGATCGACATTAACAGCGCGATAATAACGTTTTGAAACAACGTTTTAAACCTCATTTAAAAGGGGTAATTGAGTAAAGTTACTATTATTACCACAACTAACACAAAACAAGATAAAGAATATAGGTATTAGTATATACATGGAGCTTGGATCGCATTAATAGTATAACCGGATGCGGGGTTTAATATTTTGGTCGCGGTATAATATTAAACCAACCTTTGGTATAAAGTATATAAAGCACTCAATAAACGCCTCATGTGATAAATAAGTAATCCGAAGCGCAGTCAACAATTTATACCGCTCGATATATGTATTGCAAAGCTTTTTATTTTTACTAATATTTTTTTCGCTAACAATACAGATTATAACCCATAAAAAGGATTCTCTTTTGGTCCTGGTAATAAAATACCGGCTTGAAACGGTTTTACCGTTTTTAAAAATATTATTTATTAAATATTTATTAAATGTAAACGGGTTACTTGAAGGGTTTTGTTCTCGGAAATCTATTATATAGATGGCGGTTTCAACTGCGGAATCACTATAACAACAACGGTTTAAATAGTTATTTCAAACATTAGTTTACGACCTCTTCCTTTAATAATTAACACTAATTTTTTTTCCATTTAAAAATACCTTATCAAGTTTCGCACTACGAACAAAAAACGCTCTTTAATAGATTATATAATATTATAGGAAATGTTAAGAGCGCTTCAACATTGATACGATAAAATATATTAACGAAAAGTTCAATCTAACTAAAATAATAATTCAATGCGCCCAAAATAAGGCATCAAAAACGTTTATATTAACGAGTACACTTTTTTAAAACATTTCTAAAAAAGTTTTTTGCCCACGCTCCGGCTAAATATTTTATATCCTATATTTATCGCTCAACTTCTCTTCTACGTATTTTTACCAGTTTTGGTTTTTTTTATTTTAATATATTAATTATACCACTTTTTGGATTCCGTCATTATGAAGATTTACTACTTATACCGACTTTTAGATTTCATCATTATTTGAATCTACGTTTCGTACCGCTTGTAATACAATATTAGTTTTGTTTTACTATGTACAACCTTACTAAATATATTTTTCACTACTTATCCTTCAAATTTTTCACTTATATTACGGAATTGTTTAAAAAAAAATTACTATATAGCGAATTGTACTATGGTCGAGTAATTGGGTGTAATAAAAATAAACAGCTATTCATTTTCAAAGGGGGAGGCGAAAGTTGCCGAGCCGTTGTCGTCCTCATTATCCTTCTCTTTCTAGCCTCTTTCGCCGCCGCCGTTGCTATTAGCGCCGCCGCTATAGCTGCCATCGACTCCGTTACCGAAAAAGCCAAAAGAGGAGACCAGCGCCTTAGGTTATATGCCCTCAAGGAGTGGTACTGAGGGGTTTTTACCTTTTTTACAACGACGTAAGTTCAAGTTATCGGATTCGCCTACGTAATATATGAACTGATTCGTCTTTTGGCGGCTAAAACAGTTATAGTTTCCTTCGGCCGTCGGTTAACGCTTAGTATTCATTAGTATCGGTTAATATGAATCATTGCTAAAATAATTAGTTTGAAAGAAAACCGCAAGTAGTATAGTAAAATAGTAAGAAATTGATAGGCTCGATTAGTATGACAGGTTGAAAGTAAATTTACCGTGAAGACAGCGGGTGCGTAATAAGGCTTCGGCCTATGGCCCTAAGACTACCAGAACGGGGATGTATTTGTTATCAATCCGTTTGTAACGGTATTAGCGAGCTGACCGACCTTAGTTTTAGTAATAATCGCTAAAAATTCACTCGCGGCCGCGAACGCAACATACGATACGTAATGTGCGTTCATTTATGGCCTTGGGTTATGGAATCAAATACGTCGCTTAAATATTTTATGTGTCATAGAAGCCTCTCATCGTACCTTAACGAGCCGTAACTCGAGGCGGTGGGTAGAATCGGCAGCCTGTGCCTTATTTGTAAATATATTAGAAACAGTTGTCAAGGAATCGATTAATAATATAGATAGCGTTATAACTTTGTTAAGTTACGCTTTCGACGATGTAGAGGGACGGGGGGTTAACCGTTACGGATAATAATGGCTTCATCTATGGAAAAAAGATACGGTTTATAACCTTAAAAGTCCCACACTTTGCCCTTTTGGGGGTGGTGGGAAAAGGGAAAAGAGAAAGAAAGAGAAAAGGGACGACGATATTATCGGCAGCTGCGATGGAAGAGGCGACGAAAGAAAGGCTGAAATTACTAACATACTACCTAAAGAGGAAAATCTAGAGGTAGAGGTAATGGCGGTATGGTGGTGGGCGGTGGCGACAACATCCTCACGCTTATTTTGCCGCGCTAAACAGTGTTTCAAGGAGCGCTTATTACGTATTATCTGTTTTCGAAAGCGTTCAAAATATAACATTCATCAAGTAACTTACTATAGGAGAGTTAAAAATAATTGATACAAATAATGGTTTAGGTATATATACGTTAATTAACAGGTTAGAGACTTACGATTTAAAAGGAAGTATGTCATTAAAAGATAAAAGGGAAGTTTTACTTAAACTAATGGAAATGTATCTTTTTATACTAACCTTAAAACACGTAATACCGACAATTACTCTTTCGCAATTTCACTCTTATAATACCTCCGTAACCATACCCTTATAGCAATCGACAATTATATTGCCAGTAATTACTAAACCAATTAGGCTTTTACTACAATTAGTATCGCAGTCAAAATTACTAATCCGAACCTTTGAAATATGTATTATAACTAGACTATTATTACTAAACCACGAATCTAAATGATATCATAACTTTATTATCATTAATGAATTACGGATACAGGTCGCGTTCAAAAAAAGAACGATTACACGAATGAATATTACCATATATCTTTATAATTAGCAAGCGGCTATGTTACAAATTACACCCTTATAAAGTGTACGGTAACCTGTCACTATGTAAGGTAAATTCTTGAAAAGTGCATAATATGGTGCCATTACCCAAAAGTGGCATTGGTAGTGTATACGATAAAGTGTTACTATTCAAAAGGAGGATTAGCAAAATGCATAGTAAAGTAACACTGCCTGGGTAAGAGGTTAAAAGCTTTCACCTGTGGCGTGCACTGTCCAGATGCCTCTTCCCGTTTTTCTATCTTTCTATCTATCTTTGATACAAACACCAATATTTACGATTACCATTCTAACGTACCTTGTACAATGAACACCTTACTGACAGGAGATAAAACCATACCTCCTAATAATTTTAAACTTACTCGCCAATTAAAATTGGGTTAACATTCATTAGACAACCGAAATATAAGTCCTTGTAAGAAATTTGTTACTTCCATATTACCCACACTAAAACATTGTATCGCAACACATAATAAAAAGTACCATTTTGGACCCAAAAAATAACCTTAGATAAATTTTATTTTTGTTGGAAATGAAATCTTGTAAAGGTATATATCAAGAATGTTTCTTGATACAAAGAACTACGCAACCATAACCAAAAACCATTAATCTACCTTAAACTTATTTAAATACCAGAGGAAACAATTTTTATGCTTTATGTATACTTTGTAATTGTATTAACAACAGTTTCATCCGAAAGAATACCTTAAATATTACTTTGCATGAATTGATTTGATATAATAAAGCCTATTCAATAAAGACACTCAAAAAAACAATCATTATTTCTAACCAGACTTCGTATACAGTAAAAGATAATGCTATTATTTTAATTCGACTTTCCTTTTATATGAATAGCTTTACCCGCACCAAATCGTCTTAAAAGAAAATATTAAATTTATGTTTATCTTTGATAATGTTTTTATAAGAGCATTGGAATACGTTTAATAATCATAGTTACTTATTATCTGTAAGTGGACGAACAAGCGAAAAAAGTAAGCAATTAAGTTAGCTTTACGCTACTTCTTAGCAGAACATTCTGAATAACATTTGGTTAATGTTATATCGACTTTACAATAAAAACTTTATAATACATATTCGCGTACCGTCAAACCCGGTTCTTACGAATATTTATTCAGATTTAAACTTAAAATACAAGTATATATTCCCACCATAATATTTCCATGTAAATAGGTAGAGATTCGATATATGCAAGAACATTTACAACACAGTTCATAATTAACGATGCGAATTGTTACTACTGAATAAAAGAAGTGAGACAATCAAAATTATCATTTGTATAAATTTTCTATAGGTTATAAAAGGTAACTAAAGTTAGTGAAAACCTATAAATCTCTTTAAGATTAGGGAAAATTTACGCCCCCACGAATAAAACGATATATTATTGTAAAAAATGTTAATAATATGGCTTTTACCTTGGACTTTCCTTCTAATTAGCAAGCTTATGCAACTATTAACATTATTGATGTGTTACCTTATCGCTATTTTACAGACAATTCGTTTAACAAAACAATACTTTCACAGACACCAGTTAAATTTAAGTATGATACATAGAATAGTGAGAATTGGAAAGTGAAACGTATACTAGATAAAGGGTTAATCGCCGCCATCTTAAATGAGATTAGGTACATTGTCTTTTCAAATAAAAAAGCTTTACGGCCGGCGACGACTAATGGAAACTGGTATTAAAACCAAATTGTTTTCATGAAATCTATGCCTTTGAGAAAGATAATTCTGGGTAATTTTCTGGAAAATAATATGATAATGACATTAATTTTGTTTTTGCCCCCAGCTTTTGTTATATCATTGGGCGATTTTTACCTACTTTCTAGTGCTTTCTCATGCAACTGCCTTCTCTCAAGACTACTTACTTATAAGTCATCTTTCGCAATAGTACTTATTATTATAATGGTTAGGTGTATTTATACCTTTAACTTAGTCTTTACCTTCATATACAGACCTGAATACCACAACCAGCTTGCACATACAGACAACACAAACATCACGGTATAGGTTAACAATACGTCTATAATATAAAGCAAAAAGAGAAATAATTCCCCTTTTTCCTTAAAAAACCGATTTTACGCCTTTTCCACGACTTAACGCGGGTGACTAATGGTAAAGAATGCATGAGGAATATAGGTATCTCCGGAAACGAAATTATGAATAAACTCGTCAACGAAGACGATATTAATGATGCTAACCTTAAGACAAAGATTATGGATTGACCAATCACATTAAATCCTAGTTTGACAGAAAATTAAAACTAATCGAAATAAAAGAATAATTATAAACTTAAAGGAAGTCATACCCTTTGTTCCAATGATGAAGTCTCGTGTATTAGAATAAACTAGGGCGGGAATTTAATGGAGTCTTTTTAAAGGCTTAATTCGATATAAATTCAACACTATTCAACTTTATTTGAACTGGGAAACTTACAAAGTTAACTTGAACTTAAGTCAAAGTATCTTCCTCACACTCATTACCATTCAAACTTTTAATTGAAGGTTTTTTATTAGCTCAACTATCTCGACCTACCATACTTACCATCGACATAATTAACAAGCACGAAGACTATATCATTTTTACAATTGTTAAAATTGTAAATTTCAAAATACATATCAAGTGAGCTTGATACCCGTATCATCAGAGTCGTAAACAATGAAATTAACGAGATATAAAAGCTTTTATAGGTGGTGCTAAAACATTTGAGATCGTATTCAGACTCTTATATTCCGTAACAACACAAAAAAAATACAGACATAGTGTTATTTCTTTAATTAATATACTTATCAGGACTTATTACCCAATTATCAGACTATCTAACTTCTAATTATGAAGGTTAATTTTCGATTTTAACCTTTCCTTATATGTTAATTCATATAATCACTTAATAATAATCTAATCCTTATGGTACTAAACGAGGTAAATATTGTGTTCGAAGGACTTTTTGCGTCCATCAATACTTTCATCAAACAACTCGTAATTGATGAAGAAAGAAAAGTAACAGTATTTAACAAAACTTGTAAATATATTAAAAATAGAAAATGAAAACAAGATGACTCAATTATTCATCAATGGCAAATATTCAAAACAGGCCCCAAACTAATATCTTAAATATTGTATAGATTACTGTTATACTTCTCTTTACTATCACTCATCTGTATGAAAGTCCTAGGTGTTTCATAATTTGTATTTACTATAGCAACCTATGGAGTAGCCAAGTTAATATACTAATTCTTTCACTCCTTTAGGTATCGAGATTAGAAGTATTATTGAACAGCGTCATTACCTCTGGAAAGATTAAGAGGAACAAGGAAGTCATTATACCCACCGTAAATTCACGCGTAAAGAAGCTCCTTACCTATTGTTAGGTTTACTAATATTAGCAAACCGGCTAAATTTGATTACATTAAGGGTATTAAAGGACGAGGTACTAAGAGACTTTTAAGTATTTTTGTCAGTTTAGGTATTTTATAATAATATTCAAGCGCTTTCTAATATAGTTTTTGATCGTGATGGAAATTCTTTTGATTAAATTTCCAAGGCTTTTGCCCTACCAATTCATAGACTTCAAGATTTTCCACATTCAAATCAATTAAAGTCTCTTTATTAATAGTAATTTTAGCTAATTAGTTTGTTTAGACGAAATTGTTTCAAGAACTCATTTAGGTTGGGTTTTAAGCAAAACCTTTCAAGCGCGTTATAGGCGTTAAGGATAGCTGTCACCAGTTATAGACTTGCTGTTATCTTCTCCAATCATTGAAAGGTATTTGTTGGTGACGAATGAATGAATTACTTCCGCCATGTTTTTGTCCGTCCTCAATTTACCTAGTAGTAAAATACCTAGATTACTTGAATCGATTCTCAATTTTATCCTAAATGATTGAACTGTCTTTTTCCACTCATCTAGTAACTAACTCTTAAACCACTAAACAAAACTATACAAGAACTAGAGGCAGTAATAACATTCGTTATCTTTTATGTGAAGAATGAATTAATTGTCATATTTTATTAAGTGTTTTACGGTAACACGTTTGTCACCCATCATAAATCATAAGTTTATATTCAATTGCCAAGCTTATCCAATTTCGATGGTTTTGATTCATTTTTTTCTTATCTGGGTTGGTAAGATATGAGTCTTATCACCATTGAAATGCATGTCAAGGTTGGGTTGCAAGCTTAATTACCGATTTTGTAGTGTACGTAAAAATTGGTAGGGAAAGTAAGAAGTATGGCGTGGTGGTTTTAGATTTGATTATTTGTTATTTTGTGTTTTAACTGAAATATTTTCAATAGCTAATTGATAATTTGTGTAATTTTAAGGTTTTAACTAATTTGAAATTACTTCTCAGCTATAGATCTTAAGACTTTCACGGTCAATCTTGATTCTTGAGTTTAGAAACGGGTTTAATTAAAATATCTCGGTAATCTAACTGTACTATGTAATTTTTAAGTAACTTTGAATATCAGCAAATTCCGAAGTTCACTGTTTTACTGCCTGTAAACAGGAGTATAGAAGCTGGGGTATTTTGCAAGAATCTTTCTTTTACCATACACAATTGCTAAGCATAACAATCGAAGAGTAACATTATCTTTTACCTAGGTTATTTGTGGTTAACTTAATAAATACTGATTATTATTAATAGGCCTTTATCTTTGTAACGTAATCGATTCGAATCGTGGAGAAGTAACCAGTGTATTTATAAAAAGTAGTAATATTATTACTTCTAAGTTTAGCAGACTGCTAGCCGCTCTATACAATAATTAGTAGGGGAAACTGCTTATCACGTGCCCCACATTGAATTGAGAACTCCACGTAAAGGTACTGGGCTAGATCTGTCTCTTATGACGGTCGGATAATATCTATTATCCTTGATCAAGAGAGGGGGGAAGAATCTTTTACTATGGAGATGCTACAGACTACAGAAAAGGAGTGGCCTGGTCACGTAACAGGATGACTCCAGAGCATTATAGGGGTATAGCAACCGCCAGGGCTAGATTCCTGGCGACCACTAACCTAAGCACCCGCCTATAATATTACCCCCGGCGTATCCAAGTCCTTATAACCCCCTCCTATTTTTTTTGTATGTATATAAACCCACTAGCCTTTTGAATTAATATGAGTTAAGTCGCCTACTATTTCCGTTCAACCTAAGTGGGTTGACTGGCCAGCCGTTGTTACTAGTTATTTTATTTAACGTAAATTAATTCAATTATTACTTTACTCAATCTACAAAGGTTAATGAGCTTATTAATACCATCATTACTACTAGTTATTTGAACTAACGTAGGTTGAGCTACCTACTACTTTTTCTTAACCTATGTAGGTCAATCCGCCTATTGTTACTACTTATTACTATTAATAATCCACGTAGATGAATGGGGCTGTTACTTAAAAGCTACAAAATAGTAGCTTTTAACGACTCAGTATCTGGCGAAGGAAAAAATTGAGTTAACCTCGCCAGTAGGCTAAGCGTGGAAGCCTGTCGTAATCTTTAGCCAAACCATAACGGGATTCGAAAACTTCGAAAGCCGCGATATTTAAGAAAATTGAAAATAATTCATAGGTTGGGTATATATAACCTATATTTAATTGAAACTTATGGCTCTAGGGAGATACTAAAAGGGGGGGGGTAATTTCAGGTTTATTTTGGGGTTATAAAATATATTCGACGGAAATTTTAGGTTCAGTATCTTCATTACTACCTGTAACATCAATAATGAGTGGTGAATAGTTGCGGACTTGCTGGTTCGAGAACGAGTTGAAAGCAATTCATATAAGTAAATCGATGTAAAAGCAGGGGTGTTTTAAACCCAAAACATAAAATCAAAAAAACGTGAAAATTAAATATACGTAGCCCACGGTATTTTTCATAAAGCTAACCTAGTTTTTTAATTAATTCATTCGGTGTATAGTTTTCATGACGAACCTCAACGTTTTCACCGACCTGAAAAAGTTTCGTAAGAGAGCGTTAACTGTTCATGATTTCCTTCGTATTTTATTCGGAAACTATTCTCGTGCCTTATATGAATTCCGGAACAACACGAATACACTATATAAAATCTTCATTCATTACACGTCATTCTGTAACTAATAAAAGTAAACGTTAAATAATCTCTATAGAATCCACGTAATAGCCGTGTATCATTAAATAAAGATTAATATGATTGGTAATATTATCATTATTGTTGGACTATAATGACTACCCAAGTAATAAATGTCTTTAATGGAGTTAAATATAAGAAATAAAAATATAAATACGTTAAAACATCTAAATTAATGGGCTCAATGTTATTATCCATCTTGTGGTAAAATACGATATTAAAACCTGACTTCACTCCAGTTAATTCGTAAAAGCGATCTTAAAACCCATGAATTTAATTCCAATCTAATTTTTTGGATAAAAAAAACTTAAGAAAACCCATAAAGTCGCTGATAATAGTCCAAAAATCTTTATATCTACGCTTTAATGGTTAAAATATTTATAATTTTAAGGTAAAAGTTTTGTTTCAATTATCCGTAGTCATTTTAGGATTACATGGGTGATTCAATCATATTTAAAAGAAATAAATTATAAAATTCACTGAAATTAGGTTCAATAACGTTTGAAAACTAAGAGGAATTTACAAAGCTTTGTTGGACAGTATCACCAATAAGTCATTCGCCTATAAACATCGTTATTCCGGTAAAAATATTGGACCGAACGGTATAGTCCACTATAAAAATATGTTTTAGCTAAAATAACA
Organism: Anisogramma anomala; assembly: GCA_038502455.1. Classification (NCBI taxonomy): domain Eukaryota; kingdom Fungi; phylum Ascomycota; class Sordariomycetes; order Diaporthales; family Gnomoniaceae; genus Anisogramma; species Anisogramma anomala. The sequence goes on from JASMMZ010000004.1 coordinate 33,007,990, forward strand.
ATAATAACGTTGAAAATGAAGTAATCGTTAAAATATAAACCGTGTGTAACTTCAATTGATGCTATAGTAAACGACATGTAAATAAAAAACCAAATACAGTTACAGAATCATGAGATATTATCGTTGTTTACTAAATATTACGACATAAAAACATTGAGTATTTGGTCGTCGTCAATACTAATATAGGAAGGGAAACTCTGGTTGTTTATAGGTACCCTACGAATTGAACGAGTGTTAATAATATTTTGGGTAATAATGGCGTCCCAGCAATTTTGTAAATCGAAGTTGATAAAACCATTATAACCTTTCGGAATAAACTCGCTAAAGATAGTAGATCGGGAGATTTATATAAGAAAGTTCGGCTTAAAAAGACTCAATTAGGGCGTAGAATCTATAGTTTTAAACCTCAAAATACGGGGTCAGAAAGGCCTTTGAGAATAACCTAGTTTCGTGGTAATGGTTGATCGAAATGTATATACTTTATCCTTTTATTATGAATTAATTTAAACCTGAATCCGGAATATCATTTCTATTAACGGCATCGTGTTTCGGAAAATCTTCGGGTCATTATAAAGTATTTTAAATTTTCATGATTCGTGAGGATATTAAAAAGGCGGGCCGTATCATATACTTCCTCTTTATGTGTTTTTAAACAATTTAAACCCCAAGTACATTCTGATTATGAATCTTTTCATTTTATTCTCTACATGATAAACAATAATATTAATATATGATTAAATACGAGGTTTCATAATCGTTTGATTGGAATAAACAGTCACCTTAGGTTTATCCTAAATAATCAGCTTTTAAAAAAGGTTTCGGTCAAGGTTTCATTATGCAAAATTTTGTTTACAAAAGGTTTAAGCAGTTCGAAAGTAACTTTTTCCTTGGCCATCTAATGAAAACGGAATTTCCTTTGGAATTAGATAAATCAAATGCCAGGCGATTATAAAACAGTGGTTAATAAATTGCCGATAAAATTTGGTAAAACTAAGAAAAAAAAACTTTGAGTACAAATGGAGGAATCGTACATTCTTAAATGATACGTAGCTTTTCTGAATCCATACAAACTCCGATTTCCGTTTCGATAACGAATCTCAAATACTTAATTTTCTTAACGTTGATTTCATACTTAGATATATTGAGGTTTAAACTATTGGCATCTGGTTCATTTCGTAAATGTTGAGCCTTACAGTTATAGTTATTCAAAATAGTATTCAAATACACCAAAATATTATCGAGGGAACAAAAATTGAAAATCATGAAAAATGAGCATAACGAATTATTAATAAATAGTTAGAAGTTGAACAATATACTAAAAACAATAGAACATTGAATAGATATTTAAATAATCCAAAACGTATACGGAAGGCAATATACCACTCGTAGCATTGTTTAATACATAACTTATAAAAAACTATTTTAATTTCCAATTTGGTAAACTACTACATTTGTAAAACATTTTAGAGTAGTTGTATTATTCGAGGGAAATACTAGCGGTTGGATTTAATAATAACGTTAATATTACAGTAATAGAAATGAAACCTTAGGAATTTTTGAGGTTTCTTAACGAGATGTACGGAGGCGCCCGCTAAAACGCTATTTATATAAATATAACCTTATTTTAATTAGTACATTACCTGTATCCGAATCATAGAAAGTTTCTTTTGTAATATACTATTTAACAATTTCAAGCAAATTTGAAAATTTAACCCTAATTATTATTTCAAATAACGATTTTATAATCGATTTCGAAGCAGTTGATAAGGAACAAATTTCTTCAGGCTTTGTCGAATAGGAGCTCGAAATTCTTGAAGAAATATGAAAGCTTGTCGTTAACTGAAACAGGTGAATTTAGGGCAGCCCTTTTTTTAATATTTTGAAAAGAAACGGCGTCAATCTGCGTAATGATGATTTGGGTTTCCAGAGCTTCACAAAATATATTATAAAAATTAATGTTATGAATACACTAGCTTTTGTTTTTCTACTTTTAGATAAAACCCAGTTTCTTTATATGGTAATTACCCGTTAGTTCCAAACCCAACCTAGATTTCGAAACGTTATAAGTCACCCGATCGGATTTTATGTAAGATTTAACTTAAAAACGACATTCTACAAGTAAAACATAATATAAGCCCTAAATAGATAAAGATGTTTGTCCAGGATGACGTCTAAATAAGTAATAAAATTATATTTTTAATCGGTATTCAATACATGATAAAAAACTTCGCCGCGTTGTCAGAGAAGACTAAAAATATATGGTAAATTTAAATATCGAGTCAACTCTTTACTCATAATTCTGTAATTTCAATAACCCATGTTTATTAATGATTTGACAAATAGAATGAAATTACAAAATGAATTCATTATAAACAGAAAGATATATCAAAATTCAGGATAAGTTATCGGATCGTATTCTAGTCTTCATTTATATACGGGACTGTATACAAAAGTTACGCTTGTTCCTTTTCAAGATCGATATATTCGTCGGTAAAATCAAATTAAATATGTTGATTAACTTTGGAATTGATATTTTTCGGGCGTTACACGGAATTTAAGCGGGAGTTCTCAATACGTTAATTATTTTGCGCTGTATAATAAGTATAAATTAAGATTTTTACGGCAGGCGAATTCCGAATAATTATCCTAGGTAATACGCCATCTAGTATTAACTCCAAAAAGGTTGACATCGGTTATAATAATATCTCCCTAGATATTATAAATAGGCGTGTTGTCGTTTCACTTTCCGCTACGAATCACATTGCCAGTACCAAAACTATGAAGATAATTAGCGTTACCGTATCTAATACAGAGTTTGGAAAATATTTTATTAATACGTTAAATACAGGCAACCTATTTGATGTAATACCCACATTTTTTAAGGAGAAAAAAAGCGTGAGAGAGTATATGGCTAATAATCCCTTTCAAAATAATAGGTTTAGCAATGAATTTATAAACTATATAGCCATCTTACATAGGTAAAACATGCTAAAGGTGAAAGAAACTGTAAAATTCTTTCCAAACCCTTTGAATTAAATCTGTTAGTGAGGCAAGAATAGCTTTTACTGCGTTCGGATCGTGATAATATATGCAACGTATCACGATAAAAGCGTCAAAATCTTTATCACTATCGTTACAATCGCTAAAGTAATTGCTGTTCATCGACGTTTACGCGGGGTTTTTCAATTATTAATAAATGTAATAAAAGTGATTTTTCCTTTTACCGATAAACTTAATTACAAAATTTAAGTAATATTGTAACTTTTTATATTCCTAAGCGTAACTTAACGTCGGAAACTTTAATTGGGTATTGAAATGTTTTAATTTTAACTCGTTAACAGTTGATGTTGTCGCATAAAACGTTAATATCTTAATGAAAATCGAAGCAGTCCGGGTTATCGTAATCGTTGTCGCGAACCCTAGTAGGGGAAGGTGGAGTACCTTACTCGTTTGCATATAACATAAAAGCAGAACCCTTTCATGAGGGGATTCGTTTTGAAAACATAAGCTTGCCGATAACGAGGTTGAACTGGTGAGTTGAATTTATTAACGTCATTAATATATAGGTATTACGTTATTATGTAAGTAAAGTATAATTGAGAACAGTGGAATTCCGCTTAACAAGCTATACATAAAGTTTCGGTAAGTCGTTCGTATTCAATAATTAATTAATTGTATCACTGTCGGTAAGGTTTCTTCCTATTTACGTGAATGTAAAGAGTAGAAGAGTAATAGAAAATATTGGTGTTTTTATTGGAGATAGATAGATAGAAGAGAGAAGAAGCATCCGGAGAGTGAACGCCACAGGTTAGAGCTTATATCCTCTTACCTGGGCAGTGGCACTTTACCATGACCTTTGCTAATCACCTTTCGAGGCAGTGGCACTTTGCCGTACACATTGAAAATACTACTTTTAAGCAGTGATACGCTATCATGCACTTTGCAGGAATACACCTTGTGAAGGATCACGGTACTGTGCATTTTATAACGGTGTAATCTGTAACATAACCACTAACTGATTATGAAAATATATAGTAATATCTATATGGGGAATCTTTTTTCCTTAACGCGGCCTATATCAGTGATTTAGTATAAATAGTTTATTTCGTAGTTTAATTTGTATCCATCGTTTAAAAATAATATTTTAGTTATAATATAGTCCATTTCCATGATGTAGTAATGATAGTTTGATTATAATAAAGTTTATATTTTTCGTTCAGTAATAACATTTTGGTTTGAGTACGAATTGAAAAGATTCAGATTATTAGTTTCAACGGCGATAATCATTATAATCAGGTTTTAATTGATTTAGATAATTGGTGGCAGTATAGTCGTTACTAACGTTTATTATTAATTTTTAAGGGTGTAGTTGTGAGGGTGTTGAAGGGGCATAATTACTTAATGGTAATTATGGTGTCACGTATTTTGGAGTAGGTATATAGAGAGTATATTGTTATCGGTTTAAGTAAAGTTTATTTTCTTTTCCACTTTAACGACGCGCCTTTTTGTCAACGTAGGGCTTAACCAGTTAATTAGCGTATATAAAGTTAACCAAATATCATAATTACTCATTTGAAACCACTTTTAAGAGTAAGTTACTTAACTAATTCCATATTTTAATATTTCTCGTGGATAAATGCCGTGTAAAAACAGGAGTATAAATCGCCGTTTAGCGCGTTTTCGTAAAAAAGAAAAGGCGGCCATTATCGCCGTACGCCGCGTCGCCACTACCGCCACCCCTAACTCTACATCCTCCGGGTATATATTGTCTATTCCCGCATTTATTTTAACCCGTTCCCCATCACCGCCGCCGCCAAAGCCCCTTTCCCTTTCTCCACTTTCTTAACACTTCTTTTTTTCCCCTAACCGTTAAGGGATAATCCGGAGGGCTTTCAAGGTTATATACTTTACCATTGCATTTTGGATAAAGACTCAATTTCCCGTAACGGTAAACCCCCCCACCCCCTCTATCGCTGAAAATATAGCCTAGAGTATTTATAACGCGGTCCGTATTATTGGTCTCCCTTTCAATATTTTTCTTTTTTAATATGGTTATAACCGAGGCCGAGGCGACCGACCTTACTAGCCGCTTCGAGTTACGGCTTGCCAAGGTACATCGTGAACCCTCTTTCACACGTAAAACGCTAAATTGTCGCACCCGGGTCCACAACTCCGGACCACTAGTAGACTAGCTTTGCGTACCAAATATCGCGTCCGCGAACATGACTAAGTCTATTAGCGATAACCACCAAATCGGGGGTCGGTCAGCTCATTATCACCGTTACGAGCGGACTGATAATAGATATGCCCCTATTCCGATAATCTTGGGGAAGTATATTGAAGCTCTGTTTCGCGCCCACCTTCTACACGGTAAATTCACTTTCAAATCATTTAATTAGCCTCGAATATACATTTACCACTTATAAAAATATACTGTTAATGGCGCGTTTAAAAACGATCACCTTCTTAAATAACTAAAATAAGTCGATACTAATTAGTAATATGAGTTAACCGGTGGACTAAAGAGATGGTGACCACTATTTACATTTGGAAGCGGGGCTTACGTATATACTATGTAGGCGAATTCGACGACGTTATCGCGTGTCGCCGTAAAAAAGGTAAAGACCTTTTCGCGCTTTTGCTTAAGGGTATACGGCTCAAGGCGCGGGGCCATTCTTCCGGTGACGCAGATAGTGGTGTCGATCGCGGTGATAACGGTTACTCTAACAAGTAAAGGAAGAGCGGTGAGAGAGACGATAGCGAAGACGCGGCGCCGCCCTCTCCCTCCCCTTTTAATAGTGACTAGCTGCCTATTTTTATACCTAGGTAGATATACCTAGTCCTAATACAATTCATTACATATAAATACAATCGTTTTTCAAAAGGGGAAATCGTAACACAAATAAGGAACCTAGAAGATAAAAAGTAAAAAAAGTTTTAATAGGTTCTAAGTAAAAGAAAAAAGAGATAACAATATGGTAAAAATGGTATAAATATCAAAATCTAACAGTGAAAATATTGTAGAAGCGTCGTAGGTAGTCAAAATAAAAAGTGACAATAAGTTAAAAGCGATGTAAACATTAAATTCAAACAAGAAAAAGTGTTAGTCGCGGCGTAAAAGTGTAAAACAAAAGCGAAATATCAAGTGTAAGGCGCAAAATACCTATCTTTGGTAAGGTTGTAAAACCGTTTCAATAACGCCAACTAAAAAAATACTGGTTAATACGAGCGATTTTAATGCCCTATTCGGGGCTCTCTTCATCATTACATCTGCTGAGTTTAATTTTCCATGAATCTACCCTATTATTTCAATTTCGAAGCGTTTGTACAATTCGTATAAGGCTATAATGTCTATTATAAAGCGCTTATTATTTGTAGTGCCGAGCTTAACAAGGTATTTGTAAAGTGGAAAAGCGTCAATAGAAACCACGAGATAAGGGGGTTTCAAATTATGGTTTAAAATGATTATCTAGACCGTTATCAATATGGTTATTCCGAAGTAGATGCCTTTAACTATACCGAAATTTTCTGAGGGCAAAACGCTTCGTATAACCCGCTTAAACTTGGTCAAACTTTAATAAATAATATCATTTTGAAGAGTAAATCCGTTTCAATCTGATATTTTTTTTCCATCAATAAAAACGAATCGAATTTACGAATTATAGTTGTTATTTATAGCGAAGTATCCGGTAGTGGAAATAAACGACTTTGTAATACGTATTTCGAGCGGTAACAAATGTGAAACTCGTTTCAAATTATGTATTTGTAATGCTATGCGCTTGTTAAACGCCTTTTATACGTCGTTCGAAGGGTAGGTTTAATATTACGTAACAACCGAGAGATTCACTACCGCCTCCGGTTATATTATTTATTCAACTTAAGCATCACGTATACGTTAACATTTGTATTCGGCAGCTTGTTGTGCACTGTCCAGGTTGACAAAGGCAACTTTTTCTGATTGCTCCTGTTACGTAATGGATAGAACGACGTTTCGGGAAGTGATTGTTGCGCCGTTAAAATCGATTCCACGGTCCTCCATCTGGTTCGTTTTAGGTTTTACTTTTAGGCCAACTTTTAAAAGTTTTCTCTCTTTAACTGCTGAAAAAGACGCATTATATAACATTGACGTATTATCCGTTTATACATCTATAAGTTTAAAGCCTTTAAAGCGTATTGTGAAAACTAATAGGCATGCATCAAAGATCGAATTAACTATTTTCAGCCTCCCCTTATTATATATTTAATAAATATTATACCAGTACTTACCAACCTTAACGAATCTGTACAGCGGTTTTATAATACGCAAAATCATTTCTAGTAAATAGTATTTTCGAATGTCCGTGGGAAAAAAGGCGTAAATACGCTGTTTAATCCGTTTCTCTGACTATATATATGATTATATGATATTACGAAATTTAATATAAAAGTTGTAAAGAGTATTGAGGGAGGCAGTAAATGCTAAAATAAAACGATGGCACACCAATTATGAAATAGGCAAATCAATTATAATATTATTTTTATCGTTGTTATTATACCCCTTAACTATAATGCGGGTTTTTTCGTAGAACTATCCGATTTTATCTGCTACCACGTATATGATGCCGGTTTGTAAAATATTATGGACGTTATAAATCGTCAGTTTAGTAATTTTGAAAATAAAAACGCTTTATTCGATTAAAGTTAAGATCTTAGTTTATGTTAACTGTTCAAATGGTTCATTTGAAATGGTGATAATTACTTTACGAAGGAGTTTTAAGTTTAACTTACAATTTGCAACCTCTTTTTAGGTTATCAAAAAGTCCGGAACGAAGGCTTTAAAGCGTTTTTTGTTCTTTAAGCCAAGTGAATGCCCTCGGCGGCGTAATACTAACTTCATTCGTATAGGTTAGCCGGTTTTATGTAATAGCAAAGGTTTGGACGTAGTATTTGGGGGGTATACAGGATTCGGGGGCGGCTTGAATTCGTTCTCCTAAAAATAGCTTTTTCGTAATTACTAGTTTAATTACGTTTTTGTGCCGTTTTCGTCTACCCCTTCCCTTTTTCATTCCCGTACTATTATTTAGCGAAATAACCTCGTACAATTTGGCAAGTTTATAAGCATACTATGGCCTTTAAACTCATTATTTCTTTGAAGGCCAACCCATTAATCATTTATTATCCAAATTTGAACTTTAAATCGTAATAGTAAGTCTAAAACGTAAGTTTTATGCGGGGGGTATCTCTTGGATAATATTATCGAAACATCTCTTTTAACCTGCAGGAAAGGTAATGTTGTCATAGTTTTTTATAACATTTGCCTTTTGTATCGTGACTAACGTATGTGTTAAATTTGTATGAGCTCTAGAGTAGATACCGAAAGCAAATAGTGTTTAAACAAGCCTATTCAGTCCGAATTTATTATTTATAGCGTTAACCATTCTTTACATGATTGATCCCTTAGGTATAATACCCTGATGCTTTTTAAATAGTATTATATATACTATTTTAAACGGTATATAGTACCGCTTACACTTTCAATACCTCATACTACTTTTACTAGTATTTGCTTACACTTATTACCAACGATTTTGGCCTTGGTACGCCAATCAAGCGAATCGAAGGTTGTACCTACGTCGTAGGTAATGAAGTCTGGAGACCTTAAATAAACATTTAACTAGCAATTAACTAAAACATTCTTATAATCTGTAGCGAAAACGCTCCGCTCAAATTTTGTAGCTTGGAATAATGTTATTAAGTTGACGGCGTATAATACTCACGAGCCGTTAATAAATATTATATACAAAATTAACTCGTGATTAAAGTCCATATCGTTTTAAAGGCGGAATTTCAATCGGTGTAGATCTTAAGGGTACAACTTATATTCATAATAAACATTTTTGATTAATTTTATCGCTCCCTTTCCCGAATTAGTATAGCCTATGTCGTGAAGGAGGTGTAAAAGTCTCTTCGTAACTGGGTATCCGAACTGGCGATACAGTATTCTTAATTCTAGTTATATTCGGCAAACGACTTTGATTATACGTATTTCCAGGAAAAACTTCTAATATCTAAATTTAAAGCGAAACGACACGGATATGCTATTCAAACCGCGGATAAGTTAATTATTCGGGTACTGAACCTTAATTCTAGACTAATTTATATTAGCTTAGAATAGATGAAATAACATTTTGAAGTTTATTACGTATAACCTCAAAAATTTAAACCGTACATTTAAAACGATTATAAACAGTAACGATGCTTTACCTTTTGGGAATAGAATTTTTCGGTAGTCCTTTATTCGATCGAGTTGAAATTTCGGAAATTTCGTCGTAAACGCGTCGAATTACGTTTTCCAGCGGTCGAAATTTTACCTACGCCGTTACTTGGAATAATACTCCAAGATCGGTTACCTTGTCTATTACAAACCGTAAATTAAAACGTTATATAAGCGTTTAACACTTTATTTTTGCAATTGATGCCTACAATATATCGAAATTAGGTATTTTATAAGCTAGTAAATATTCGCAAGTCGGTTTCCACATTTTAGGCTATTAAGTAATGATTATTTTCCCCAAATTCTGCATTTTCACAAGTGTTCTAGTAAGGTTAGGAGTCAAATTCATTCTTTACACCTTCGTAGTCGGCTACGTACATCGCAAAATTAGCGTCAATTTGGTTTTTAGGTGTTCAATAGGCCTAAAATTGGCATTTATTTCAAATCTACTCGTATACTAGGTGATTAATAAATTAATAGCGAGCTTACCGCATATAATTTAACATTTTTCAATACCAGTAAAGCGTTGTATACTTTTTCATAGGTATTTCTATACGCTTACTAAGTTTATTCCTTAGATATAAGGTCGATCTTATTCATAACTACTTTATCTTCGGTTGTCGAGACTTACTCCTTGGTATCTTTCGTTTTGGTAACCGTATTCAAAGCGTTTATTTTAATTCGGGTATACTTTAAATTATTGGTTCAAAACATAATAAATTATTTCTACGAAGTTCATTTTGGTAATTTAACTTGCCACTTTAATCTTTTCGGTTACAAATGATCATCCGATGCATGTTTAATTGCTTATTGAGGTTTGCAATTAAGTTTTAAAACTCGTACAAAAAGCGCATTTGTTTTTTTTTTTCGTTTTAAATAACGTAAGGTCGAAATTTAAGTTCTTTTAGTATACTTTGGTAAGTATTTGGATAAATAATTTATCTCCCTGATATTATGGTCCAGACGCCGTTTATGATTTCCGAAAACTTGCTAATAAAGCGTTAAAAACTTTCTATAGGATTTTGTTTACGTTTTTATGCTGATTGATGATGTATTTACAAATACTTTTGATTTAATCTCTGCCATAAAATTCAGTATTAAATTTAATGGCGAAATATATTTTAAACGGTTATCATACTTTACAGATATATCTATCTATGTACGGTAGAACTTATACAAAGTTTTATCTTACATGAATAATATACTGGGTAAATCAACGTAAAATTTTACAATTTAATATTTAGTTTTTTCCTCGTGTTTAGCATTACACGTATTGTATTATCTAAAAAGTCGTAAAGCTCGCTACTATAACTCTCTTCCTCATATTATAATCAGGCGAATCTGATAAGCTTTATCGGATCGTTCCTATTAGTTGAAAAGTGGTACAGTAGGAGGTTATAGTAAAGATCGCAGTTAGTAGGTATTGGTTCATAAAGTTCGTATTATCGTTTTACGCCATTTATTATATTTCCGGTGGAGCCGTTTTCCACTTTCGGACCGTTCTTTAACGGCCGAACTAAATTTAAATTATACCAGGGGAGTAATGTTATCTATGTTTTTATTAAAAAGTGTGTTCTGGAAAGTAGTTTTGCTTATTCTGCGTGGTAGATAATATTTGTAGCCCTTCCTCCTCTTTTATTAATTCCTGTAACTTCCTCTATACTTCTGAGTCGTATGTTCAGTATCTATTAATTCCTTACTCCCTATATCTGCGAGTTCCTTTTTCATTTCTTATTCATTATTTTCAAAAGCCGGTTTCAGCGCTTTTTAAACCAATATCCCTCCACGAATTTCACATCCATTACTTCATCGTCGGTCTATTTTGATATTCAAATCAACCCGTTCATTACCTATAATATTTTTAAGGTGCGACTGTTATTGTCACCGGTTGTATTAATAAATTTGCTCCGTAGTTATTTACGTAATACGAATAATATTATACCATTTACTATTCGTTATATTTTTGGCTTCTAGTCCGCAAAGGTTTCCCCATAATTATCAAGTTAGACGTTTCCTTCAATATTTCCTTTATTATAGTTCAAAACCATGTTGATAACATATATATTCGCCGAAGAAGGGTTTAAACTTTCTATAAATCTCCAATCTTGCTTTGCCACAAGTTAAGATCTATGTATTAGAAAATGTTTTTACGAAATTATGTGATTTAAAACAAATATTCCATATATTTGCAAGCTTTTTCAAGGTTTATTATTAGTAAAGCTATAGTTGTGAAAATATGAAGTGTAGTGGAGCGGTTGGACAACTGGTTAATACGTATACTGGAAATATTAGAGCGATGAAAAATGTAATTTGGCATAGTAAATGATATTCGGTTACGTTTGAAATTTAATATTGAAAGCGGTTTTGTTGAAATGAAATCGTGTAATAATAGGGGAAAAAAGTAAATAAAATACAGTAAAGCGTACAAAGTAAGGCGTCGAACGCTTGTTAACGCAAACGGAACTCAAATGAAATGTAAATAAGTCGTATCTATAGAATATTTAATTGCCCTAAATTAGTATCTTGAAAGTTTTAAAAACGTTATACTAACCAATTGGCTAGTAAACTTTTAAATCGTAAGAAATCAATTTAATAAAACGGTATAATTTAGGGCGGGTAGTCAAAGTCGAACGGGAAAACAATTAGTATAATAGTAACGGATTAAAATAAATAGAGTAGTGGGAACGGGAGGGGGGGAGGATATCTGAAAGTGTGTATATATGGTTTTGGTAAGTTCTGGTGCTGTAGGAAGCGTTTCGAATGTTATATCTGATATGCGGTGTTTGTTTGGTAGGCGGTTTGGATGTCATACCTTAGACGCTCCTAAAGTTTATAAACAGTTTGGATGTTACGTATTAGCCGCTTCCGAAGATTGGACACGGTTTAGATGCTGCGTCTTGGCCTCTTCCGAAGTTTTGGAGCGGTTTGGATGTAATTTTTAAATTGGATGGGTCCCAACACAGGGTTCTGAAACTTGTTACTTTTGGTTTAAATGGTTTGATACATCATAAGACGCTTTTTGAAAAGTTCTCGGGTACGTTTAAAACGCTAAAACGAGTTTACAGATAGCGTAAAAGAGATTTTAATAGATATGGTACTAACCGAATTAACAATATCGTATTAAAGTTACTCTTGATTTTACATTTTTTTACACTTTGGGTTTTAAAAGAGATTTCTCGTATTTTCATACTCCCGAATAGTTTTTGTAAGCCGTAGTTTGAAATCACGTATAATTTAGACCATTAAAAAATCCCTATATAGTTATTTTACTTAGGTTTACTGTTTAGTTTTCTAAGATAATTATAGTTGACCAAGTTAGCTACTAATGAGAATCGGTAAGATTTTGTTCTATTGACGCAAATGTAAAGAGTAGAAAACTAATCGTAAATATTAGTATTTTTATTAAAGATAAATAGACAAAAAAGAGAAAAGGAATTCGGAGAGTGTATGCTATAAGTAAGACTTTATAACCTCTTAGGAAGTGACAATTTACCATGTACTTTGTTAATCTCCCTTTTGGGTAATGGCATTCTACCGTTTACTTTGCAAATGACACTTCTAAATAGTGGCACGTTATTATTCACTTTTCAGTAATGAACTTTGCATAGTGTCATGTTACCGTGCACTCTGTAATAGTGCAATCTGCATCGTGCTCACTGACTAACTATAGAGATATATAGTAATATACAAGATGACGTTACTAAAACGTTTTAAAACGAATTCTTAACGCGTACATGGGGATATTATTCGAAAGCCTCTGGGTTTAGGTTTGAAAAGGCGTAAAACATAGCCACAAGTTATAGATATTTTTAAATAACTAAACCACCATCGGACAAAAAAAGATAGAAGATAATATACAAAAGTACTAAACAAAAACTATCACTTATAACGGTTGGATACTGTCTATTATCCTCGATGGAAAAAGATAGAGGAAAACCCCTTTGTCAAAAATATGCTACAGGCTACAGGAAAGGGGTAGCCCGGTCACGTGACATAATAACTCCAGAGCATGGTAGGGGCATAGCAACCGCCAAGGATAGATCCCTAGAAACCACTAGTTTAGGCACTAGCCAATGACACTCTACTATAATTGACTTTAAGTTAATACAGTCCACTTGAAGTCAGTATAGTCAACTTGCAGTTAATACAGTGGAGTTGACTGTACTTCAATTGACTACTATTACAAAACCTGTATTAAAAGAAGTATAGTAACTAATTATTGCCAGGTACAGGTAATCTAACGAGTTGTAATACGCGATGTTCGAAGCTTTGTTTCCGAAAAAGCGATCATATAGTATTCTGTGTTTACGTAGCAATTTACGAAGGTATCACGAACCCTTAACGATTCATAACAATCAATGATAAGGCTTAAACTGGATAATTATTTTTAATAAATTATATTACAGTGTTCATCTAATTAAAGATCAAAATTTGTTAGATAAAGTCACCAAAATCAAACCTTATTAGCTACGAGCTGACACGTTTAAAAAAACGTTTACTCTGAACAACTCTTTTTTAAAGAGCATTTAATAGTACATATTCAATGAAAAATCTTTTTATTTTTGTATCATTGATATGGTGTTGGTTACGGTTAAACGAAGTATTCGCAATTATTTTACAGACATCTGCGAAAAGTGTTTTGACATTTATTATAAACAATATCTTAACGGTTGTATCTCTACTCCTTTTATTTTAGTGTCTTTAATTAAGGTTTCGTTTTTATTTCTACTTATATAATATAAGAAAGATTACATTTATTACTATTTGTTTAGTGACATATAAACGTATTTCATTATTATATAACGCGTAAATTTAGGGTCTTATTATTTACATACTTTTTAAAATATTGGTTAAAAAATCGATAATCGTGGAATGTTACGATTTCCTTGATATTAGCATTAATTTAAATAGCAACACTTCTCTTATTATCCTATCTTACACTCTTATTACTCAATAGAAACGCATTATTCATTCCAAAAGTACTATTCAACTTAAATTTCAACGATTCAAGACTTTTATATTGAAATAACTTTGAACAAGATCCAGGTTGCAACAATTAAATAAAAATAATTATGATTTTGATTATATTTTTCATGGTTATGGCGATGGTATATAAATTAACCAGGATTGGAAACATTTTTTCAGTACTAATTTTGAAAGTTTGATGAATATTACGATGCTTGGAAGTTACGAAGTAATAATAAAAATTATATCATATTCTTAATTGGTAGTAAATATTTCCAAATAAATTAAATACGTTTTTTTATACGTTATGGAGGTTAATGTTCATTTAATTGTTTTTACGTGGAATCATAGTATTGGTCCATTAGATTTACGATTCCAAGATTGTAATATTGTCATATTATATCAATTTACGATTGTTAGGCTTTTGGTTTACATTTTACTGAGTTATTTTTTGCCCGGTTTACATGGTGATAAATTGCTTTTTCGTTTCCAATTCCAGTTTAATTACGCCGGAATTAGTTGATTTTGAATTTTCTTGTACATAAGTCAGAATGATGAAACGACGAAAGAAACGATATAGTAATAATAGATGTTAATATATTCCCATTTTAAACAAGTATTAATGTGTATAAAAGGGAAATCATTGTGCTGTTTCACTTTACCCGGGCGTATAATTTTTCATATAACATTTACTAATAGGGTATTCATTGACATGAGCTTTTGGAAAGAGATACTTGAAGATGATTTTGTTGTTTTTTCTTTTGTAATTTACTATTACCGGACAGTGCTGTCAGTAAAGCGTCCCACAAGCGGCGACGAAATAATCCTTTCAATACTGGTGGGAAGAATTGTAACTAGGATTCTCCTATGCCAGGAGGAGACTCTGTAACTGCACGCCATTCCTCTAATCAAGACTTTCAGGTGCCCCACAGTTTAGAGACCCGTAGGTGTATAAACTATAGCCCTGATCGATCCTTAAAGCGCGGCCATCCTAGTCTCTACCCAGGTCCGGCTTACGCTAAAGATATGTCTGTATAAAACCTTAGAAAAGGAGTCTTGTAAAGTAAAAATATAGAAAACCAGCCCATATAAAGGGTGAAAATAAAACGCGTAAAAGTAGCGCATATACATCGCAGGGTGTAATATACTTGTTATTAAGGACTTCTACAGGTGCGCGGTAACCTCTGCATCGCGTCTTCCAAAATAAATAAAAGAAGCCCCCTATTAATACGACTTTAAACCTGAAAATTAACTCTATATAATAATGAAGTGCAATTAAAACTAGTAAATACTATTACATATCGATACTTATCTTTGAATTTGGGGTTTGAGAATTAGATTCCTAATTTTCATGGAAGTAATGGAGACATTTCTTAAAATATAAGCCTCACATTCTCAAAACCATCGCGTTTGAGCTCCTGTAAAGGAGCCTTTAGTTCTAAAAAGGGCTAAACGCGCCCCAAAAATCACCCTCACCCCCTCGTACCACTACTCCACTTTCCTAGACTATAATACCCCCGATTACTCCACCCCGACTAACAAAGGGCAGCCTTATACGAGTTATTTAAGGTTTTCATTTTTAATAACTAGCTATAGAGTTTGTATAGTCGGGGGAAAACCAGGTGTTATAGAAATCTATTACGTTAATATAGGCTTTTATGTATTCATTAATTTAATGTAAAGGGATATAATATTAATAAATATTAGTAACTAAGTATAAAAACGGGTGTATATTTGTCGACGTCAACGCCGCCGGACCGTTAGACTCATACTGCATCGCCGTCGCAGCGAAAAGGCCTTCCCAGCTTTCGACCGCTTTTTAACAACTCCTCTGCATCACCGTTAAGGCAGGGAAGGGTGGGGAAACCCAGGTTACAGCCGCAGAATCATTGATACGGCGTGTTTTTACTTCTGGCGGAGCTGGGACTAGCGTTAACGACGATAACGACGACGACGATAACAACGGTAAAGATATGAGATTTATCTCCAACTAATCCGTTTCTCCAATCCCTCTCGCTTCTTTTACCATCCCCCTTACCATCGGTCCTCCGCTTCCCCTAATCCCTCCCAGTTTTACTACCCTTTGTTATTAAATCGAGGACCGTCGGCAGCGGCCTTAAAAAGTTCTAATAATGGCCGTTATAAAGTAAATAGAAGGGTAAATCCATTAGTTGATTATTGTTATTACAGTTATGGTTATATAGACTGGGGACGAAGCGTATGGAACTAAAATAACGCTAGTAAGCGTAAAATTTTATTATTATCAGCAGGCGGAAACGCAAATCATTTGAATTAAACTTTAATTTCTTCTTCTTTGTACAGTGCAATCTATAACTCGAATAAAGTCATGTAAATTCGCAGGGTTCGCAAGACCAATTTTTATATAGATTGTGCGTAAACGATACTTTTGTGACTTCCTAATAGAGTATAACAAAAGTAAGCAAGCCTTGCAAAAGGCCCGTCAATATAATAAATTAACAATTATTCGCTATCGATCTCATACAATACAACGTCCGTTCGCTTTAATAAATTAAAAATATTGATGGAATAGTACTATATGCAATACAGTAAGTCAACTTTACTTATAGTGAAGTTGAATATACTAAACAGTAAGTTGAGTGTATGGTTTTGTGTGGACTTACGGAATTAGGTATAGGTTGAGTACAGTACTCCACACTTTATATAAGGGTACGAGCCAAGCAATTGGCCATGCAAATTACAATGTAGACCGGCTAGCGATCGACAAAACCTATAAAAATATATCCACCAATTGATTACGTAACAATACTGTTACTTAGACTAATCAAATCAACAAATTTGTAACTTCTAAAGCTTTACCAATACTGATTAGTGTTTATTGGGTTAAGCATAGATTGGTTGAGCTTTGTGAAAGACTAAGGTAGAGGAAAGATTTTCGCAAAAGGCCCTTACTGTTGCGTCGGTTTTTACGGCAGTAAGTTGAGAATACTCTTAGGCTACGTCGGTTTTTATGGAAGCTTAGAGGTAGCAACGGGATTGATATTGAAAATACTAAGAAATCTTTACAAGACTTTTTTTGAAGACGTTGAGATTGACTATTAGAAGTCTTGAAGTTCGGCAAGTTGGCAAACGGCTAATTTAGTAGTATTGAGGCTATTACTATTGTGAAAACAATTAAGTTTCATGGTCAAATAATAAACAACTTTCGACCTTTACTACTAATAACGATTTTCGACCTTACTCGTTACACCTGGCCTTTGCCTTTACTTTACATTTTTCACCTCCGTTACTTCAAGTCAAACGTTAAAATATCTACTTTAGGCGAAAAAAATCGACAAACAAAAAAAAAAAAAAAAAAAAAAAAAAACCCCAAGGCACACTTTGCGACCTAACGTCAAGTCGCTAAGCTCTTACACAACTTTACGCCAAACTACCAAGTTCCCCACATATAAAATCACAAATTACCTCGCCGGAAGCACCTTACATGCTCTATACAAGCTACATCATCAAGATGACTCCAAGTTAGAAATACATAAATAAAGTTCAAATTTGCGAAATAATTTTCGTTAACTAGTACAATGAATAGCTTTTGATTACAGATATCGATAAAACCTTAATGAAAGCCTACTTAACTAATTACGTTAGCTAGTACATTATCGACGCGGACTATGGGAACGACTAAAGCCGTGGCGCCCGCCCTTTCCATTACTTTCCTAAGTTATTTTGAATTTTTAGACTCTTAACATGTGGAAGAAAATTTAGCGTACGGTAAAGGCCAAGTTGAAGAAGGTAGTCACCCGCCGTGGCATTTATATCTTCAAGAAAACCCCGTTGCAGCTATTTAAAACCTTTTTTACACTAGTTCAAAGAAAATACTTCTTTTAAGACCCTGATCCTTAAGACTCTTGGGAAAAGAGTAAAAACATTAAAGAGCATTAACACTCATAAATACGTTTTAGCAGACCTCCCCCTTACCCCCAACTAAGTTAAGCTTTTTCACGTATTGGTAAAAAGGAACCTGTTAACTTGTTTGGAAGCCTGGTACCTTTACGCGGAAACACGGAGTACGCTTTCAGCGGCGATAGAGCATGTGAAGCAGCGACCATCAAAGCGGCCAGAGGAGGTGTCGTCGGCACTTGACACGAGTTAATTTAATAAGATCGTTAAGTTTCTCAAAACCTCAAGGTCTAACTTTCCCCCTAGCACTTTAATTAAAGTCGTAAAGTTCTTTAATAGATTTTCTACAGCAGGTCCATCTATACGCGAGAGCCTACTATAAGTTCGACCATAATACTTTACCTCTCGGGCCAAGCGACTGGAAATTACCCTTAATACCGTACCTTAGTGGTTTTAAAACTTAAATTTCCAGGAAATAGATAGTAAAATTGGAATAACTTTCACGACTTTCCCCTAGTACCTATTAAAATAATTAACATTAATTACAAACTTTCTAAGAACTTCGCTAAAATCTTAATCGATTAAAAGAAGTAAGATAGAAAGCTTTACAACATACTTAACAAAAAGATAATACCCCTTTTAAACATTTACAATCAAAAAGAGGTTCTCCCTTCTAGTTTTTATTTACGATTCCCTGAAATTCTTATAGGGTACGTTAGGGATTATTACCTGATTTTTCTAACTAGAGTTATTACGTTTCGTAAGATTTGTAACGACATGAAGAACTATTTTAAACACGATGTTCAACTCGCCTGATACCATACAGATTGTGCTATTACTTGATGAACTATAATAATAGCGAAGAGAAAAGAAGAAGACATACCAATAGATATGTTAAACCAGATACTTGATAAGTTAATGGTGTTCTAACAAGTAATTTGTAACACCTATATTTGCGAAGCTAGTACGGGTAGTAGTTACGGGCGTTAACGAGTTTAAGTCCGCCCTATAACGCCTAAAAACCACCTGCAAACGCTTTTTTCAGTTAATTACGTTTTTAATTTACCATTATAATAGTACGTACACCAAAATTGCTTAGTATATACCTTTAATCCAGTAACTTTTCTAACATGAATAAAGAAAACCTTACGGTGGTCAATTACGTCGACTGTAAATACGGTTACGGGCGCGCTTAACGCCTAAGATCCGGCCTATTGTTTACAAACGAGAGGCAGCACCTATACTGGCATTAATAGGGCTAAGATTAAGTCGGACCTGGTGACCGTAAGCATTATCATCGTAATATTGGTAAAATATGTTGAATCTGTGGTAAATTTGTATATTGGTTTACTATGCATCCTCCCGTCGAGCGTAGTAACCAAAAGGTTATATATTATATTTAGTAGCCTACCAATTTTTAATAAGACTACGTGGATTAAATCACAGACTTTAAAGTCGACGAGCCAATTAATGGTACTAATAGCCCTAAACAGATCCAATTGCATTAATATATTTCTTCTGACGCGGCCTAATAATTAGCCGACTACGCCTTTTTATACTGTTTAGGTAGTAAGAACCCTTTCCTTTGACTTAACAAAGCCTCTAACTCCTTATATATATTTAACCTTCGTGATCGCCACGTGGATTACACGGTTTGAGGTATTATTTCAGATATATGGGCAATAACGCACTTAACAGAAGGCTATTTATAATACGTGGTACTGCGGAGAGAAAGCATTATAACTATTGAGATCAATTGTTACGATGTCGGTAAAGCTAAAGTTGGATTTAAATCAGGCAAGTAACTATCGTAACTAGGAATAACGGTAGTTTAAACTGTTATAGGAATAATCACGTTCTACATCTTTAAATCCCCTACCTCACATCTTCTTTATTTGGAGGATATAAACACCTTCGGTGTTAACGTTAATGTTAACTTAGATGTGTTGGTTAAAAACGGACCGATGTTTTCTCTTGCTTTTAAGTGAAGGTACTTATGATTTTACCCTTAAAACCCTAAAATAATGGTATTAAACCTAATAAAGTCGAAAATACGTTAACTGTATCGACGATTTAACCACTCAGCTGTTAATAGGCTATACAAAGTCCTGAGGTTTATAAGGCATAAAGATGTGGAATACTTTTCCTTGGAAGCTATTAAGAAGCTTTACGAGTACTGTCAAATGTATGTATAAGCCCCCCAGAGATTTTAGTTTACACTAAAAGACGATAAGCACTATAACTACGAGGTCTTTATTAATGTGTTTTACTTGAATAACAAGCCTATCTTTCACGTTATTAACTCTGAAACCTCCTTTTATAGGGCTAAATTTTTAAAGTCACTTTCGGTAAAGGATATGTGGAAAACACTAAAGATGCTATGTATTGATACGTACCTGGACCTACCTAACGTTGTCGTTTACTATACTGGAACCAATTGTGTAGTGATGGAGTTTGAGAAAAATGCCAAACTAATGAGTATCTAGTGTATATAGGGACCTGTGAAATCTCATTAGAGTATTAGAAAAGTTGAAAGGGTATACGCCTTACATCAACAAACAAATAATGTTCTTACACTAGAAATTGAAAGTTTTACGGATCCGGAAGCATGCCTTTAAATGGTGGTAAAGGGCTTCAACAATACTTATAGCCCTAACGGCCTATTGCTAACGTTACAAATCTTTGGAGTATACCTACGCTGAAAAAGTAAATCCCTGACATTAGAAAATACCTAAAAGTGTGTTATGGTCTACGGAAAAGTTATGAAGGAATTAAGAAGGTAATTGGCAGGCTATAAGGTTAACGATGCCTTTAATACTAAAAACAGTCCTATAATAATCTACGTATTTATTTTTCCGTTACATAGTGAAGTTCTCGTATAATAGGAGCCAGGCGAATGTGTGAGCCCGTGTAAGATCTTAAATATCGTAAACTTTAAGGTAGTTATAAAAACTGTTAACGGTCTTATAATATTTTGTGTAATTTAGGTCGAACTTATATTGAGGTTATTGACGATAATATCCCTTCAGTTAAGCGACCGAGTTAATAGGAACCGCTCACCCATGTTATCTACAAGCCAATAGAATGCCGCCAGCATAAGCGACCACTTAGAAAAGTAACGTTGAAAAGGAGAAATACACACCGGGCCGTATCTATAATACTACTTGGGTAAACAGAAAAAAGATACATAACAAATACTTGGTACTAAAGTTCCAAGTATAAGGTATTATTGAAACCATCGATAAACCTTTTTTAAAAAAGCGACAAAGTCGATATTAATTGCCTTTTAACCCGAGAGGTCGTATAAGTTATGCCGAAGGCGAATTGCAACCTTTAAAACCCAAATTTTACGATTTGTAAATCGAGAAATATCCACGAGGTCAAGGGTAAAATCATGGGGCGGCTGTATGGAGAGTTGCTTTTAATCGTTTAAAGATATGACGACAAACATAAAGATTGGATTTTCATGCAGTCGCTAACGATTTAAAAGGTAAGTTAGCGACTGGAAATCGCCTTAATAATAGGTTTACTAGTCAAAACAAAATTTAAGTTCAGGATTAATAATTGTAATATAACAAAAGCCTATATACAGTTAATAACGAATTTAAAGAGGATCGTCCTACTAAAGATACCATAGGAATTGCAAGTTATTTACTCTCCGGGAACGGTAATACGATGTATTAAACCACAATACGAATAAGCTAAAACAAACGTCCATTAATTCCTGACTCACTAATTCCACTTTAAATCACAGTTAGATATAAAGTTTTTAACATACGACCCATATATATTAGTAAGGTAAAAAACAAAACTTCGTCTCAATCGATATTCAAATTGAAGATACCTTTTTCGTCGAAACGGCTGGCTTTGTAGTATCAGAATAGCATGCAATTAAAGACTCTAAGTTCTGTAACTACAAGCCGGTAATAACGCTAGCAGAAAGTAATCCACTTAACTTTAAATGATCTTCAATCCATAGGTTTAATGTTAATACCAGTTTTAGGTTTCACTGAAGAGGGTAAGACATTAATTTGACTATAATATACAAGATTGACGTTGCCAAAGCCTAACGATACCTTAAACAATATGCCCATCACAGTTATATTACTTCTCTATTCCAACCAAAGACCTCGTACTACTTATCCATCGCAACACAAGCACAAAAGCCAAATATTGAAGACTTTAACCGGTTAAACAAAAGACTTGAATAGAAAATCCGGAATTTGAACCGAGGGATTAATATAATTCTAATTCGTTTACTCAAGGCCAAGTAAATAATTTTTACAAACAAGTCTTTCATTAATAATATCGACCTATCGTTGCAAATCTACTTTTTAATAAACCTTATTAACAGAAATAGGCGGAAAAACTAGTTTATTGTTATTGGTAACCGAATTCACTGAACATCTATCAAATGCAAATGGATTATACGAAGTGTATTAGCTTCAAAAGTTGACGGTATGATAACTAGCTTCGACGTAAGTATGACATTATAAAAAACCATTTACTTTATGACAAAGCAGTTAAGGATTCCTCTTATCCCGTTAATAATATATATCAACTTAAAAAAATTTATTGAATACCGTTCGAAGCTCGGAACCACCAGCGAAGAACGCCTGATTATCAACTTAATGGCACTTCGTAAAGCCTACGAAAGGAAGAATATTAAGAAGTTCGATAGATTAACGGCAAAAACAATCCTACTAATGCTATAACGAAGATATCGCCGAATAAGGCCCTGTAAAAGTTTGTGGACAGTAATAAGCTGACTATAAGCATCGAGAGCTACGTAAATAGGTTACTTGGAAAAGCTAGATTACGTAACAACGGTTAAGAATATGATAGAAAGCTAAATGACTGCTAGAGAAATAGAGGAATTGATAATGATAATCTGTTTGATTGGTACGGATAAAGTGAAGGCTTGTATAAACGAGTAACAGAAAAACCTTTTATAGGAATTAATAAACTAAAACCTTAAATCCGTGGGGTAACCAACGGCAAACGAGGTCAATTTTCACGTAATTAGGTGCAATTCGATGTAGAGGTTAATTGTAATTAACTGAGGTTTCGCCAGTTGACGAAGTCGATGTTTATTCCAACCGGAAAGAATGAGTTAACCACACTAGCGTATACGCACAAACTAAAAAGCAGCCAGCATTAGCATAGTATTACATGCAATAGAATAAGTCAAATTTACTTACAGTAAAGTTAATTATACTCAACTGCAAATTAAGCATATTTTTTTGTATAGACTGAACATATTAGCTGTATGTCGAATACAGTATTCCACACTTCACACTAAGGCATGCGCCAAAAAATTGGCTATACAAATTACAGTTTAGACCGGATAGTAGTCTGCCAAACCTATAACAATATATCCACCACTTAACCACGCAATACTACTATTACTTCGGCCAATCGAATCAACAACATTTCAACGTCTAAAACCCCTCCAACAAATATTAATAATACAAAATATAGTTTTAAGACCCGTGTTATATTATTAAAACTCAATATAATAAGGTCCGCGATAACGGATCCGGGAAAAAGGGGCATAGATGTCGATATTTGCCGAAATCTTATCCAGATTTAACCGAATACGTAAATTTTAAACATTTATACTAAATGTATAAACTACCCTACTTTTAGGCGTATCATTTATCTTCGATGACGTTCAACCATAACAAAAGAATATATTTTACGTTATTGAGAGAAGGTTGATCGTCGTAGTAAAATCGGGTGGAAGGCCTGGTGTCAGTGTTCTCGAACTTGTTCACAACCTTGATTTCTTTAATATCTATATACTCTGAACTTAATTTTATCATAAGAATGTCAAAGTAAACCCCGATAACGGCATGAAATCTACTAGAATAGTATGAGGACCAGGTAACCGGGTCGCTATTCAAACCTTAAATTATAGAGGTACCATCAACGTACACTGTGATCTTACCTAATGTTATATGGATTGCCGCCTTCAGGCTCTGAAGCATATCAATGACTTCCGAATAGAAAACGTAGGTGGTTGTATAGAGTCTGCTGGACTCTTGTGCAACGAGGCGCCTTTTGCGAAGGACTACGTATCCGTATCCGACGTATCTTTTCCCGTCGGGGAGTTGTTAGGATCTGTTAGTCAATATCGTAGATTTTAGTATCGAGGTTGGCGTACCAATCCCTTGAAATTAAGGCGGCTACCTTCTTAAATTTTATTATATTATCTATTGACCTAAGCTTTCTGCAATTTAATTTCTTTTCGAGACTTCCTGGCGTTTGTAGGATCATTTTAATGCTATGATATTGATTGTGACTCGTTTTTTTCTTTTACTGTAAGGAATTTTGTTGTATATCAATGGGATAAAAGAGATTTCGCATATATAATGATCGGACTATGAATCAAATTCATCTACTATATATTTAAACGGACGTTAACAATCATAGCAATATTTATGATGAAGTTACGAATCATGTGGTAAATTTCTCAGATTAATATATTACAAGTTATTTGGTGTTAGTTTGGTCAGACTCAATGAATGAAATTACCTGTAAAGCTGAGTCTATCTTCAATAAAAATGCGAATTGCGTTCTTGAACATCATTAACAAACCAATTTACGTGTAATAAAATCTGTGTTTTAAAAACCATATATTCCTCAATATTTTCTTTCGGTAGCTAGATTTTAAGGATGGAACCACAGTTTTTACTGGAGATCATCAATTTTCAATTAAAATTCCTTGTTACAAAACTTATGATCGGTCACCTTTATCCAATGGAATATTGTAAAACAACCCATCCATAGGAAACTACTTTCAATTGTATTATAAATGACGGTTCTACGCCATATTTACCTTAATAAAGGTAATTATTTATTCTTTTAACATTTTGAAGGTCAATGGTAATTGCTTTATCGAATATTGTTTTTATACAAGTGTTAGTATTGCGTTAAGAAACTCGATAATTATGTCGTTAAAATGGATATAATCGTTTTTATGGCAAATTAAAATGTGTTTTCGCTTTAAAGATTACCTTCTACAGTATTTGAACTTTCAATTCTCATGGTATTGTGTTGTAAATGATCAAAATATCGTTAATTTATATTCAAATATCTTTATATCCCTTTGAACGTTTGACTAACATGAATGAACATTAGTCAGTGATGAAATCTTCTATCGTGAAAGAGTGGGTACAATGTTTGTAATAAATGTAAAATCTTTAAAATATCATTTAAACAAACTAGTCACCTGTTTTAAAATACTTATTCGTTTTTTAGTCGAGTACAGATGTCGAAGCCTGGGAAAATAGTAGATGTGAATATGATTACCAAAACGTGAAGTATATGCAAGTGTAAGTAATATTACTTAATTGTACATATAATCAATAATATACACAGAAAACAAATTTATTCTAACAATAGGAGGTGACATATATATTACGACGTTGTCATTTGATTCAAAAGCTTTTTCCCTCTGTTATAGTCATTCATAATAATGAAGCGGCTCTTTTTATAAAGATAATCCGAATGTTATCCTGATGTGAAAAGAAATCTCCTTTAAAAACATATGATATTTATCGTACACAATAGTGATATTTAGAATTGGATCCCCCTTTTTAATCATAGTAAATATTCTTTTTCAAGTTAATTTTGAAAATTTTGTACTAAGTGCAGTTATTGAGTAGTGATATTATGATTTGAAACCGAATTCAAGGTTTGAAGTTTTATGATACGTAATGAAAACAAATAATGAAGTATTTTTCAAAAAGACATTGATGATTATTTCTAATGATATTATTTGAAAATTAATGGTTGTTAAAAATCCAACGAATTCATCAACTTGAGAAATTAAGTGGGTAAACGGTATTTAGAGTCCAGTTTAAATTTTCAATTAAAATATGAATAACTATTTTCCGCGTCGTTTGAATCTAGTTCAATTGATTTCAATCGATCAAAATTAACAAATTAAAAATATTCACAACGATACATAAATCACTATTAATACTGATTTCCCAAACTTGAATCCATGCACTATTATATTTCTAAAACAAAAATTGTTAGATCATGATAATATTGAAAATGGTTCACTCACTTTACTCTGTCGTTTTCCTTATTCATAACGTATTGAAAATGGAAAATTTTCAACTTATAATAAATAATGAAATGATAACGTCAATAACGTTGTAATTTTAATTTCAAACAACATAAATATTCAAAATTTATATAATATAAAGTAAAATCTTAAAATATAAAGTATGGGTATAAATTTCTTCAACCATAAGGTACTAGAAATAACTTGTCAGATTATTGACGAAATGTAATCCTCAAAATATTAAACTCTTCAATATTTTCACCACCCATATTAACGTTTTTTATAAAGTTCAGAATACCATTGACCTTTAATTATACATTTCAAACTCTCCACTAATAACGTTTTAGATTTATTGCCAGTAAACATGTTTATATTTACGAAATATTAAAATCTATTTCAGCCTTGGCGTTGTAAATAATCTATTTATATTATTCAAAGCGTATCTGTAATGAACAAAGAATCAATTCATTTCAAAATGAGTGAAAATAATGGATGTTGTACATAAATATACTTTCAAAATTTCTATTTTTCTTTATAACTCATTGAATGAATTCATTCTAAAAATGCACGAAATCAATTAACAAATCTTAATAGAAAATTATATAATTCTAAAAGCGCAATCGATGGATACAAAAATCTTCATAATAGATTTGAAACATATGAGCAAGGTTCACTATCAGGTCGAAAACTATTTTACCAATATAAAAGTTACCAGGAGTATATAATATTCATTTTCAAGATTTTTTCATTATATTAGCAAACTATTGGTGAATTGTAAGAAGATTCGAACAGTGTGAAGACATGAAAATAATCGCTGATAACTTTAAAATCTACCATGAATAACCGAATTTTGATTTCAAAAGAACTAAAAGTCTATTATAAGCGCATAAAACTCATCCAAACATATTCTCTTGTTCAATACCATATATATTATTATTTTTCAATGGTGATTGAACGGTTATTCGCGTATTCATAACTCAATACTTCATAAATTCTTATTAGGAATTTTCTATGATATTCCTAACCTATTACGTGTATTATTTTCCAAATAATACGATTTATCTTCTTCTGGTATGTGTGAATGCATAATTTGACTACTCCTAAATCCTAATTTTGAATTAACGTTTGTCTACAGTCCAAGTTACCGCGACACTAGTATATATTATATTACCTTAAATATTACTTCTGTTATGATTTAATAGTGGACAGTGAAACATTTCTCAAATTTAAAATTACTCATATTAATGTACAAATGTATACTGTTCCTAAAGAAAATTTTTGGCAAACTAAAGAATATTAGTTTATTATAGTTGTTGTTGCGATTTCTTATGATTATTTCATCGTATTATGAATTTATGATTATTACACAAATGCTGTGTTATTTTCCATTTCTATTTGTTATAAAAACTTTGAATTCGACTTCCATTCCTTTTTAACCAGTTATTAAAGCCGTAAAACCATTTGTTATTCTATATTAAGATGAACACTCTAGAATAAATTGTCGTTTAACTCTTGAGCTATTGTTCAACGACCAATTCATAAATTAATACCACGTTCCTACCAACTAAAAGAGTTTCTTTTAATAACGAACCACCTTTCTGTCTTCATGACCCGTAATGCTGAGAGGGTAATTTTAAATATAATCTATATGTTATATTCTCATAGTGTTGTAACATGAGTCAATTGCAACATATTTAATTCCATTATACTCACTTTAAGATCATTGTACTGACTACAAGTTGACTGCATTTAATGAAAGTCAATTGCAGTGGAGTTTCCAATTCAATGTGAGGCACGGGCCTAGCAGTAACCTATATAAATTAGTGTGCAGATAGGCTGGCAGTTTACGAAACTCAAAGATCAAACATTATTATTTTCTGTTGGTATGGCTTTAGACGTTGCAACATTTTCGATTCGATTGGTCGAAGTAACAGTAGTATTGCAGTAGTCAGATGGTGGATGTATTGTTCTAGGTTTGGCAGACCGCTAGCCGGTTTGCACAGTAATTTGTTTTAACAGTTGCAGGGCTGGTTCCCTAGTATGTAGTAGGAGCATACTGTAATCGACTTACAGCCAATAAACTAGGCCCATATAAAACAATACACTCATCTTGAAGTCAGTATAGTCAACTTTACTGTAAGTAAAATTGACCCACTGCACTGCAATTACTACTATTCCAACACTTTCAATACAATACACTAGTCACTTCAACCACAATCCGAATTGACTACATTACAACAATGAAATCCTACCAATACTAATATATAATGATAAAGTTAAGCAAATGTAAGCTAGGTAGAAGAAAAAATTCTTTCCAGTTATTGAATTTTACAATGACGTAAGGTAAAAGATCAATTCCTCCGAGGTTCTCCTGCGAATATACGTCTATTACAAAATAATAAAATATAAAAATTTCACTTTACACCTGTTCAAAAAAATTCAAAAGCGATAAAAGTATCATGAAACCTTTGAATCTTTTGATTAAATCATTCTCAAAACCAAGCATTAAGATTAACTGCGAAAAGTCCTCATAACCACCAAAAAACGATCATCTACTCATCAACACCACTAAATTTAAAAACGACAAATTAGTTAATTAAAATCACTGAATCAAATTATTAAACGTTAAACAACTAAATCATTAATTCGTACCACATGAAAATTCCTATATTGATCATTCCCACTTCCAAAACGTCTTTAACTATATGCGTAATATAACCTTAATAGGGTTTTTGAAAACATCAGAATTAACATCTTCACAAACACCGTGAAAAATAAAAAAAATAAAACCTTGTAAACTAGATTCGTTGAACACTTCAACAACGACATTTAGTTTACAATTGCCAGCGAAATTCTAATCATCAATCATCTATTCAACTATATCGGTTACCTTTTTTTTGATGTAATTCCAAACTAAATGTATTAAACAATTCAAGCTCATTTTGACTTCAATAGAATCTTTAACAAACAATCTTTAATTATGTAAATGAAAACAGAATCATCGATTAAAGTGGGACTAAAATCTGAATTACGTGATCGAAGAATTCTAATACCGAATAAAGAGGAAAAACAAGGCAGTTTGGTTAAAGTATGTTACGAATGAGCCAAAGAAAAAGAACCCTAATAGATACGTGAAATAAACGCTACATGTATCGCAAAAACAACATAACTTAATACCTACGCACGAAATCTCAAAATCTGTTCTATAACCAAACCAAGACATATTCCACGAACCCTCGCGTACAATAGCCCCTCCTCACAACTAAAATAAGTAACGAGAAATACTAATATAATTAGAATATAACGAATCCTCGAGTTCATCAATCTCCAAAACAAAAACCTTCATAATCTTACTAAAATACTGATTAATACTTGAAAACCCCTGTTCAAAAGCCCATGAACACCAGCAAAAGCATTCCCAAGCTTACGAAAATCCGGGAAAATACCTGAATATACTTAGAACGATTGGTACCAGCAGGTTAGCCAACAATACCAAATATATTAATAAAAAGAAGCCTTTACACACAGCGCTACGATAAGTACAACCACCGGCTTTTTCCCTGAAATTTTCGTCAAAAATGATCAATCCATGTACTAACACTTACAATTTTGACAAAAAACACCATTGGAAACATTTCATCCATACAATACCTTTACCACTCAAAATATATCTTTGATGAATACGAATTACGTAGAAAATACAAGTTGGGTAAATATTAGAAACAATTAACAAAGTTATAACGGTAATACTTTCAATGTTTTTTACATCAATTGATGAATATTTTTTAATATTTTACAGGAAATAAAAATTTAAGCTACTATTGTGATATTGACTATAACAACTCATGGGCCAAAACGAAGACCAACTGAAAGCACTTGAGTATTCATAATCCAATTGCAATAAATTCAATTACAACTAATGTTTAATTCAGTTATAATTTACAAAAATATTAGTATCCCCTGTTTAAACCAAAATTAGCTACTTTACAAGCCATTTGATAAGTAAGGCCAAATAAAGAGGAACTCTATATAACTTATACCATTTACGAACTAACTACACAGTTATATGAAGATTTGTTTTCTTTATCATCTAAATATACGTATATATAGGCCAGTAACTCACATTATTCTAATTTAGTTTTCTTTGAATATTATCGAGTTTGTACTTTTGAGTTAAATTTTGTTATACTAAACTTTATTACTGGTTTCATAAATAGTATAACTTATCTATATCATAGGAAAAGTCCAACTGACATAAACCAATGGTCAAGCTCATTAAAAATGGAGAAGGAACAAAAAATAAACCTTTCAAACACGAAAAAGAAGGATTATTCGAACCTTGAAGAGTTTGGCCACTCTTAAAATCGACAATATTCTTGAAAAATACTATTAAAACTATTATAGATTTAACCACGCCTAACATATATAATAATTTTCAATTCGCAAAACAACCTTATAAATAATACACATACGTATGAGATAAACATAAATATCAACAAACAGCCTAAAACATACAAAAAAACCTTCACACTACCAGACAAATAACTCGATCAACGAGTACACTATACCCTAAACATCTCGATACCGAAACGAGAAAAAGAAACCTCCGTAGACGAAACAAATTAAATGAAAATTAGCACATGTCAAACAATTTTCGATAACAACAAGTAACAAATTGAAAGAAACCTATAAATCGAGATATACTTCAAAATTATACTACCAATGAAGTAATTGGCTTTAAACTATACTACAACTACAAATTTCAAATTACCAACACTAGAATGAAATGAATGTCAAAACATTGATTAAACTATATATATTTTTTTTTACGGAGTTTAACTATAAAAAGGGATAGCTAAGTCCTATGGAATTTTTTAACTATTCTATAGAATTGACCAGAAAATGAGGGGAAAAGAAAACAAGGAAGCTATAAAAAAACTGAATAAGACTCTTATGTAACGATAAATCTACCTTCCTGAAGCTAAAAAGCCAACCAATAGTAAGATCATATACTAATGAACCTCAAATGAAAAATGAAAAGTTTATTTTACAATATCTAATATGGATCACAGACCATCAATACGTTCAAAATCAAAAGAGATCGTACAAAATACACATTTTAGAAATACAACGAAACAGAAAAACTTTAAAACATAACGAAAACTTAATAGAAATCCTTATACAATAAAATAAATATAAACGAATAACCTAAACTACCCATACACAATAGCAATGACGATATACAACCTGTATCCTTTATTTTCACATAAAACAAATATATGTTCTCATTTTAAAAACTCCAAATATTTAATCATTATCGCAAAATCAACAGCATTCCAGTAATTTCAGAGTAGTATGAATTAAATTTGTAAAATTGTACAAAATTCCTACCACCAAACCAAAAACGAAAAACTCAAAAACTTTAGTAATAAGCAAGTTCGACGAGTAAAAAAACATATTAAACGTTACATTTAACAGGTACCTATGAAAAAACAAAAAGCTATTAAAACTCGTTGAAAAAGTAAATACGCGGCTTATGAATACAGCGAAGATATAAACTAGGTCTTATTGCAACAAGTTACAACAACCCGATGAGTTTCGGAAAACTCCCTTCTATTTTCTATGAATATTCCACTGGATTTAATCATTAACAACCTATAAATGGAAATAAATTTAGTTTGAAATAATCTAACTTAAATCAGTATACAAAAAAGAATTGAATAGGTCTAACTATATATCGATACTCTTCTAGATACCTAATGGAGTTTTATCAACAACCCATTAAGGCTTGACCAAAAACGATCGAACGACAACAATAAGACCATTAAACATATAATCTATATAAAACACTCTCTCCAAGATTCATCCAATTATAAAACACGGCCTAGAAACATATTGGTAACGTTACCAAGATTTGAGACGCACATAAGAAGTATAATAGGAAATCAAATAAGCCACTAGACGTTTAATTTAGGGCATTCCCTCAAGAGAACCAATAAATAATAATTGAATCTTATCTCTTCCATTTATTCCACTCCATATATTTCCACGGGAAAATGAATTTATTATTTTACCATATACTCATTGATAGCTTGAAATTTCCGCAACAGGTATAATCTAATGAAATATAACCTATAATATAACATGCATTAAAAACATTACCTCATCAATTAAACTCCAAGTATATTTACGATAATAATAACCAACATATGTAAGAAAAATAACATTTTTTTACGAATAATTCATAAATTGATATTTTATCAATCAGTAAATGAATATGTAAAATCTGAAAAGTCTATATTATATAAACAAATCTGAAGAGTAGTTATAAAAACCGTGAATTTTGATATGCACTTCAATTTACAAAATAGAAATGTAAAGGATCTTTCAACTAGTTAAAACCACAATTCTGAAAAGTTATATTATGTATAAAACGCTCAAATTAAAACGGCTCCAATGATTAGCCTAACTAAAACTCGACATAATACATAAATAGAAGGTAAAACACCCTGAAACAAAACGATTTAAATAATAACAACATGAAAACGATAAACTAAAGAATAGGCAGGAAGGCAGGAGAACAAAACAATCGATCCTTGCGATTACAAAGCTATAAAGGATGATGAATATGTGGAAACAATAAATGTTAGTCTACGAAACATCCAATCAATAAGCTTCAAAAGACCAAACTCGAATTATAAACAAATGATGACAACATTAAAAGTGAGGAACACGGTTTATATATATTGGATTCAAAGTATTAACAACTCTGAAAGTAACGAGAAACACTCAAATATAAATTATTCTATAAATAATAGCAAACCATATAATACGTTGAATATAGTAATACAACATCTAGTATGAACTTTATACACAATCTAATGAAAACGCAATGATTCTTTTACAGGGCCCAATATCATAAAGTTAACAATAAAAACCTCTATTACAATTAAAATGTTTCATAATTATTTGCTATGAAATATGAGAGTATTGATAGTATTTTACAAGGATTATGTTATATATCAAAGTTGACCTAAATTGGTTCACAGTCACTTCCAAATATCATGCTTTAAAATAAGTTAAGTTAGTAATAAACCTCGACTGCAATGATACCGAAATATCGAAAGTTAATTATAAACCAAGAAGCCAGGCGTTTGCGATAGGAACCATAATTACTACTATTATCATTGAATCAATTACGTTTAATATCCTAAATACAGTCATACCATTTCTTTGGTACCTAAAAAACATTAAAAGATTAAAAATGAATTAACAATATTATTATCAACGAAATGATATAAGACAATTATCATTTACCATTGACTTGGAAATTGAAATAGGTATAGTTTTATTAGCCAAACCTGAAAATATTGATGTCTAGCTCAACCAATGAGAAATTGCAATGACTCAACCAAAAGCTTTATTATTGGAACTTGAAGAAACTATATAAAGTTATCGAATCGTTATGCATCACAATATATAATTAATTTTTCTTGAAGATATAAAGTAGTTTCAATACCACTACCAAATGCAAATATTGATATTTCAATGATTCAAATTAAAATTAGAATCGACAAGAATTTGAATTTTCAATCCCTACTTCATATGCCTCATTTTCAAAAAAAATACTAATACTCAATATTTTCGACTAGATAATAACTTGCTACAATACCAAATTTTTCAACGATATATCTGCTAAGCATACACGAATTCCATTACCACATTCATAAATTAATATATATTTATTGATATATTGGACAAAATTATCTGGAAAAGTATGACGAACTTGACTACCAGAAATTTCGAAACAAACGTTAATATTATAAATATAAAATATCACTGGATTCGTGGTAACGTTTATTGAAGAATTGTCAAGGTTTCAAAAGCCCATAACATTCTTAATGGAGTATACGAAATCATAATTAAATAGATGAGAAAATTCACAGATAAGAAAATCGTTGTATAAATGAAAGTAAAAGGAATCAACGATATGGAAAAACATAACGCATTAATCCCTATTTTGTTTGATGTCCAACCACACTTAAGTTTAATAATCCAATGTCCACTACTGTCATTTTCATTAAAAAGATTTAATTCCTAAACCAAAGTCAAAAGGAAGCATGTAAATTGTAAAATCAACGATAGGTTCATAATACTATTTATACATGGAGTATAACTACCACAAACCACGTACTATGATTGTTACTACAAACAGAATCTTATTTATACGGTGAAATTTAGAAATAACTAGGACGAACATTTCAAAATAATTCATATCACAAACTCAAATATTATCGAAAAACCTGCTAACAGACCACATAACCTTTTCGCGACATAGGTGAAACTATGATATACAACAATAGTCATAATGAAACTTAAAAAGATATAGATACACGACCAACCAATCCAATAAAACCCATCTACACTTATTATCGAAAAAAAAAAAACTATGTAACAATGACGTTGAAAACAAACACGGGAATAAATGACATTCAATGATGACTAATTTTATCTAGAAATCATGAAACTTAAAAATAAAACATTTTCTAAAGCCTAGTATACGGCTTAGATCATACAAAAGATGGGATAATAAAGATTTGGTAATAGAGTTAAAAATTGAAGGATTTATTGAAACGCCTCAAAAGCCCTTTGAGGAAAGTAAGATTAATAGTATTGACGATATTTTCCAATCAAGAATCTTTCATATCGTTAATAAAGCCAAATTCGAAAATCAACACGACTTAGACTTATTCAATTCCAGAAATTTACATTCTATTAAGGTCTTTACATCCGGTAAACTCGTTATAGAATCTCGTCTTGGTAACCAAAGTTACGTTAATAAAGAAAGGAGAAAAAATCCTTTCAAAATCACAAATAATTCAAAAAGTGTAGTGACGCCTAATCTTTATTTTTTCTCTCAGTTTAAAAACGAACTAGACACTAATTATTGACTAATGCGATATAACTCGAACTTTAAAACAGTTGGACTCAAACATCCAACACAATATACTTCCGGAACTTCCCAAACAATTTCGAAAGAAATACCTACTGAATGAAATAATGAATTGTGAAAGAAAATAATTATAAGGTATTGTGGAAACCTATATTTATTAATTGGTGAAATATTAAACCCAATTCAAAAAAAGACTTAACATTATTATTTCAAACTTTAATCCACGGCTATTAATAGTAAACTGAGGAAGGTTTGACATCTCCAGCATACAAATTGATGATGAACGATGTGCAGAACCACAAAACTTCGTTAAAAAGAAATAAAAAGTGATAAAAGCATTACAATTATGAAACGTGAAATCAACCGTTATACTATACATTACGATTATATTCTACTTATAAGCCTCACATGACCTTTTAATCGCAGCTTAAGTCCGAATTTCACTGGAGAAAGATATTAACTGTGGATATTACCATATATCCCTATAGTTAGTAAGTGGACACACTGCAGAGTGCACCTTTGTATAGTACACGGTAACGTACTACTCGGTAAGGTGCATTACTGCAGAGTGTATGATAGCGTGACACTGCCTAAAAGTGGCATTTTCAAAGTACACAATAGAGTTCGACTCCCCAGAATGTATATTAGCAGACTGTATGGTAAAGTGTCACTGCCTGAGTGAAAATTTTATAACCTCTTTCCTTTAGCGTATACTCCCCAAATACGTCTTCTTCCTTTTACATTATCTTTTTTACTTTAATATACATTAATATTTATAGTTACTCCTTTACTACGTTAACTTAATAATGTCTTTATCGATACTAATCTGTAGCCAACTCGGTTGGTTTCAAATAGCTTAGAAACGATTGGATGAACCTAAATTAAATACCTATATAGGAATGCTATAGCGGTCCTAACTTTGAATAATTAAATATCATGATTTACAAAAATTATACGTAAACGTAAAATTATGTGAAAACACCTTTAAAACCCGAAGTATAGTAGTATTGTAAAAGCTAGAGTAACTTTGAAAGAAACAACTTTAATACTATATTATTAACTAGTTGGCATCTTGTTTACCAAAAGCCCCATTACATTATCTGTTAACTCGCTTTAACGCTTTCAACGCACCTATAAACTTTTTAAACAAGGTTTTATCTCTCATTAGATTACGCAAGTCAAAACTACTAAGTTGAGAAACCTTTTATTAGGACTCATCCAACCTAAACATAATATCCCAACCTTTTACAAAATCTAGAATAGGCTAGAATATGTTATTCAAACCGTTTACAAGACCTAAAAACGGTCAAAATACAACATCTAAACCGCTCGTAATTAATAAATACGTCAATAATACGATATCTAATGCGTCTAAATACGAATCGACCCTTACAAACCGCAAAGAATCACGTAAACATACACCGCTCTACATTTTTTTCTCTCTTTTCCAACTTTCGCTTTCTCTTACTCGCTATACACTACTTATTTGTGTTTATTACTTACGAAGCTTAAGTTTAATAGCCTCTTGGTAGGTAAGGAGTTTACAAAAAACTTAAAGATTCAATTTAAAACGTCCAACTAGCTTATAATTACGCCTGATTTATATTTTATTTGGATTTTACTTAAATCGATAAAAGTTGAGCGCATTACCTTAATCTCTTTATTACACCCTATTCATTTTATATTTCTGAATTTATAAGCTTTTTGTCTTTGGTTATTAGGATCAAATCAACTCAATTACTATATTTCAAATAAATCTGAATTCCCTTTAGTACGTAAAACCGGTATTTGCACCGTTCGAATATTTCTGGTATATATGTCAATCGTCATCCTAACCGCTCCAATACACTCCATACGTCTATAATTATATATTTACCAGTAATAAACCTGTAAAATGCTGACGAATATATAAAATATCTATTTACAAATACGTTGTTATGTAATAATATTTTAAAGTACTTAAATATAATTTATAGGATAATAAGATCGAGGTTATCTTCGACCTTATATAAACTTTCAAGGCATTAGTGCATAGATAATCTTGTTAAAAAGAATAAAAGGCCTATACTGTAAACTCTAACAGTGTCTACTTCTGAGAAAAAAATTCCAATCTAGCCGTTCTCAACACCACTACTTCACATGTACCTTAATCCACCATAAAATCATTAATCGGCTTTATCAACACTTGAATCTTTTCCGACGGCTTCTTTTTGGCCTTGAAGATCGTTGTCAGCCCAGTGTACCACCCGCGCAGCAGTACATCCAGAGAACAACCCTCACAACCAGTGATTCCGTCCCTCACTACTTGTATCAACGTGGCTCTTCAGACTCGAACTTGTACTAAAATTAAAATTTAGTTACTTTTGCGATGTATGGTCTAGAAAAGACCTTTATTATAAACGCTTGCACTTAACGACTCTATTTATTTATTTATTTATTTATTTATCTTTCAGCTATTGCCAACTTCACTCGCGGTCCGCTCGCTCAGCAGAGCCTTTACACTTGGATTTGAACTACAACTTTATTGTAGGATTGATTTCTTTTACGCTGCCAAGTCTTAAATTAAGATCTTTATTATAAGCCCTCGAACTTTATGGCTTTATTTATTTATTCATCTTTGAGTTATCTTTACTTACACCGGTGCCACGCCCGCTTAGTAAGGCTTTCGACTATACCTTCGATAACTCTCTGTAGCTTTCTACAAAATTTTGTTCCGGCACACCACCCGTTTAGTGATGTACCCTTTTTACGATTTTTTTACAATTTTTGCGCTTACAGTTTGTGGCAACATGGTGAGTTGGATCGTGATTTTTCCACGTTCTGAAATACGTTTTTCACCGAGTTTTAAAATATATCTTCCCCATTAACACGGGCTTTCAACCAAGATATATTTTTTTCATTCCCTTTACTCTCTTAACTCTATCAGATCCCCGATTCGAGTAAGAGTCGAACGGTGATTAAGACGACCGCATAGTACAACTCGGCTAAGGCTATAGTTTTCATGCCCTTATGGATCTCTAAACTTTAGGGTACCTTAAGACCTTGATTAGAAGGTTAACGTAAATTCCAGTTTTCCGTCGAAGGTTTTACTCAATATTTTCTTCTATGGATAGGGGTTAGTTTTCCCATGGTACAGGTATAAGGTTGAAAACTAATATCGAATACACCTAATGGTGGGTACCCCATTTCGACGTAACCACCTAAACAAAAACTTTACGAATATTATCTACATTCGCCAACGGGAAAGGTTTCTATAGGAATAGAGGATCTATATACCTGATATAAGGTTCTTTTCGGTAGGTATTTAATAGTATATATATCGTAACGGTTCGGAAATTAGCTACAGTTATAAAGTATAAGTCTTCCAGTTTCTTTATATATAGCATAATGAATGTGGTGGTCTATTCATTTAGGTTGAAGAGTATAACCTAGAAACAGTGACCTGAATATAGTAGTGGTTGAATAAGGGGACGAATTTAGGTTGGGAGCCTTCCCATAGGTATATGTATGCATTTTTATATAATTGATGATCACAATATACTAGCTATATAGTGGGAACTTCCCAGTGATAGTAAGTCAAGAAAAAAAAAGATCGAGATACTAGTGGAAGTTTAAACCTTTTTACACCTAACACATACGTTATTAACATAATCTTCAACTATTATAGTGACAACATTAAAAGAAGCAACATATTCAAATATTGAAGGAAGTATTTTAAAAATTACACATCCAATATATAACATATAGTTGACGTTATAATCTTCAGAATATTATAAAAACAATCATTAAGTAAAAATATCAATACGACCGGTAATAATAATAAAAGTATTACAAAGGCCCTGCTAGTAATGACTAAACATACGCAAATGATAAAGTAAACCGTTAATAAAGTAATGAAAGTAAAGTTTATAAAGGGATACTGGTTAGAAAAGCGCTAGGATTTCCATATCAAACTAACAGATAGGGAAGAAATGAAGACTCCGAAAATATAAATAACGAGGCGCTTAATAAGGCTAAACTTACGCCTCGAAGTGTAAACGAAACTGAAGGAATTGACGGAAAGAGAGAAATTATCATAAAGATTATTTAAAATACGGGTTAAATATGAACCCTAGCTAGATCATAGTTTTAAACAAAAGCCAAAAAAAGATTACTCTCTTAATACCGTTGATAATCAGTTGGGCTATAATAAAAGTTACCCGGATAGAAGAATAATTCACCCGGAGATAATATAAATAACGTAAAACGCTAGTATATACCTTACGGACTAATACCTGTTAATCATGATCCTTACTGTAATTTCCAACCGTACCGCTTTTTGACTAACAAAAGCGATTTAACGAAATGTACCAACTTCGCCTGACTATAGTATGAGGACGAAAACTATAGCGGCGAATCATATAACGTATTAGATAACAAAACACGTATAAAGTTAAATAAATGTAAGAGACTGGATATTGAACCGGTACAATTTTACGTTATTTTTCCTTGGTATTTTATTTTGATAACGTAAAAAGTAGTTTATTTATTATATTACGTATGTAAATACATTTGCGAAGTGTTATGACCGCCTAAAGTCTTTTTTCGATTCGGAAATTACACACGATGTTTACTATAGAGATTGAACTAATACCACCTAAGAATCCGTAATAAATTAATGAAAAAACGTTAATAAAAACCTGTAAAACCAGTTTACTACCCTATTAATAAATTCTCGAACATATGAGATGGCCTTTAAACCGTAATACAAGTGTAATGAACTATTTATCAAATATTAATAAAAGTATACCACAGATACTCAAATTACGACCTTATACTAATTACGCCCGAAAAGGATTTAAAAGCCTTTAATACAAGTTTAAAAACATCGTTTAAAACCTTAATACGCCGATAGACAAGCTCTTATTAACATTTGTAACCAAAAAAACTAAAGGTGAAGGGAAAATTACCAAAATGAACTTTGTCGAATCTATTTACTATGTTTTAGACCGAACATTTAAAGTGTACCTAAAGTAAAATAAACGGCTCAAATATAGATATTAAAAAGAATGTATCAAGAAGGGAGCCTCGGAAACTAAGGGGGAAATAATTATTATCGAAGGCGAACCTATGGCTAAGTACGAAACTTACCACGCCTAGAGCAATACCTACGAAAAAGTATATCAAGATTTATATATTTTTTAGATTGTTATATTATGCATGGCAAGATCGATTGCTCATTTACTAACCCCCTAATACATTAGTAGATTTGGATTCAACGACAGTTTTAGGTCGATTACCTATTTGATAACCATACGGAAGCTTATTTTATAGTATACGCAACCAAATACGAAGATGTAAAAAATAATTGTAATTTCTATCCCTTAAAGCATACCTCCGAAACAGAAGGATTTTATAATTTAAAATACTTACCTAATAGCTTAGGATAACGAAGCCATCTAGAGAATTTTCATAGGCCTATATGATACCTCCTTTTTATATAGTATAGGCCTGGATTGCGAAAACAGCGTATTAAAAGCTTGTATAGGGTTGTAATTTACGCTTTCGGATAAATATGGGAACTGATTTTAGGGCATTATACCTAATATTAACGCGGTCCAAAGCGTGACAACCGAAAAACAACAATTCGATGCGTTCGTGGCAAAATTTCGAAATTCCAGCTCGACCGAATAAGAAAATATCGGGTGGTCCTATTTGATAAGGTAAAGCATCGTCACTTAGGACGATTGTTATAAACATAAGATTTAAACCCGTAAAAATTTACGTAAGCAACTTTAAAACGTTATTCTTACTATTATTAGCTAATATGAATAAACTCGAAATCGAGGTTCAGAATACGACCAATTTCTAAAGAGACTAGAGCCGGAGCTGTCGCTCAAGGTGGTCGGATTCTGTCTATAAACCTCAATGAAGAGAGAGAAGTAGAAGCCCCTTCTAAGGAGCTGCTGTAGAGCTAAAAAGATAGTGTAACCCGGTCATGTGACGTGTGGGAGCGTGTTCCTATGCAGATTCCTCCCTACTCTAGAGTATTGTAAGAGATTGTAGAACTACTAGGATTGGATTCCTAGTAATATTAGCTAGGAAGTAGCCTGTGACATTACTCTCAAAGACATCTAGAAGACCCCTCCCCCCTTACTTTCTTCTAACGCGGCGGTGTGCAACGTGCGGAAAGTATGAAGAAAGGCAAACGCGTCGCTCCGTAGCCATTTAAAACGTCGTAGTGTTGTGGGGAAGGTATCAAGCCGAACAATTTTTACGGTACCTAAAAGACGCTCTAACGCCCTTCTCCTTATAAATATTCCATAGGTTTTCATTTCAAGAAAAAAAATCCTTTAACATTTAACCTCTTTTTACAACCTTATGAGTATTATATTATCGTTATTATAATAAAGTCCAATTTAAATAACTTTTTTATATTTATTTTCGTTTTATACAATAAATCCTTAATTGGTTGCAAAGGAGGATAGGTCTATTTTAAACGTAAATTAGCTTCGTTCGAAATTTACTTGGTTACATTAACAAAAGTAAGAGCGTTTGACTTACGAGCTATAAAGATATATTCTAACGGAACTTGTTAATTAATATGCTTTAAATACGTTTATAGGATATCTTATAATCCGAGGAAGTTTTGTAAGGAAACCGAGGGTAAATGATCCATACGACCGCGAGGAAGTTATTAACGAACGGTTAAATATTAGTGCTCGGTACCGCTTATGTTTCATTAGTATTATGGGTTATATTTTTAGTTAATTTTATACGCCTTTAAACTTTAACCCTCGTATAAATAGGGCTACTAAAGAATTATCCACGGTTTAATTAATATTTAATATTTATGACTGGGGTGAATTAAGGTTTTCGTAAGCCATTTTTCATGTGTTAACAAGCGGGTAAAAATCGTGTGAACCTAGGTGGTTGTTATTAAAAAGCCTATCAAAGTTCGGCGCGCTATATAGCGAAAGGTGGATACCAGAAGCGGGATGTGTTTTATACCCACTACCGTTATATGCTCCGGTAATCTACAGGCTATACAACTTATAAACGAGGAACGTAGTGCTTAAGTAAGTTTTTTATATTAAGGGGAAAAATTGGAGAATATAGCTAACAGGTGGATAAGAAGCGTAGTTTAAGGCGACCTAAAATCTTGTTATGGTTTTCTAAAGTATTAAATCGAAGCTTTGACTTATGGACGTAAAGTTAAGTAAGCAATTCGAAATAGGTAAGAAGTTTTTGGGTAAAAATTCGGACGAGGATTTTAAGGATATATTTAAGTAGTTTTCGTTGTCGTTTGGCTTTTTCTAAATATTAATAAGCTTGTTCGGTAACCGCTTATCCGTGGATTATATACTGTTCCCTTTTTTGATATAAAGGGAATAATATTAAATCCGCCTGCGGGCTGGGTGTAAGGGCCCGTTGTTGTTTTCGGCTGATTCGTAACGTAATTCAAAAGGGTTAAATTTTATGGTGATAGAAATGTTTAGCAGTGGCTTCCATGTTAGGGGTATATAGCTTATCCACTAAACTAAAACCTGTCGTTTCGGTAGGTTATTAAACCGAGTATATCCGCCTTCAAGTTTGTTATAAGCCCGCAAGATACTTTCGACATTGTATTTAAGTTTTTGGGTAAGAATTCAGATAAGTATTTCGAGAATATATTCGAGTAGTTTTCGTCGTTGCTTGAATTTTTGTCACTACGAATACGCTTGTTCTATATCCGCTTATTAGCGGATTATACG
Source organism: Anisogramma anomala (assembly GCA_038502455.1). Taxonomy (NCBI): domain Eukaryota; kingdom Fungi; phylum Ascomycota; class Sordariomycetes; order Diaporthales; family Gnomoniaceae; genus Anisogramma; species Anisogramma anomala. The sequence continues at coordinate 33,050,847 of JASMMZ010000004.1, forward strand.
CTGTTCCGTTTTGTAATGTGAAGTGTAAAGTGTTAAAACCGCTTGCGGGCCTGGCGTGAGGGCCAGTCGATTTTTTCGGCTGATTTATAACGCGATTCGCAATTGTTAAGTGTTATGGTGTTGGAAAAGCTTAAAAGTAGTTTTTACGTTGGGTTTATATAGCTTACCTTCTTACTTGGAACTTCTTGTTTGGGTAAATTATTAAGATGAGTACGTAAGACGTAAGGTTTGTTACGGGCCCGTAATTTATTTTCGGCGTTGGTTTTTGGTTTCGTTTCGTCGTTGTCGTTTATTATATTAACGGCTTGCTGTTAAAAATCGTAAGTTTATTAGTTGGAGAGTGGCTTTAATATACGAGTTAATTTACATAAAATAGACGGTATTTTTCGCCAGATATATCGAGTTTGATAATATGAAAGTTAATTACAAGAGTTATAAGGTACTTGTTGTAAAGATAACTTAATCTTTTAGAGAATTCATCCGGCTTATAGTTTTGTAAAAAAGCTAAACGTTATTGCCAAGCCGAAAACCTTTCGAGTGGAAACGCCGATGGTTAATGGCTACCTTTATATACTATTTTGTAACCGATATTACAGTTTATAAGAATTTTATAATCTCGCGAATACATTAAATAAAATCTTCGGCTGTGCGCGTAGTGTTGTAATTAAGATGAGGAAACGTTTTATTGGTTATATAGGGTCGATATAGTGACCGTAGGTTATGAAACGCAGGTTGATACTAATATTAGTCATATATTTATTATTCAGTGTTCATAAACAATTAAGTAATGAACGGCTTTAGTTGAGTTAGATATAAACCACAAATAAACGTAAATATGTTGAAACGTTCTAATTTACAAGTTTTATGAAGCCGTTGATTTCGTAATGATAAGTAGTATTTAGTTTTCATTTCATATCGGATAAGTCGTAAAATTGCTGTTAAAAATTTCCATTACAATTTAAATTACTGTCTTTCATAAACGTACGGGTAAATCCGTAAAATCACTAATAATAGTTTCAAAACTGTTTAGAATAAGCTTTGACGTTCATAAAAATTATAACCTTGAGGGCAAAGACTTTACTTAGATGGTTTGTAATAATTATAAGGTAATGTAGGTTATTAATACGTTTCTAATATAAGTTAATTATAAAGTCGATAAAAGGTTTGTTTTAAAACCGTTCGGAAACCGGGGGGGCGGGGTGGATTGAGGAAACCTTTTCGATGGTGTTTCTAGTAGGTTATGCGTATGTTAATGTTGTAGTTACGGTAAAAACAACAGATTACTCTTTATAAGCCGGGTGAAAAGTACGTTTAAAAAATAACGATTGTAACGTTGCGATCCGGGTAACCGGTAAAAAGTAAATTGTGGGTAACTTAAATTAATGTAATAGTCATCGGATTGTAAACAGTTACTGAAATACGATCGCGAAACCGTAAAATCTTATCGTCGTTTACCGGGTATCTCAAAATTAAAACCTTTAATACCTAATCGTCATCAATACAAATATCCGTTAAAAATATCGGTTGCCTATACATATTATGCGTATTAATCAGGGGTATGTAATATCGCATGTAACAAAGACGTCTTAGTAACTTTAAAGATCGATATTAGTAAAACGTTCACGACCTTAAAAATAGATTCGCTGGTGACGGTTATCCTGAAAATATATATATGCGAGAGCGGCTTGGAAATGATTTACTTAAGGCGTAATAGATTGAATTTTCGACCTAAAAGACGTAAATCGAAAAGGCTTTGTGGATATTTGGGTTTTCCCGTAATAATGTATTAGGGCGTATATAATTTGTAACTTTATTGTAAATTTATCGAAAAAGGAATTGAAAAAGGGGTTTTAATTACCATATTTGTCGTTTGAAAAGCCATCGTATAGTTATGAAGTATTCCAGGGTTTGATAGTTTATCAGAATCTTAAACGAGCGTGTTGCGCCCAGGAACTCCTCGTTTTATACTTTTCAATAGTTTATAATCGTGAGAAGCTCCTTATCGTGGATTTTATAGTTATATTCGGCGGGGGATAAACGACGAAAGTAATACGCTGCTAGGTTTAGAATACCACAATCGTTACATTAAAAAAGGAAGCTTTTTGAGATCCTACTGGAACAGTTGGATTTCAACAAGGTATCGCAATCGGGGGTTTCTTAAACGAACACTGGTTCGGAAAGCAAGTTAAAATTAAGATATTCGAAAGTAACTCCTTTTTCGGGCCTTTAATGGAAGGAAGTTCCTTTAAGAGTTAGCTAAAGTGATGGCTTAATAATCGTCGAATAGACGCAGATAAAATGCCGGTAAAGGTTCTTAAAATTAAAGAAACTCTATGTACCTAAAATAAACGTAAAAGCTACTTATTTTGTATTAACGCGTAATTTTGGGGGGTTTATACAAACGCCGATATTAGTTTCGATAACTAATATTAGGTATTAGATTCTTGGAATGTGAGATTGGCATTTGAATATATCGAGGTTAAATTTTGCGGCATTTAAATCGTTAAAGATTTATTAAACATTAACGGTATAATTTTCAACGGTATAGTTTCAACGGAGGAGGGTATCATTGAAGTAAATAAAGTAGAAAATATTAAGCAAAAGGCGTAATAAATTTTTTAAATCCCATTAAAAGTAAATAGAGGTAATACAAAGACTTAAAGAAGTAATAAATTATTCGAAAAGTCTGAAACGTATATGAAATACAGTATTTGATTCGTTTTCATCCATCATATGAAACTTGTAAAAAAATAGTCTTAATATCGAGTTTGGTAAAGGACTTAGCATGGGAAATATTTATAAAAAAAATTTCAAAAAAAGGAAACGGGTAACGGTTCGTTTTCTTAATAACGTTAAGTCGGCGATAGTCGATAAAAAAACGTCAATCACCTTCATTTTTTTTTTGACAAAAGGTACAGAAACACTTACTAAGAAGATATTTGTTCGAGTATAAAATTAATTAAGTAACTCGGTTAACATTTTACGTAATATAAGGAGATTATTACACTACATATTGTATAATAGGCTTTATGGAACTTTTGAGGGTTAGTTTTAGTTATTGGTGTGAAACATGATTTTGTAATTTTCTTTAGAGTAATTAGGGGCTAAAATATCGTTAATGGATTTATCGAATAAAAGGGAGAACTCGTTAAGGTTGTCGGGGAGTTTTTGTATATAGAAATGAGCGGTTTCGGGGTGAATTCCTTATTAATGTCTTCGAGGGAGACGGCGGCGAGTTGTATAGTAACGGTTCGGTCTTTACGGGCCTTTTGTAAAATGGCGTGGAATGTAGTCACGCCAACCATTTTCAGCTTTTTTTACACGGACGCGAACCCCCGTTTTTAAACGCGATAGTTATCAGCTCATTTTAAAAGTAATATATACCTTGAAACGTTATAAGTAACCTGCTAATACTTTATTTAAGGTTACCTAAAATAACGTTATATTATAATAAAAGGATGATATAAACTTATATTTGGTGGCGGTATTTATTGACGTCGATGACTAAAAAGGTTATAAGAAAAAAGTTGAAGGGTAAAATAGGGTACGTAGTATATTACTTTACTGAGTCATCATAAATGGAGGAAAATAAGCGGCAATTTTAATCGATTAATATACTATTTATTTAAGGCGTTATAATATTTACAATTTATATTGATTCAAAAGATGTTCATATAAACTAAATTTCATAGTAAATTTGTTATGCACGGGGAATTATTTAAGAGTTAGAATGAAGATGCCGAATTGAATTTATGTCTTGTTGACTTTTGTACGCTACTGTATAGAAAAGTTTCCGTAATAACAGTATTGTTAACAAATTAATTACCAAGGGTCCAAATTAATAGTTTTAGCCGCGGTAATAATTGAAATTCGGCTAAAATATGTTGGTTTTAACCGCGGTAATAATTATAATTCGCTTGGAATTAGTTGGGTTTAGACGCGGTAGTAATTGTAATTCAGTTAAAATTATTAAGGTTTAACCACGGTATTAATTATAACTCATGCCTAGTTTATATAGCTTCATGGTGGCGACATGATTGATAATAACACCTTTCGTAGTTTTCAAGAATGGTAATTACGTAGGGGTGATTACGTAGGGGTAATTACGCAATTAGGTATTGAATTAGTATAAAAAATACATTACTATCGGTTTTTCACGTTACGTACCGGGTGGTCTACGTAACCCTCGATTCTTACAGTCAATTTATCGCTATCTACAAACCTTTCCAGGGCGTTATTAGGTGTAACCTTAGTTTGAAAGTTAACGGGGTTACTTTCACTGTTAACTTACCGAAACTCAACAATTTCTCATGCATCGTATACCTTCTTGAAAGCTATTATATTTATTATTCAACAGATTCATTGTTTATAATTCATTTCAATATGCATTCGTAAAAATTTCGGAAGTTTGTATATACTGTTACAAGTACCGGAGAAACTCCAACTATTCGGTAATGATTCTAAATATATTTTATATTATTATATCAATATCATAACTTGTTACTATGGCGTACATTTCTAAAGCTAACACACTTTGTATCACGTGTTTACATGTAACGAATATTTAATATACGAGACAAGGTTCTGCGATAACTGTATGAAACACTCGTAATTACAAGCGGCCCGGCAGCCAAGCACTGCTTCGGATGCCCCTTTTTGGCATCATTGAGCACCAGACCCAGCCAGCTCTAGCATCAACACTACGAATCGGACAGGCGGTAGTCCTTATATATACGGGACCGTCGCCCATTTGGACATCTTAATAAAACTTGGTCGAAAGTTTGATACAGTGGTATATAATCTCCTGCAAATTTTGGAAAACGCCTGTACAACTCGACTAAGTCCTATATACCGTTAGGGAAATTAATAGCTAATACAACTAAATTCTGATTTACGCGCCCGAGCTGGCCCCAAGTATTTAAAGAGGTCGTTGCCTGTTGGCCTTGAGATCTTTCTAAGGGAGTCAAAGCTAAATCCAATCCTTTTATACATCTATCCGTCCGTCCCTTATTCCGTTCGTTTATCTATCCCCTTCAATCGACTATGGCATTCACCCGTTTACCTACTTCAAAACCGTACACAATTCCTTTAACTCCCCGACCCAAACCCATGGTAAATCCAAAGCTTTTACAAGGTCTCTAGAACGAAGTCAAAAACACGTAACTCCACCCTTACGCATACCTCTTTCTACCCGACCAACCCCCCCACCTTGCATTTTCGATTTTCTAACCCTCTGAGGAACCAAGTGTTTAGCCCCAATAGCCACACAGCTGCCTTCAAGTCATGTCACGCATGACATCGCGCTACACCCAACCCCCCCAACCACCCGCTCAGTGTAGGCACGACATCAACATGCCGCACCGGTTAGGCTGAGGATTATTACCTCTAGTACCAGATACATTACTTTTCTTTTCGCGAAATATATAATGGTTTAAAAGACTACTTCGTAAACAATGTTAATCTTACCGAATACCACACCAATCGGAACATGATGAAGTGGTGTTACATATTGAATTATAATAAAGATGAAAAATAACATAAACCTCTTTTATTAAATACTTAATAGGCTAATGCTTTATTAATGAGCAATCGAAAACATGGAAACCGGTGAAGGCATCCTACGTTAACAGGTTTGGCAAGCCGTTACGAGCTATAAGGAATTCGAATACGCCTTTTAGTACCTAGATACCACCTGCGAAGGGTTATTTAGCCAGTTGAGTTCTTTGCTAACGACCGTAACAGCTCGAGTTTCAGGCTCGATTAGTATGTACCTCCAAGCTTCGAAATTTAGCGACGTAAAAAAAAACCCACTTATATGTAGTATATCAACCACAAGTACGGAAGGCCCGGCTAGTACGACTAACTAAAGACCTGGACCTAGGGATGTAACTAAGCCACATATGGAGAAGGGTATTCTTTTTCCTCAAGGTCTTTAAGTCAGCCAAACAAGTTTACTTTAAACACCAAAAGATTTTGGATTTGTGGCAAACAAAGCTGCTAGTCAACACGTTATACTGTTGTAATTAACTTATAGTTAGTGTAGTTATATTTGACGGTACTGTATTTAAAGGCTTTTTCAATCCTGATAGCTTTTTATTTTGTGGTATCAGTTCATGTTGTACGGAAAACTTTAGTAACGCAAGTGCTTCCTTATGCTTTCTCCACTGCTATTAATATAGAAATTTCTCTTCCTAATACTTGCAATCCCGTAAATAAATACTTTATCACTTTTATACTTTGATTCTTCAATACACATATAACTTTACATCTAACTCAACCGTGCCAGTTAAATAGTTTTGCATCATTTATTACCTGTCAGTTTCTTAATTTTTCGGTATAAAAAGACTAGGTCAGAGCTGTCGCTCAAGGTGGTCGGATACTGTATATAATTCTCCATGAAGAAGAAAGATAGTCCCCTGCTGAGGAGCTGTTATGAAGCTAATGATGAGGAATAGCTCTGTCACATAGCTAATCACGTGACGTAGGTATATTCAAAAAAACTTTGGAAGCGACGTGACAGTATGGTAATAGCCAGAGCCAGATCTCCGGCAACCACCAACCCATGAACTAGCCTATTACACCACTCCCGGTTTACTAAAGTTTCCTCCCTAGTAATTTATAAAACGTGTTACATATTCGTAAAACGTATCAACATTTAGCAAAAAGTGTCGGAATATATTGTAATAGCGGGCTATTTACCTGTGATCGGTATAAAAAACCATAATATAGTATAAAAATTGCCCTCCTGCCATAAAACATCATAGTATATAGTGGAAGGTACCGGAGTTAGTTCCGTTAATATTACCCTCGCTCCTTAGAAATATTTTTTTGGTAAAGCTGAAATCCCAAACTATTCGTTAAATAATAACTTGGTAACTTAGTACTACACCTTAATACTATATTTGGCTCTTTTTGTCCTACTAGATTTAATGCCTCTTGTTACGTTTTTATCTTTTGAAGGTTGATAAGATTTTCGGCGGAAGTAGTATAGATTTTTATAACGGATTTGACGTTGGACTCGTTCGGTTGTTACGTTAGAACCCTCAGATTGGTACGAATACGATAGCTATCCGCGCCGTACCCTAAGTATAACCTGAAGTTTTTACTATGGGAGAATTTCGAGTGGTAAACTTAAGTATCGCGTTGCTTAGGAGCGGTTTAAAAAGCGTTTACGCCAATTATAACAACTTCTCCCTAATTATCATAAGTGGGTACATCATTTCTATTATTTTCATTACGTAAAACATTCCCAGTAATTATAATATTAGTACCACTATAACGAATACAAAGGCTATGATAGCCTTCATCGATAAATTAAGCACAAGTAACCTACAATTTGTAATTTACGGGTATATTGAGGGGAAGTAGGGTATTAGCGTGCGTGTCATTCATACCTTCCTTTAATATAACAAGAGTAGAGGTGGATTTCCAGATTATACCATTAGCTTTCTCGAATAAGGCCTTTTAATCGTTATAAAAACATAAAATCGTATGTTACCTCCATATTTCATATTTGTAAGCCGAGCTATAACAGTTTTAGTCGCGTTTGGGTCGTAGTATTAAACGCGAAGTATAGCTATAAAGGCGTTAGGGTCGTTAGGACCGCTGTCTTTTTTGCAGTTGTAATAGCTTTTTATAATGGTTTTCGTAAAGCATTTTAATTATTCAAAAATAAAGAAAAGTGATATTTTTAATACCGATAATCTTCTAACTTTTACGTAATTTGCGTATTATTTTGGCTTTCTATATCTGAAATCGTAAACTAATATCGAAAAATTTAGCTGGTTAATTAAAAAGCTTACTTTTAAGTTTTTGAAGCCCATTAAATAGGGTGCCGGTATCATAGGCTAAGTTAAAAGAATCCGAATTCGCATCTTTTAGGAAGCTAACAAAGTTTCCGGTAGGGTGCGACGTAATAACTGCGTCGTTCGCGGTGTAGGTAGGAAAACCCTTTTGGGGAAGATGTTGTTCCGAAAACGTAGGCGTACCACTAGTTTGGAGTTATCGAATTATATGCGTTAACGTGTTTAGTATGTTTTTTTTCCTTCATTTTAAATATAAAACATATTTCCGAATAACTTTGTCACGCTCGATAAGGTTTATACGTAAGGCACCAGGAAAACGTTTATGTTAAGTTGGAAGGTAATTGTATTAAACCGTTAAGGCGTTTTAAAGCTATCTTTTAACGCGTACGTTTAAAAATTTCTTTAGGGTTAAAGGGTTCAAATTCGGCTGGTCGAAAGATAATAACATGTCCTCAAGTTATAGTCGTTAACAAGTAATTAAGATATCTTCAGGGAGAAATATAGGTTTATATATAAACGGACTAGAGTCGGAGCTATCACTTAATGTAGTTGGATTCTATTTATAAACCTCGATGAAGAAAGAGAAAGAAAAGTCCTTGTTAGTGAGCTGTTATAAAGCTAAAAAAATGGTGTAACCCGGTCACGTAATATGTGAGAGCGTGTTTCCATGCAGCTTCCTCCCTGCTACATATCATCGTAAGATCTCGTAGAACTACCAGGATTGGATCCCTGGCAATACTAGCTAGGCACTAGCTTATAACACAATTAACTTGTCCGTGTTTCGAAAAGTGTATTTTAACCACTGCGATTTAAGTTCAGATACTTGTAGGCTTTCCCCAAACAACGTATAATTCAAGTCGTTTACCTAACGTAACTCAAATAACGGATATTGTACCGCCAATTCGGATACCTAATTATAAAATACCTTTCATGGCTACTCCACACCATAAGTTATACGGATGTAAAAAAAGAAACACTTAAAGCTATCGAGAAGTTTTTATATAAATGTCATTAAAATTTGTAGGCCATACAGCGGTTTAAAATCAGTCCCAAAAAAGATATAAATTTTAATGACTAGGTAATTGTGAGTATAATATACCTTAACGGTTAGCCTATACTATATCTCATCGACGTAGCAAAATAAATTTAGGCCGCGAAATTTACGCGGATCGCTTTTGTTATAACTTATTGAGATACTTTAATAAACTATTAGTTGAATATTTCTTTAGGGCCTCCGGATTATATTACCCATAACTGAGTGACGACCTTCGACTCAACTCAACAAATTACAAAAGCTAGGATCGCCTGTAATAAATATAAAAACATATTGATAAAAGTACCATATGGTATCAGAAAGTGTAAACGGTAATATAAACCGTTTAAAAAGGTATATGGTACTGTTTAAAGAGCTAAAGAGCATCAGTTTAAAATAAGCTATCCTATAAATAGCGGTTACCGCCATTAAAAATACTTTCGAACCGAGTGGGTTAATCCCTACGCTCATTGTTTTTGATGTTTACCCACGAATCCACATAAACTATGCACTATTATTCACTATATTACAAAGGGAGAATATTTTGGCGAAAGTTATGGTAGCGTTACATTTTCTGCGGGCCCAAAATAATATTGTGAACGAATTGGATATAAAGAACGGCCTGTATAGTACCAGCTTTTTGTATTTATTATTACAATATAACGTCCAAATTTGGAAAAACTAAAGAGGGATAAATTAACCTTTGGAAAATCAACGGATTTAAAGGCTACTATATGTTCTTAAACTTGCCAAACAGTGTATATACGTTTCGCTAAATAATGGTGCGAAAGTACAAAAAGGAAAATGTGAAAAGAAGAGACCCGGAACCGCAATTCAGCTAGTAGTATCGGTGAAGCCACTTTTAGGATAACGAATCCAGACCGTCATGAAACCTAATACACCCCCCGGATACCACGTCCAAACCTTTACCACTACACGAGACCAGCCTGCTTATACCAACAAAACCAACATTATGCCACCTAGGGCACCCACTTAGCTTCAAAAACAAAAAACGCCCCAACGCCCTCGTCACGACCTCCTTTATTACGTAAAAGAAAATAGCGGACCGAAAGTTAAGTTGAAAATTCCACCAAAAAGACATCATCACCATACTTGGTACACGATTCAAGCAATTTTTATAAACAGAAATCACTACTTTAATCGAATAAGGCGTCTTTTGTTTTTAAAGGTTTAAACTTACAACCCATGACGCTTATAAAATCTTTCTTATTATTCTAGTCTACAAAGTAAAAGATAAGGCCAGCAAATCTTATAAAAAGAGTCGCCTTATTATTGAAGGATACGATAATGCCGATAAGAAAGATATTGTAACCCAATCACCTACTTTACAATGAGTAAGTTATCGTTTGATTTTAACGTTCACCGCCTTTTTACATACGCCTTACCGCCTTTATATTAAGCTTCTGTATCTAAAAAGAGGCAGCTTTTAGAGGCCATCTTGAAAGAAAACCCAAGATATTTTTGACGGAAAATCATGTAATGTAAATTATTTGCGCGAGAATCACTTTCCTGAACGGCATTTTGGGACTTACGTAGAAGTAGAAATTGGATAATTTACCCTTATCACTTTAAATAGCTTCAAACGGAGTGATAAATATAGACTTAACGCGTATGTAGGGTTTGAATTGATTTAGTAGCAGAACCGGATGCGGCGTTTAACCTTTGAGTCGCCACATAGTATGAAACCACTTTTTCGGATAACGTACACAATATTCGTAATAAGCTCCATAAGTGGAAAATATATAATTTTAAACGTGAGTTACATTTTGTACCGCTTAATATGCGTACTACGAAGTTATTTATTTATACTAACGGTTCTTTTACGAATGATACTGATTAAAGCTCGTAAATATGATTCTCTATTTATTTTCGATAGTGATCTACCGGCCCGAATCGGATTTACTTTCGAGAAAACAATATCTATTAAAATTAGAATGAGTGAAAACAGTTTATGCGGAACGTTCTGGCCATAAAAATCTATAATATAGTTAAAAGTTTTGATTTAGGAATTACCATAACAATAAAAGTCCGCATGATAATTTTAAACCTTAATTCAAACTTCTTTTTTCTTTTCGTTTACGCTAACTCTTTTTCGCTTTACAAATACCTGGGTCAACTTAGAATTAGAAATGAAAAACCCCTTATAATCGATATTATATCATTACGTAAATTGTATAAGTACCTCGAAATTAAAGAAATAAGATATATCGATAGGAGTTTAAACCCTACAAATAAAATTATTAAGGGCGCCCAGAACGAGGCATTAGAAACTCTCGTATTAATAAGTACTTTTTATTGTTAGTATTGCTAAAAAGGACTTATAACCCCTTTTAGGGTAAATATTTCACGCTTTATATTTGTTATTATTTTTTTGTACGATTATACTACTTTTGAAATTTTGTTACAGTTTAAGTCCGTTATATAATCCGCTTTTAAAAATGTCATTGTATTTAAATCCGCTATTTAAACGGTGTTATGACCCAAACACGTTGGCGGATCAAGAAACAGGCCAGCATGCAGCTGAGCTACCGAGAGCCTGAAGTCCAACACATCAGGCGGGGAACATCTATTTGTCAGCACCAGACTAGGAAATCCTCCAGGGTTATGGTTATCTAGATTACAAGTGCTCACTAAGCCTCAGTGAGCACCGGTGAGCCTCAGTGAGCACCGGTGAGCCTCGGTGAGCACCGGTGAGCCTCAGTACTGAAGATAGTATGAAGGCCATAGGATATAAGGACACGGTCAGCACCACATATATAGTATTTCCTTCATAGCTCTTCAGTTGTCAATCTAAGTATTCAGTCTACACACCTGAATAGTTTAACGGCTAGTGATCATTCTACAGCACGAACAAACATCTTCTTGATATTGCACCTTTGTTACCTCTGCTACCTTACTGCTAACATAAACCCCCTGACACCTTCTATTTACTCACAGGTATTTGGTGTGATCATTACAAATGGCTTTTACGATATTCATTTTATTAAAATTCGTATTTGGCGCCGCATCTAACATATTATCACTTTTTATTTTTTATATTGTAACCCTATTAAAATTACTTTTAATCTTTACATTTTATATTTAACACTTACGTTACGACTTTGTAAAAAAAGAAATGGATTTAATGTACCGCGTATTATATTATGGTCAGGTGCACTGGGCCCGTAAAAAGAAATAGTTATTCGCTACTAAAGGGAGAGACAAAGGACGTCGCCGTCGCGTCACCATCATCTTTCTCCTCGCTGCCCTACCTTTCTATATTGGCGCCATCGCTATTACCGTTATCGACGCCACTATCGGCGCCACCAGAGGGGTGGCCCGACGATTTGAGCTGTATGCCCTTTGGTAAAGGCGCGGGTGAGCCTTTACTCTCCTTACAGCGACGCGAGATAACGTTGTTGCGAGATAACGTCGTCGAATTGGCTTATATAATATATAAGTAAGCCCCATTTATAAGCGTTAATAATGGTTACTAGTTCCTTAGTCCACCAGTTAACGCCTGTTACTAATAAACATCGGTTTATTTTAGTTATTTTCGAAATCAATTGCTTTTTCAAGCGCGTTGAACAGCATATTTGTAAAATTAAAGTAATTGTGTCCGCGGTGAAAAGTATAGGTTTAAACTAAATTAACTTTAAAGCTGGCGGACTCGTAACACGGCCTCATCCTACGACCTTAGGACTACCAAAATAGTGGCGTATCTATTACTAGTCTGCTCGTAACAGAGATAGCAGGCATAATGACCCCTATTTTAGTAATGATCGTTAATAAATTTACTCGCGGCTACTGATGCGATGTGGAGCATGTAAGGCGTATATATTAGTGGTCTAAGGCTACAGACTGGAATATGCTGTTTCAACGCCTTACGCGTTAAAAGGGCCTTTCGACGCACCCTGACGATGCATAGTTCAAGGCGGTGAAGAAGGTTCGCCTCGTCTACCTTATTGATGGAAATATTAATCCGGCGAAAAGTACGGGACGGATTAGCGATACGAACCGCGTTAAAATTTCGCTAAGCTATGTTTACGGCGGTGGGAGAGGGGGGGGATGAGGTTCCGCAGATAATAGTATCTTTACCTGCAGCGAAAAGGTAAGGTTTATAACTTTAGAAACCTCCTACTCTTCCCCATATGTGTTAGGGGAAAAGGAGGAGGGGGGAAAGAGAAGAGAAGGGGTGGTAGTATCGGCGATATTGGTGGTGGGCGGTAAGGTGAAATGGGAGGCGGGGATTAAAGATATCGTGCTTGAGGAGGCCTAGATAAAGATACAAGTCGTTAAGAGGGAAAAGAAAAAAGGTTTACTTAAACTGACGGTAGTATATCTTTTTATTTTAACACTAAAATACGTAAAGACGTGTTTTTCCCTACGTAATCACACCCCTATAACACCTACGAAATCATATCACTACGGTTAATAATAGTAAATGCCACTCATGATTATATCGCTACCTTTTAACCAAACTAATGAGGCCTTTACTACAATTATTACCACGGCTAAAAAATACTAATTCGAATCGTTACCATTTTTACCGTAATTACACTGTCATTACTAAACTACGAATTCGTACTATACCAAAACCAAACTGTTATTACTAAACCACGGATACGGACTACGTTACAAACTTCATTATTATCACTAAATAACAAATATGAGCCGAAATAGGAGGGGGGAAAGATGGCTTACGTGGATATTACTATATATTCCTATAGTTAAGAAGTGGTCACACTACGGGGTATATCTTCACAAAGTACACGGTAACTTACCACTTTACAAGATAAATTTCTGCAAAGTGTATAATAGCGTGCCATTTCCTAAACGTAGCATTTTCAGAGTATCCAATAAAATACTCCTACTTAGAAGGGAGATTAGCAAAGTGCATAGAAGAGTGCTACTACCTGAGTCAAAAGTTCATAACCTCTCACCTGTGGAGTACACTCTCCTAATGTGTCATATCCCTTTAACATCTTATTTTGACTACTTTAATATACACCAATCTTTACGATTTCTTTTCTACTACGTTAACGTAACATAGACTCTACCGACATTAATAAATTTAATACGCATGTCTAATAACAAATTAATCTCATAGATGAAAGACTTGATATAATCTATAAAAAGCTAAATATAACTAAATAGATGGTTTGAAGTTTACATAAGATACCGAATTCAATTAACAAATAGGTTTTGTAATGATAAATATCACTAACACAACGCCTTGGGAAGGTAATTGATCATTTCTATCAATATTCTATATCCGTTTTCTACGAAAAAGAAGATATTAATACATGACCATTTTGCCTTTGACAGTTACATTATAATAATAGGCTTCTATATCGGTGTTGATACTATCAATGATACCCATATAATGACAAAACGAGCTACACTATCGCTCATTCAAATTAGTATTTGGACAAACTTCCAAACTCTATTTAATTTCTTTTAATAACGGGTTACAACAATCATGAAAGTACTAATAATTAATATCATAATTTTGAGGAAAGAATATTGAACTGGGGAAATTCATAAATACCGATGAATTGATAGTGAAGACAATTTTGCTATCAAAATGATAAAGAGTAATCAAAAAAAAAAAAAAAAAAAAACTTCAGGACGGTTATTAATTCAGCTACATTGACTATTAGTATCAATAAATATGTTAATAAATTTGGATAACAGTTTCAAATCTAATAGATAAACGCAAAATAGAAAGGAATAGTAAGATAAATGTGGTGACTTGATAGATATTGTCTCGATATGAACTTTATTAATTACGAAACTTTAAGACACCTCTATACCATATATTTTACGATGTATTTATACCTAAACTTTCACTATCAATAAATTCTATCAACAACCATTATTTTTATTATTAGCGATACTTATATGAATTGAAACACGCGTTAGCTTTGTCAATAATCGTTTTTCTGATATTACAAAGGCTGTATTACTGCTCAATCAACGATACAACGCTTGAAAAAAGCAATTAAACCTCCCAATTAACGAATACAACATACCTAAGATTTTTTTCACAATTATCAACGGCTGATAAAGTTCATGATAAGGAATTTGGAAGATTTTCACAGATATAAATATGGAAGAACAATAGGTACAAGCTTGAGTAAAGACGATGAAGAAACAAAAACAAATATACTTTTTTGGCGATGAATATGGAATAAACTACCAACCATTCATTGATTAAACAATGAAATATTTACCTACTTCTTTTTACTAAGAAAAGAATTCGGTTATAAAATTTATATACTTTATATAAGAAACATCGACCAAAGTATCAATCATCCAGATTAACTGCGTAATAAAAAGAAACGATAATATAAACACCACATATAATAATGCTGGACGGAAAAATGAGGTTCCAAATCGAGTTCCATGCTTGTACGCTGATATATTTTACATGGAAATTTAAAACGGCCCTACAAGATCCCGTGCAATACTTTATAATAGAGTTTGTTAAGCTTCGTAGCACTTGTGTGAATCCTTCATTTAACGTAAAAAATATTAGTACTCCATGTCTTTAGTGTAATACTTCAAGGAATGTATAAATATTATTATCTACAATAGTAAAGTTATAAATATTCGCTGTAATAGCCGGCTGGCAGAACCAAATAATACTATTTAACAATTTTTACGAGTCTGAAAGCCATAGGAAATTTTTTATTTCATATACCTACCAACGAGAATTCGGAAAATGTTGTTTACCCTATACACTAAAATTAAGTGGAAAAAACAATCTCATCTCCGTTTCTCTATAGATTATTCGCAACCTGTTATAAGTTTACGACATCTCAATTTTGATGACGAAATTAACCTTAACGTCCAACTTAACAATTCACAACTAAGCTACCCAAAAGTCACTGGTTTAACTCAACTTCCATCGACAAAAATAAAACGTTCCTAATATTGAAATATTAACTAAAATAACGAATAAATTAACACTCAAACTATCTGAATGCACTATATCATTAACAATCTAATTTTAGTATATTTTTTCATAACTCACAGTTAATTTAGTTGTAATTTACCAAATTCATAGTCTTAGTCATAGAAGCAAAACCTAGCCACTGTACAAGACGTCTAAGAAATACGGCCAAGTAAAATGACACTATCATTAACTTACAACATTCACTCGATAATTATCTATTCTTAACATGTGCAATTTTTGCAATCATTTAAAAGTATGAATATCTGGGCTTTTTACTAGCCATGGCTATACTAAGTTTTCTTTTAATATTATCGACTTTTAACTTTTAAATATACTTAGCATAGCTATATCCTCCTACTAGTAATAGAAATAGTATGACTTATCTTACATACGGTAAAGGTATACCGATAGTTATTAAGTCTCTATTTGCTATTTCCCAGCAACCTTATGGGATAAATTAAGGACTACTACCATTGTTACCTTATGTATTATGTATCATGTTGAAAATTCAACGATGATCTCAAAAGTCGTTTCGGTTAAGATATCAACCTCTTCTTGAACAATATTAACCTGACCATTATCAAGTAGTTATATTGGAACTTAAGAGAATTCCATAACGAATAAAGACCTCATAAAATGTACGGTCAAGACGTTAATACTTTGTTGATATGAAATATGGAATATAAGATCTAAAAAACTCATTATACTAATACGTTATCCTGATTTTTACGGACATAAAGTGTTTAAATTCGCCTTGAAATACACTGATGTCATTGATAAAAGTGGTCTTAATCTATTTCATTCCTTTCATGCAACCATGATATTACAGGTACTATGATGGGCTAATATATACTCTCAAAACTTGAACTTGACCAATTAAAAATAATGTAAATATTCAGCACTTATGAATTATATATATTGTAAGTATAGCGAACCTATATCGCTCAGATAACAAAATATCACCAATTAAAAGCCGAAACAGAAACGTATATACAAATAATACTTGAACTAAAATTGAAGTTATCTCCATTAATTTATATATTCAACCAATGTTAAATAGATACAATTTATAAAAAAAGAAAACGTAAAAATGAATACCTACTTCAAATTATTAATGCTGATGGAAACAGGTAATATAACCCACTTAATATCTTTCTAATTTTAACAGGTAGTTCATTCAACGCGTTTGTGACTTTTAGTATACGTAGGTAAAAGAATCCAATATCAAGCCCAAGACTACGAACTGGCGTAAAAATACTAACATTAGATTAAAAATCATAATAACTAGCCGATAACTCCTTTTTATATCGCCTGATAGGTTAAAATCCGTATTATAGACATAAAGATAACGATCCTAAACCTACGTATTTGTTGAAAACTTACGATCGTTACGTGAAAAGAAAAATCTTGTAGGATATCACACTTACTACAAGAGTAACCGATATTTAACAAAAAGCAATTTTTCATAGGCCGCATTACAAAGGGACACCAATATTACGACGCAACTAAAGTATAAGGACGCTGAGAGTGTTAAAGTTGGATTTTCTTTAGGTAGAAATTCTTTTTACTTAGGTCGAGGATTATGATCATAGTTATTAGACCTATTTTATTCTTCATCATGCTATCACCTACTTCCATTTCCCTTGGCTTGAACAATATAAGGAACCTCAGCGTCAATGATGAATTTTGAACTGACAAATTGATCAGAAGAAATATCTTAAGGTTCTTACTTAAATTGACTAGGAACATGTGTGATTCCATCCTATTGGCACGAAGGTAATAGTATTGAACTAATCGAATTCAGAACTGCGTTAACTAGACAAAAGATTTAATTAATCTACGGTTAATAAGATATAAGAAGTGTTAATGGTAACACTGGATAATGATATGGATTTATTTATATTGAAAAAATTGAAATTATTTACCACCAGTTCCAAACGCATTTTCACGACCCTTTTAATCAAATTTTGAGTTCAAATTCAATATTTTGACTTGATAGGTTATGTCAACGAAGTCCATTTGAAGGGAAAGCTTATACCATAATTTATTCACTCAATAACACCGTTTATAGCGTCTAATTACTTAAGTCTTATATGGCGACGGAAAATTGGGAAGCGTTTCGAATGCTACGGATTAACATATTACTAGAACCTTCAAACATGCTGGTTAACATTACAAATACCAAATTATGTACGATAAAGTTTGAAGCTCACGTTCAGTTGATAGTGATGAAGTATAAATGGATAATTATTTGAGTCTACTAAGGTATTAATAATATTAAAAAGATATGTGCGTTTTTATATAAAGCTTATGATTTTCTTACGATATAAAATTGCCAATGTTAGAAAATTAGACGCAAAATTACAAATGACAGTTAAAGGACTCAATTATACTACTAGTCCCAACGATCTGATACTAACTTTGATAGTATTCAGCTCGTACTCATTTATAACGACGAAATCACCTTTATTACTAAATACTCAGACTAAGGATTTGATATATAGCGAAGCCCTAAAGAAAAAGAGGAAAAATCTAGTAAGTCACCAGATCAACTATTCTTTCGATATGAGAAACGGATCATAAACAACGAATATGCTGTCTTCACATATTTTAAAAAAAATCATCACGTAAAAAGAGATAGGTAAATGGGATAGACACAATAAAAATTTGAATATTACGAATCTAAACGTAATATTTGAAACATTATTGAATAGTACTAATTATTGTTCAGTAGGTCAACTTTACTTACATTAAACTTGACAATACTTACTGTAAGCTAAGTGTATTACTTGTAAGCCTATTGTATTGACTGCAAGTTAAGTACAGTGTGCGTCCACTTTACCCTACGATATAAACCAAGCAATTAACCATACAAACTACTGTGAAGACCAGCTAGCGGTCTGCTAAACCTAAAACAATACATCCACTACTTAACCATTGTAATACAACTATTACTTTAACCAATTGATTTGACAACATTGTAAAATTCAAAGCCTTATTAATACAAGTGATTATGAAGTTAAGCATAGATAAGCTAAGTATAATAAAAGGATACATTCTGGTTACTTTCTACATTAAACGGCGGTTAGGAAAAAGGAAAGATTATTATGAATAACCTTTATTACTTCGTCGGTTTTCACGGTAATAAGTAGAGAAGACTTCTGGGTTCCGTCGATTTTCACGGCAGCATAAAGATAGCGATGGCATAGTTATCGAAAACAGTAAGAAATCTTTTCGTATTCTTTTTAAAAGCGCTAAAATTAATGGTTAAAAGTATAAAAACGACTAGTTGACAAACGGCTAAGTCAATACTATTGCTGTTATTACTATTAAAAAAACAACTAACTCACACGCCATTTAACCTTCAACTTTTTAGAAACAAATAATCTTCGACTTCACCCTTTATATCAAATATTTTCCCTAAATATTAACCTTTTCCCTTTATTTTACTCTTTTAACTTTCCATACGCGAATTTGATTGTTAAGTTAGTTACATCGCGCGAAACCGCCAAGTCGCGTCAATAAAACCACGTTAAGCGACTTTACGTTGAATCACCAAATCGTTACACGTTAAACCACCGAGTCCCACGTATCACGATAGCTAGAATACCAATATAGATGCTGTAAGAGCTTCATTTAAAATTATCGACGACCCTGTTAAGATAGAAGCAATCAAAACCTTCGGATACCTCTTTGCTAAGACTTATAACGACTATCTGTGGAGGAAAGACGTTGATGACGATTTAATTGAATAATAATTAACTAATTTCGTCGTCAGTTAAATTTTTGACTAAAACGGCAGCGAAAAATTTGATCACGGAAAACGTGTTTTTCGTCAGTATTGTACGTTCTTTGATGACAGATTAATTGATATGTGAAAATAAATAAAATAAAACCGTCAAGCACATGTTGAAATTAGAACTCGAACGACGAGGAATTTTCGTACTGGAAAAGAACTTAACTAAGTTGGCATAGACCTTCTTCGACCTGACTCCACTTGAGGAGTGCCTTTAATATTTACGTCCAAAAGGAAAGGGAATTGAGGACCCTTGACGCTCTTACACACGTTTTAGAGAACTTTTTATCCAGTTGAGTTAAGTCTTTTTACGCATTGATGATAAAGAACCTGTTAATTTGCTCGTCATCTTAGTACCCTTACGAGATAGCATAGAGTACGCTGTTAGCGGCGGTAAAGCGCATGAAGCAGCGGTCGCCAACGCGGTAAACGGAATTGACGTCTTTATTCGGTTAATTGAATAAAATCGTTAAGTTCCTTATAATTTCACCTACGAGTAAGTCCTCATTACCATTTAGTCTTTTCTCCAAAATCGCTAAGTATCTTAAGGCGATGCTTCCCATGCCAGGTACGTCTATATACGTGAGCCTATAATAGGTTATAATATAGAACGTTACTACTCAGGTTCAGCGTCTAACAGTAAGCTTTAACACCACGACTCAAATTGTTACAAGCCAAAATTACCAGTAAATACTAACGATAACTAGAACGATTATGGAAACCTGCCTCACAAACCCTTTGGAATGATTAATATAAATTTATAAGTTTTTTAGGGTTCTCATGAATATTTGGCACAACGTCGAAAAGTATGACGGAAATCTTTACAGACTTTATAATACGAAGATAATACTCTTTCTAAATATCTATAAGTATACGAAGTTCCCTTTATTTAATTTTTACTCACTATTTCCCGTAATTTATATGGGGTACATAAAGGAATATTACCTAACCTTTCAAAATATGGGCACAAACCTTTCGTAAAATTTACAATAGTATTAAGGATTACTTCAAGTACAATATTTATATTATATAAAATTAAACGGTTCAAGCCTCTACAATGTAGACTATGATAATAGCAAAAAAGGAAGAACATGAAACATCGATGTATATTTTAAATGACTTAATAAATTGATATTATGATAGCAAGCCCTAGGAAAGGCCTACATTGACGAAGTTACGCTCCGCAAACAGATACGGGAAGTTGTTACGGGTATTAGCGGATTTCAATATATCTTAAAAGGCCTAAATTCCAACTTTAAGAGTTTCTTCGTCTACTTTAATTCCTTATTCGCTACCGTGATAGCCCGTACACCAACCCGGTTTGCTATATACCCCTAAGCTGATTACTATCCCGATGTAAAAAAAACCGCGTACTTATATATTTCGTTAACTATAAATATGGGTAATCTTAGCGTTTAAAATTTGGTATAATACCCTGAGATTACAAATCATAACTATATTGGCGCTAATAATCAGGGTAAGACTTAAGCCTACTCATTAACCATAAAAACCATTATCGTAATAGTAGCAAAAGGTATTTAATTTGAGGTAAATAAGGTCATCAATTTACTTGTTTCCCTTCGGATAAGCGTTACAAATAGTAGGCGATATACTACTCTTAGTACCTTATGACCTTTAAATAGGACTGTTTTAACCGTATTATGGAATTTAAGGGTAAAAAAGATTTTAACGATGACGATACGTCCAAACGGGTTACGTAGTATAATAATGTTGCTCTTGACTCGGTTTGATAATTAGTTGACTACGCCTTCCTGTACCGTTCGAGTGGCGAAAACCCTTATCTTTGCCTTAAATAATCTCCTGACCCCTTATATACTTTCAACATTTGCGATCATTCCCCGAATTACATATTTTAAGTTATTATGTCAGATATATAGGTAATAAGGCACTTAATAGAAATCTATTCGCAGTACGTGGAATTGCGGAGGGAAATCATTACTATTACAAATATTAATCTTTAAAATAATGATAAAGCCAAGGTTATCTTCGGCTAAAGCGAATAATTATCGCTATTAGTGATAACAGGAATTGAAATTATTATTAGGTCGATTATATTTTATATCCTTCAATATCTTACCTCTCGATTTCTTTGGATGATATAAGAACCCTTGGTGTTCATTTTACTAATAACGTTAAGAAATTACGTGTAAACGACTAATATTTTCCCCTCTCTTTTAAGTGGAGGTATTTGTGGTTTTATTTTTGAAACCTGGAGGTTAAGGCTTGGAATTTCATGGAGTTAAATATTCGTTCATTATACCAATACTTTGACTATTCAATCGTCGATAGGCTATACAAAGTTTTAAAATCCGTAGGGTATAAAGATGTGAAATATTTTACTTTGGAAGCTATAGAGAAGTTTTTCTATTAATGTCTAACCTAGGTCTAAGCCTCCCAAAGATTTATGTTTGTACTAAAAAACGATAAAAATTTCAATTACGATATTTTAATTGACGTGTTTTACTTAAAAAATTAATTTTTTTACATTATTGAGTTCACAACTTTTTTTTTCCAGAGTCAAGTTTCTTAAGTTCTTCTTAGTAAGAGACACGTGAAAAACGTTAAGGATATCATGAATTGACACATACTTTGGCCTACCCCACGTCGTTCTTTACGAATCAACTTTAGTGAGGTATAGTTTCGAATGAATATTAAAATAATATGAATCAAATATAAACAAATGCTTATTAAATATGACTAAAGTATTAGGAAGGATGAAAAGATATATATGTTACTTGGTTGAGCCTACGATATTTTTACATTGGATATTAGGAGCTTTACAGATTAGGAGGCACGCCTTGAATTGGTGGTGCAAGGCCTGAAAAACACTGTTGGAAATGACGGTTTGTCACTAACGTTACTGGTTTTTAGATCGTATCTAGGCTTAACGAGTAGGGCTCCGCCATTAGTAACTACACAGAGGAAAGCTATAGCTTACGGTAAAATATTGAAGGAGTTACCGAAGGAATCAGTATGACTTCAAGTTAATGATTCCCTTGATAAAAAAAAAAGGTCCTACAATGATTTATGTGTTTGCTTTACCGTTACGAAGTGAAGTCTTCGTATAGCGGGAGCCAGACAAATGTGATATCCTATGTAACATTTTAAGTACAGCTAACCACAAAATAATGAATAAAATTATCAATGGCTCGGCAACTTTTCGTACCTCCCAAGTTAAACCATAGATAAGGGTAACGAACAATGGCGATAATACTGTGGATATTATTATATATCCCTATAGTAAGTATACGTAGGTTAAGTGGTAGTGCATTACACTTCAAGGTGCACTCCTACAGCGTGCACAATAACGTGGCATGCTGTAGGCTGAACTCTTGCAGAGTGCACAATAACGTGACACGCTGCAGATTGCACTTTTGTAGAGTGTATCCTGTGTGGCGCAGTCTAGAAGGGGCGTTCTAAAGTGTATGGCAAAGTGCCACTGCCCGGATGAGAGGTTTATAACCTCTTATCTGTGGTGTGCACTCGCTAAATGTTTCTTCCGGACTTTTTATCTATCTTTTACTACTGTAATACCAATATTTACGATTAATTTTCTATTTTTTTACGTTTACCTCAATAATCAGAGACGTTACCGACACTAATTAGTAGTTGACTTGGTCGACTACTGATAGTATAGGAAAGAATAGATACAAGTTGAATACCTATATCGTGATATTGTAGTAGTCTTAACTATTTGTACTTTATCATTAGGTTTTTATAAAAAATATATAGGGATGCGTATAAAGATTACTAAAATAGAGAGACTTTAAAAAAGATAACTTTAGTACAATATTATTAACCTTCATTTTGTACCCCATTAACTGAAAACTTGTTACGCTACTATTAACACCGATTTGGCGCTTTAATATACCTATGCACTTATAGGAAAGCGTCTTATTACGCATTAGGCTACGTAAGCTGAAACCACCAAGTTTTGAAACACTTCGTTGAAACCCGTCCGATCTAAACGTAGTATCCGCATCGCTTACGAAATCCAGGAGCGGTTACAAACGCAACATCTACACCGCTTACGAAACCTAAAAACGGGTATGGACGTAACACCCGAACCGTTTATAGCTAATAAAAACGGCTACAACTCAACATTCGAACCTTCTATCAAATACGAACCAAGCCTTATTTACCGGATTACATCTACACACCTTCTTTTTCCCTTTCCTTTCCCATTTGACCTATCTGCCTCCCCTCGTTCGCCTTATATCGCGTGTTTTAAGTTTAGTACTTACAATGTTTGAAGTTTTTCCAATCGCTTGGTTGGTATAACGTTAGTAAATGCTAATAAAAACTCATTTAAGACGCCTAACTGGCCTGTAATTACGCTTCATTGACATATTGCTTAATTTTGAATTGTATTAAGCTTGTAGCCCTACTTCAATCGCTTTGTTACACTTTATTTTCTTTATAGTTACGTACTGGTACGATATTTTTATAATCTACGACCGTATACAAATTCTAAATACGACGCGAAATCAATAATTTATATCGTTTTAACATTATAGGTACATGTAAGAATTCCTTTCCCCAGTCGTGTTGTCCTATCACTATAGCCACAATACCAATAACGCCGGAGGAAGCCAATGGTTACTTCGATTTCTTCGTCGAATATATGACAATTAGGAAGGCTATAATGTATGAAACAGACCTAAGCCTATATGATAACACCATCGATACACCAGATGAAGAATTAAACCTATATTTGGCAAATATGTACATTTTAGCCGTGATTTTTCGTTACTAGGATGGGAAAACTGAAAGACCTGATATGCTGGATGATATTTATAAAGGATTTTCGAATTAAACGTGAAGTATATAGTAAACAGTAAACTCCTCTATTACGAAAGCCTTACGAATTTAATTACGGAGTGGAGGCATTAATGCTTTAGGAGGCAGGAACGGCCGCTTTGTAAAGCCTTATCATAAATGACAAGACTAATCGAATCGTAAAACGGGGAGAATAAAGATATATCTTGAACGGAATTTGTAAAAAGGTGTTACCTGACGGAATATAAGGAATATGTGGAAAATAATATGCGAAAGAATCGACAGAATAGGCATAACTTACGAATACAAAGCGTAAGACGATATAATACAATACCCGCGCCCTACATTCGGAATACGAATATCGAGGCAGAAAAGGAACGACTATAATTATCGTCTACTACATGGGTATAAAACACACTTACACCGATACGTACTATGAAGGAAAAGTAAATATTAAAGTACTCCTCAAATGCGATAACGACTTGCAGCCGTAAGGAGAGCGGCCGAAACACCGAAAACAGCCCGCTCCAAAAAATGATAAGAGGAGTAAAACGCTAATACGTGCCTTACGGACCAATGACCACCAACCACAACTCTTACTATAACCTTTTACCGTCCATTTCCCTACTAATAAAATTAACCTTATAAAGCTTATCAACTTCAACAGATTTTGTAATAAGGATGAGAACTATAGCAGCAAACCATACGACTTATTTGATAAAAAAATACGTGTAATATTAAATACATGTAAAAGGCTGCATATTAAACATTTTTAATTTTACGTTATTTTACTCATCATGTTATTTGAATAAAGCAGGGCATGGTATATATATTACTTTACGTAAGTGGATATATTTGCGGAGTGTTATAACTGTTTGAAATTATACTTCGATATAGAAAGGAAATTAGAACTTGAAGATATGGATTAGATTGGTATTACTTGGCAATTCTTGAAAAATAAGCGTGAAAACGATGATAAAACCCTATAAAGAGTATTCACAACTATAGTTACAAATTTCCGAAAATGTTAGGCGGCCTTTAGACCAAATATAAATGTGATGAACTATTTATTTAAGTAGTGATAAAAGCTTGTTGCGGAAATCTTGATTTCAACTTTACGTTGTTTAAACCGGAAAAAAATCCAAAGGCTTTTTCTACGAGCCTCAAAATATCATTTAGGTATTTATATACTCACAAACTATCTTTGGATTGACATTTGTAGCCGATAGAATTAATGGCGAGGGTCAAATTACTAAGGAAAACCTCGCCAAAATCATTCACCAAGTTGCGGATCCAAGATTGGAAGTATACTTAAAATATAATGAGAGTCCTAAATACGTATTTTAAAGTGATAAATATCGCGCTGGAGGGGGGAGGGAGTGGGGTTGAAGAAAAAAAGTAAAGCAACTATTTTTAAGAACGTTTATACAGTTAATGACAAAACACACTGCGGCTATAATAACATATACGGAATATTATACAGGGTTTTACGTCTTTGTAAAAACTTTGTATCGTATACGTTCAAGTCGGTTATTTGTTTTTTAATTACTGAGTTAAGGAGAAAATTCAGACTAAACGTTAGTTTTGAGCGCATTGCCCGTAGAAGGACTGTATAGAAGATAATTTTGTAGTTTACGTAACTGAGTGTGAATATGCGGAAAATAAACTTAACGCTTACCTATACGAATACACCTCTGTAAAAAAGGACTTTAAAGGTAATAATATTTACTTAATAGCTTGGAAAGACGAGATCGCCCAACTTATTTTTACACGATTATTAAAAGCCTCCTTTATGCATAACATAAGCCTGTATTAGGAGAACAAAGTATTTTACGCTTTTAAATAGGTAAGATAACCGGTTTTAGGGTATTATATCCAATACCGGCGTAGTTGAAATCTTAACGGCCGAAAATCGAAAATTGGACGCGTTTATATCGAAACTTTAAACATTCCAGCTCGACTGTATTGGAAAATATCGAAAGGTTTTATTCGATAAAGGAAAAACGTCGCCGCTTAATAAAATCGTTGTGAATACATGATTCGGATTACTTAAGTTTTAAGTCATAAATTTTAAAACGTTATTCTTGATTTCGTTAATTGATATAAATAAGTTCGTGATTAAGGTCCTAAATAGGTCTAATTAACTTGTTCGTATTTCGGATAGCGTATCCATACTGTTTCGGCATAAGTTTAGTTACTTAAGGTTTTTTTAAAATACGTATTATTAAATCCGTTTACTTGACGTAGTTGAAATTTCGGATGTTATAACGCTGATGCGGATACATATTTGTAAAACGCCTTTGACGATTTTGATACGCCTTAGGTTATATAGATGTAGTAAAGAACGTACTTAAAGCTATCAAAAAGTTTTACAATCAATATTAGTTACATTTATAGATCTTGCGGCGATTTTAGTTTCGCTTTTTGAACGATATAAACCTTAATTACGAGGTAATTGTCGATATTTTATATTTAAATAGATGGTTGGTATTATACGCTATTAACGCGTCAATGCTATTCCAGGCTGTTAAATTAAGGCGAAGTGTTTTCGTTATAAATTGTTAGGAAAATTTCGTCAATTGTTGGTTAAACGTTTGCCTAGGGCTTTCCAATTTAATTAGCTACGATGTTGAAACGGCCTTCGACTTTACTAAGTGGCGTACCAAAATTTGGATCGCTGGTATCGAATGCAAACAAATATTAGTAAACGTATCATAGGATATTGTAAAGTATAAACAATATTGTAAATCTCTTTAAAGGGTATACACTATATCACCTAAGGAGCCGAAGGGTAGTATCTTTAAGGAATTTATTATACAAGTGGTAGTTAACGCCTTAAACAACTTTTTTGACCAAGTGGTTTAATACTTACGTTCCTTATTTTTCGTGTTTACCTTAGGATCCATATAGACTTGACACTATCGCCAAGTACGGTATGGAGGGCAAATTTTGTGGCGAAAGCTATGGCAGCATTACCTTTTCTGTGGGTTAAGAACTATATTATATGAGAGTTAGCTACGAAAAACGGCCTACATGAGACTAGTGTTAAAAACTTATTACTACAATTTAAAGTCCTAATTTGGAAATCTAAGGATTAATGGACTATCTTTTAGAAGATTAAGGCATTTGAAGGTTATAATATACTTATTAATTTGCTAAACAGTATAGGTTCGTTTCGTTAAATCATGGTATACAATTATTAAAAAGAAAAGGTAGAAAAGAACGGCCCGAAATCGCAATTCGACCAGAACTACCGACGTAACCAATTTCAAAACGACTAATCCAAATCGCTTTTAACTTTAGTGTGCCTTTCGAATCAAATTTTTTACCCCTTACTACTATACGAAAACGGCCTGTTTATACTAATATTTCAAGCACCTCATCGCCGGAGTAATCCCTTTGGCTTAAAAAAACAAAAAACGCTTTAGAAAATTTGTCGTAAACTCCATTTTTATTTAAAAGGAAATGGTAAATCGCGAGTGGAGTTTGAAATTTCGTTTCTTAGGTATTATTACCGCCTTAGGCGCACAATTCGAATAATTTACCTGAACGGAAACCTCTGATTTCATCGAATAAAACGTTTTTCGCTTTGAATGACTCAACCTAACGATTTACAGCGCCTATCAAAGTTTTTTTACTCACTTCGTATACGAAATTAAGATTAAAGCCGGAAAATTATACAAAAAGACCCTCCTAATTAAAAAAGGAAATAAAGACGATCGTAAGGAGAATATTATAAGATGGTCGCCTACCTTAAAACGGGTTAACCAAAGTTTAATTTTTACGTTCACAACCTTTTTGATTATTCTTTACATCTTATATATTGAATTTTGTAATATTATGTAGGCTTATATAAAATTTGAGCAGCGGTTGAAACGACATATACACGCCGATACACCTACTAGTATCAAAAGATATTATTTATCCAAAAAGATTTTATATATTGCGAACCCTTTCAACAGTCAAACTAAAGCTGATAATTACTAGTATAAAATTTACCAAAAGAATTATAATAAAGGTTGAAAATAACTAATTCGACTTTTAACCCGTATTTATTAGTTTAATTCACCCGTTTTAATAGTTTAGTTTTCATGAGTATGGTAATGAACGATGTATTGAATTTATTTAACGCGTCGTTTTCCGTATTCGAAAAAAGGATACTTTTAGACTCCGGCCCAAAATCGGACTCTCAAACGTATCTATCAGAAATCTATATAATCGACTTTAATAACGCGACTTTCACTTTTTGAAACGGCGTTTTAGGACTTGATTAAAAAGGGAAATTGGATAAATCTGTCTTCATCGTTTTAAATAGTATCAAATCGGCTTACAAATATTAATTTCAACCCGTACGTAGTGTTTAGGTTGCTTTAGTAGTATAATCAAAAGCGGTGTTCAACCTTTTAGTTGCCGCATAATGTTGAACCTCTATATTGAATGATATATATACAGCGTTAAAGAAAAGACTTACGCGAAAAATATTTAATTCAAAGCGCGGTTTTCAATTTATACCGTTAAATATACGTAAATTAAGACTGTTAATTTTATGAACGGTTTTATTGCTAATAATACCGACTATAATTCATAACTAAATTTCGTCTTACCCCTTGGAAACGAAATACAGGCCCGAAACGGCGTCACGTTTCGTGGAAATATCATTTATAAGAGCTCGACCAAATAAAAGCGATTTACGAGAAGAGTTTTGGCTTTAGAAATATATAATATAGTAGAATGTTTTGATTCTTGAATGACCATAACAATAACGGTTCGGATAATTATTTTGTACTTTCATTGAAAACCTATTCATTTCGTCATATATACTCACTCATTTTTGATATAATGATAATTGGTTAAACATAGTATTATAAACGAAAGATGTTTCATAATTAAAATGATAGCTTTAAGCGAATTGTATAAACGTTTCAAAATTAAGGATATAAGATAAACCGATAAATTTGGAGCTGGTCAACGTAATAATAAAGTTTTCTCCAAACGGGGAATCAAAGGCGTTAATAATAATAAGTACCCTTTTCATTAGTATTATTAAAAGAGTGTTATGAACACTTTCAAACCGACATTTTATGACTTGCCTTTTGGTGTTTTATTTTATATAATTACATCGTTTTTACCATTTTTCAGTGGTATGAAACTCGCTATTTGAGTAGCTTTACGTATGTTATTTTACGTAGTTTTATTATTTTGTACCGTTATTAATATACTATTTTTCCTGAGTTAATATTCTTCAACCTTACTGATTTCAATTTTTTTGTTTCTTTTTCTTTTTATTTGGTGATTTTACACCGCGTTTAATATATTATTACTTTCTCTCTTTCAAATTTTCCACCCAATTTACCTTCATTATTAATTACTTGTATTATAATTATTTTTGTAAGAAGCGATCAAATTACTGTAAAATATATAAAACTATAGTGGGGCACGCCGTTCCAGCCTCAAAATATAGTTATTCAATATTAAAAGAAAAGAGGAAAATATGACGTTATCAGGTCTTTACTATCCTTTCCGTCAATTTTCCCCTTTCTGTTAACATTACTGTTATTACCGTTATCGACGCAGTTATGGGCGTTACCGAGAAAGTCGCCCCACACCTTAAGCCGTATGCCTTTTGGTAAAGGCGAAAGGAGGTATTTACACTTTTTACGACGACGCGAAATAACGTCATCAAATTCGCCTACGTAATATATACGTAAGCCCCGATTTCAAATCATAATAGCGGTTATCAACTCCTTGGTCCATTGGTTAACGCCTATAACTAATCAGTATCTACTCATTTTGGTTTTTTTTTTTAATAGTGATTACTAGTTAAGGCACTCTAAACGACGTATTGTGAAAATTGAACTTTGAATTCTCAGTTAAAATTATAGTTTTTGAAACGAATTTACTAAAGAGACGGCGAGCTTGTAATACTGGCCCCGCGTTCGAAACAATCGCTAATAGACTTACCTGCTACCATGGATGCGACACACGGCACATAAGGTGTGTCCATTAGGGGTCCGGGGCTACGGACGTGGGTACGTCATTTGAACGCTTTACACGTTAAAAACGCTTCGCGATATACCTTAGCAATACGAAGTTCGAGGCGGCGAAGAAAATTCACCTCGAGCGTCTCGTCTAGGAGGATATTAGTATAACGTAACATACGGGAAGATTAGGCAATACAAACCGCGTTGCAATTTTATCAAGCTACGTTTACAACGAGGGGTTCAGGGGGGGGGGGGGTTCTTACAGATAAAGGGGTTTTTATCTGCGGGAAGAAGGTAAGGTTTGTAATTTTAAAAGCCCTTTGCTTTTCTCCTTAGGAATTTGGAGGAAAGAGGATGGAGGAAATGAGGGGGAAAGAGGTAATGGTTATAACAACTACGGAGGCGGAGGTGATAAATAGGAGGGCCAGAATAAAGGCTGTATTGCTCGTAAAGACAAGATAGGTATTAGTAATGGTGGTGGTGATGATACGACAAGCGGTGGCGGTGGCTTGGACATGTTTGCGTTTTCGCATTAAACGGTGCTTAAGCAAGCGATTTTTACGCGATTTTTATTTATAGGCGAGGTTAATACGTGGGAATAAGTGAAGTAACCTATTTATTAGCGCGGTTTAAAATAGGTAATTAGAACAGTAGATTGAGTTTGGATATACCAATTAACTGGTTAAAATTTACATTAGCTGTGGATACGTGCCATCAAAGGAGAAAAGAAAAGAGGTTTTACCTGGGCAGAAAACGGTATAATTACTCCTATATAATTACCTGTATAATATTTTAGTGATTACACCTCTATGTAAAATAATGAAAACCGCTATTTATAATTATGTTGATACAGATTATTTATATTAATAAGGGCCGTACTATAGTTACTATCCCGTCTAAAATCTATTGATTCTAACTTTGGCAATTAATATCATAAATACACAGTTATTAGAAAACTATGAATATGTATTAAATAGAAAATACACTATTACTAAAAAATTTACGGATACAAATTACATTACAATGATATTAATATTACAAAACTACGGATACGGATTATATTATAATTATACTGTTACTACTAAACTATAGGTACGAAATGTATAAAAAAAAGATAAAAAGATTGCCCGTGTATATTTTATTATATGTCTCTATAGTTAGTATACGTACGTTAATTGGTAGTGTAATACGCTACAAGGTGTATTTCGACATCGTTTAAGATAAGGTGCCACGCTATAGGCTACACTCTTACAAAGTATATGATAACGTGACACGTTGCAGATTGCACTTGTTTAGAGTGCATTATACGTGGCGCGGTCTAGAAGAGATGTTTCAGAGTCTATAGAAAAATGTTACTACCCGGATAAAAGGTTTATAGCATCTTATATGTGGCGTGCACTCTCTTAATGCTTCTTCCGGACTTATTATATATCTTTTATTACTACAATACCAATCTATACGATTACTATTCTAGTCTTTTACGTTCATATGAATAAACATAGACCTTACCAAGAAAAACCCACTAAGTTGAGTAAATGAGTTAATATAATCCTTCTTCACTTGTTATCGATAAGTTAATACAACGCTTCCGGCGAGGGTAACCACCAGAGAAAAAGAAAGTTAAAGACGTAGAATACACACCAGGTTGTATTTATAATACTATGTACGTAAATAGGAAAGAAAACGACGTGAAAAACCTAACGTTAAAACTTGAGGTATAAAGTATTTTCAAAACATCCTAAGAACCTCCTAAGGAAAGAGATAGTATCGATATTAAGGGCCTCTAAACTCTAGCAGTTATATAATTCATACTTAAGGCTAGGTTTAACATCTACCACCCGAATATTACAATTTTTAGGTCGACTATTGTATACGAAATTAAACGTAAAACTATGGAGAGACCGTACTATAATTTAAGTTTAATCGACTAAGGATACGGTAATAAAGATAAGGATTAAATCTGGTCGTAATAGCTAACAATTTGAAATATTACTAAACGTTTAGTGGTCGCTTTCTCAATAGGTTTATAAAATGAAATTAAAGAAAAGTTTACCCTTAGTAACCGTGATATGACATAATCGTAAACGTAGTTAATAACCGAATTACAACGGATCTTGTTGCCAGATTTACTTTAGGAATTACGTATTAAGTACTCTTCATAGACAGTAATACAATGAATCAAGGTACCATAAAAACGAGCGAAAATAATAGTTTATTGGTACATAACTTATGAGTTGCAGTTGAAGTTACGATAGAGTATAAAATATTCAATATAAGGCCCATAAATATTAATAACGTAAAAGAAATATTTTGGTCTACTAGGTATATAAATAAATGGTACCCTTTTCGTGGGAATGTCTAACTTTATATAATGAAACTAACAGGCTATTGAAGATTTGAAATTCAAAAACTAAAATATTAATAAGACTTTCACAAAAGGTAATTAAATTAACTTTAGAAAATCGTTAATCCGTATGCTGAGTATTAAAGTTAACCTCCGTTTTCACCAAAATGTCTAGAGCGCTAAATTGACAACAACTAATAATCCTAACGAAGCTAAGACTTAACGGTACTTAAAATAACGCGCTCATGATAATTACATTACTATCTTATGCCAGTGTGAAGTCTTTTACAACCTAAAGATTATGGCATGAACGCAAAACCTAACAAATTAAAGCTTTAACTAGTTAAATGAAAAGTTTGAACAATAAAGTTAAAACTTGGAGCGAAGGATTGATATAGTTTTGATTAACTTGTCGACGACTAAGTTAATTATTTTTACAGACGGCTCCGTGATAAATAATAATTTTTTTTTTAAAAAAAAACAATCGGCTTTTCATTAACCCTCATTGATTAAGATGAACGCGAAAACCAGTTTAGTCCTAACGGCAACTTAATTTACTAGACTTTCGTCAAATGCAAAAGTAATACATGCAATATATTAGCTTTGAGGGTTTACGATATAATCATTAGCATCGATTTGAGTATAACACTGGGGAAAACCCTGAATATCGTTATCAGGCAATGAAAAAAATTATTTATCGCGGAGAAAATTCAAGCCAACTCTAAAAGCTTAATTGAATTCCACTTAAAGCTCGGAACCACTAGTGAAAAACGTGTGATAATCGACGCAATAGCTTTTTATAAAGCTTATGAAGGCAGGGAGATCGAAAGGTTCCGATAGCTTGATAACAAGAATCATCCTATTAACTATATAATAAATGTATCGCTAGAATTGACCTTTAAATGTTTTGTGGATAATAATATACTAACTATACTTATCAAGTACTAAGTTAATAGGCTACTTGATAAAACAAAGTTATGTACCATTGAATAAGGATATGTAAGCTAATTGAAAAATTTTTAAGGAAATAAAGCTGGCGATAGTAACATCTTGAAGTGATACAATGAGATTATGGGTAGCAGTGTGTTAGTTAATCTATATAGATTAAATACAATAAATAGGTGATTTACTTTACGTTAAGGAAAATTGCTCATGGAAATATGAGTAATAATGGCACAGTTAACGTAATTGGGGTAATTAAAGTGATAGAAGGCCTCCCTTACGTGGGTTAATATGTCTAATGATGGCGGTGAGCTAGTATATAGAAATTTGTGGCGAATGAATTGTGTATGGAAATTAATAAGTTCAAGACTCGAACTTATCAGGTTATCAAAGGTAATTATGGTCAATTTGGGTGCGAAAGTTAATTGGAATTGATAGGGGTTTGGCTAGTTTACGAGGGTTTAATTTGATAGCAACTGGAAAGGTTTGGTCCACTATACTAGCATACACATACAAAAGAAAAAGCAGCTAGTGTTAAAATAGTATTAATTACAGTGAAATAGGTCAACTTTACCTACAGTAAAGTTAACTATATTAACTTGAATCTAAGCGTATTATTTATATACCTACTGCATTTACTGAAAGTTATGTATAATATGCCTCTTTTTTATGCTAGGGCACGAGCTAAGCAATTGGCCATACAAATTACTATGTAGATTGGCTAGCGGTCTGCCAAAACTAGAATAATACATTTACCACTTGACCATTGCAATAATTCTGTTACGTCGACCAATCGAATCGAAAAAGTTTCAACGTTTAAAGCCCTACCAACAAAACCGATAATAGTCCTGTTACCTTTCGCATTACACAGATTAATCTGTATAAAAAAACCTTTAAATCTGATGAAAATCGTCAGGTCAAACGGATAATCTAATACAATCTACGATAACCAATTATTGAAGGTTTATTAAAAAATAACAACGTGAAATACTATAAGGAAGAAGGTGATATGATAAAAGAAAGAACGGTAGTAATAATAAAAATCCCCAATGAATATAGCCTACGACTTAAATAGCATAAAGAAAATGAGACTGCGAACTCGTTGTTGCATTGGGTACTCAAATTATTATGAATTTACCGAGCAAGCTTTTCTGAAAACAAAGGTTTCAAATTTAAAACTAATAGAATCCATACCTGTAATATAATCCGACTTACGCTATAAGCATAGTTTAAAGAGTAAACGCAAATATTTTGAAATTCCAATGATCTGACAAAGCTCAAAGTGAAACCACGGACCGTCTGTAGGAAACGTTGAGGCTACTTGTTTCAATTTATGATAATGAAAGCAAAGACCAGATACTTACTTGATTGGCTACAATCTAAAAAATAGCCAACGCTTAGTTTTAATAATTTCTACCAATGTAACTATTGACATAAGCGGTGGGTTTACAGATGATATAGGCGATATTCAACAAATTTATAGGTAATCTATTACCTATTTCAATTAATTGTACTAGTAGGATTACTAAAACAAGCTACGGAATTCTTTTCCTACCAAAATAATCATGTATTATTTTCAAACTCTTTACTGACTGACCTAAGAATGTATTTTTTTTTCCTTTTACGTATTTATCACACTTCAAAACCAGGTTCATTATAAGGATAAAAGAATTATACCCATTGCTACTAATTAATCAAGGTAAAGACTTCGAAATCGTTGGTATACAAACTATAAATAGGCTGTTTCTAGGTATTAATAAAATAGTAGTAGCGAAACAACGCGCTATTAAAGATTGAAGCCTTTAAAATTAAAGGTTAATCAAAACGTTAGCTAAAAGTACACAACTCGACTTCAACGGATTGTCAATACGCATCAACTTTATTCAAAGCGATCCTAGGAGGTTCCTTAACCCATGCTAAAAGACACAAATTATGAACTCCATAAAAACTAACACAGTTAATTATATAAAGTCGCAACGTAAATTTTAGCGAAGGGTTCGAGAATCGTATAACGCTACATTAAACCAACCGAAGTCATTCCAAAATCTATCGATTATAACATAAATTGAAAACCTACAGAATAATAATCAAAATAATCCTAAATAAGTATTTGGTAACAAATTTATATCTAGAATAAATGTATTGATATAATAGAAATGAGAACCAGTGATGGAAAAATTCATAATTGTTGCGAATGGTTCCCTTATTAACAACGACAACATTACCTTGTAAGAAACAAAAACAACTTATTAAACTAGAAAGCTGATAGGTCAATATATATATATATATATATATAATCGTATCTAAACCCATAATTAAAAGGTAAAAAGTTGGTGACTTATAAGTTTGAAAAGAAAGATTTTAATACGGGAATTGAGGAAATTATTGCCTAGAACTATAAGGTAGAGGATGACTATTTAAGTGCAATTTGTATAAAGAAACAAAATGATATTTGTAACAGTAATACCGCAAGGAATGGGAGGAAACTCACTAGTTACTTTAGATTATGAACCAAATACATTGACTCGTACACACAAAACAATAGGTTGCTATTGATGGAATAAAAGTTAATGAAATTTCATTTTAGTCCACAATATAAACTATTAATCAATTATAACAACGGAAATTTCATTTCAACGAAGCGCTTGATTCAATATAACGCACGTACCAAACAGTTTCCCATGTAAATTAGTGTTCAAACCGGCTAGCGGTTTACTCAACTTCAAGGTAAACCTTCACCACCTCCAATGCAATACACCAGTTAAATCGATCACGGTTTGAGTAAACTACCTTTGAATGATAAAGGCCTTCCAATACATACGTTATATTCCTATACTATTTATTTCCTGACATAGATATAGAATACTTCATAGGAATTTCATATTTGCCAACAATTGTACAAACGTCCTTCAAGATCACGATTTCCAAATTCATTATTTCTCATGATGTGGTTTACATACTGTAAATTAGTTCAAAATTTCTGACTGAATAAATAATACATTTTTTGGATGAACATTTATTTCAAAGTACTTGCATTTCCTATAGATAAAACTTCACTAGTCAAAATGAACGCGAAATTTGGGTTATAGCATAAAAAACAATGAAATGATATTTTGGAAATTATATAATATTTTATATCTTTTTTACTAGAAGATGAAAATCTTCATCGAAATCGTAGTTTATTTTAAAAACATCGGTTACCGAGTAAATAATCAAAGTTTTCGCCGCGTAATGAGAAATTGAACATATTTAATTTTAGTGAACGTTTTAAATTACAAGTTTAAAATTTTCTGTGAATTTCAACAAAGGTATTGTGCAGGATTCCAATCGTTTCAACTATCATTGACGAGTAAATCTGAGTGTAAAAATCGTATTTATTCATTATATCAAAAAAGAATTTCTAAGGCTAATGATTCTTCGTTAAAATTTCGATCTGGGGAGAGCTATATATATATAAAGCTCAGGTAATTTTTGCTTAATTGATGGAATATTAGACAAATTGGTTGGGTACAACATCCAATTACTTATATATACCGAGTACAGTTGAAGAGTCTTAATTTAAAATATTATAAGGCTCCAAATTATGTTTCGTATTATAGTTCGAAGAGTGAGTTAAGTTTAAAACATTTAGAACATTTACATTATCTATGGGTTATCTACGAAGCGTTAATTCAAATCAATTATTATGTTGAAATATCTGGTTCTAAATATACATATAAAGGGAAGATGTATTACTAGTAATCATCAACGCTTTTATATACATTTTAGGTAGTTAACCTTCAATCCTCAATTAAGCTAAACTTCTTATCCTCCAAATTGTAAACCCTTACACTCAGACGATAAGTAACTAGTTAATTTGCTAGGAAATTCAGTTTCTGCCCTCGATAGTATTAATATCCCGCTTGTTAGAGGCAAATCACGAGAAGTAAGGGTTGCCAACAAGGCATAAGAAATTGATATCAACGCCATCTAACGTTTAATTTAGGAAACTAGTCAAAATCGTCAGGGTTTTCCTAAGGATTAAACTTCACGTAATTCAACTACCTAAAATCTTGGAAGCTAAATCTATATATTTGAACCTACCATAGGTCCCATCATGAAATCTTACCCCTTGAGTTAAGCGACTAACAACTATTTTTACTATCGAGATTTTAAAGTTTCAAGGAATTAATTAAAAAAATACTATCGATAATTAAAACAATTATTGTAACCTTTCTCTTAGATCTATTAATGTAGTCAAGGTAAAATATAGATGGCTTATGTCCTTTACTAAGATTTTAAATGACATAAAACAATAGAACGGAAAACCTTACAGTTTTTTTGATACGAAAATGATTCCATTCTTTAATATTTGCAATTAAGAAGAGTTCAACTATCATATTTTCACTTATCATTTTTTTAAATTCTTTACGGTTTACACCAGTGACTACTACCTTACTGCCCTAACCATGTCACATACTTTCTTTAAAGTTGATCATGGAATGAATACTTACATCAAGTACGATATCTACCATTCGTAATATCATACGAATTGAGAAATGACATGGTACAGGATAATTAAATCTAAGAGGGAATATGAGAAAATATTCAGGGATATCTTCACTAAATTATTAACAAGTTGATATAACGTTGATACGTAATGGTTAAAATATATATTAGTAACTTCATAAGTCGTGAACAGGCTGGAATGGTTTTAACTTTGATAAAAGAATTTAAATACGTTTTATAACGCTTAAATATCTTTTATATAGTTTTTTGAATCAATTAACGTTTCAATTCAGAATTATAATAATACGTGAGCCAAACTTAAATTGTATAAGCTACTAAATTATCAGTTCTAGTCATTGAAAAAACAAAAACCCTTTCATTGCGTATTATATCAATTTTAAGTATGGAACATCCATTCATTTAAAGCCTGTATGAAACCTTTTGGACTGAGAACACACTAACAACAAAAAAGTAAAAAAACTTAAACTGATATGATGATCGAAAGCATTATAGATGTAATAGTAACGAAATGTTTAATATCTATAAAAAATCAGAATACTACTTAAATATGTACCTTGTTAATAAACGCCATAAAGAATAAGTCATATATTATACTCAGTACTCTATTACTCTGAAACTGGATTACTTAAATCGTATCACAAATTAAAAGGACTCTAAGGACTTAAAGAATAAATACAATATATATAAAATTGGTATATGGCATAAAGATACGAGATTGATAGCAACTTAATAACTCGCCAACTATTCCTTCTTATACTACCAAATAGATGAATCCTAATACCTTCGTTGTGAAATTTGAGCCAAGATCTAAGTACAGATTTTATTCTTTGTAATAGTTAAGCGAAATATATGTTTTAATAAATTAAACTAAAGATAGGGGCAACTAAATATGTAATAGAAGAGTATTTGTAATGTATGGTATTATGATGAAAGAATATCATTGTTATGAGGATTAATTGTTAAAATACCATTAATAATAAAGTTCGTTTCAGCTCAAGTAAGTAATTATAGTTGTTGATTTTAAAGACAGTACAAATAGATATCAAACCAATTACCTTTTATATGATGAAATCTCTACCTTATTTCTCCTGTATTTGTACAAAATTAAAATACACAACTTTTACTTCAATGTTAACGTTGTTAAGCTGGTTGAGTAATGTCCGAGATTATTTTTCGCCTCCAAATGAAAATATTTGTATGTTACTAATAAGGACTAAAAGTGAGGGTATTACATTTGACAGAGTTTGAAATACGTTAGTTACACCAACGAATTTATTACCTCGCAATCTATAAGCTATGCAAAGTCTATGGGTGAGCAGAGTATGAATATTTAAAATACACTGCGTTAAGGGATATTGAAAACCTTTTATACCATTGTTAAACCTTCGCCTAATTTACTGAAAGGTTTGAGTTTATTTCAAAAGTCGATAACAATTTTAATTATAATATTTTGGCTCAAGTTTTTCGCATGGATAACAATCCTTGCTTTTACATTATTGATTTGGAATCTCTTCTTATAGATCCAATTCTTTGAAGTCACTGTCGGCGAAAAATATATCCAACAGGTAAAGAATATTATAGATTAAAACATAGCTGTTGCTACCAAACGTTATCGTCCACGATATCAATACCGATTTTGTTGCGGAAAAATCTCAGTTCAATAGAAAAATAATAGGTAATGAATGTAAATAAGTACTTATCAAGACTAATTGAAGAGTTGGAAAGGTCAAAAGAGTACACGTATTACTACATAAATGTTATAACTGTTGGAATAGTACTATATGCAGTGTACTAGGTCAACTTTACTTACAGTAAAGTTGACTGTACTACAAGTTGAGTGTATTGCATTGTGTAGACTTACCGCGTTAGGTGTAAATCGAGTGCAGTAATCTACACTTCACTTTGGGGCACGGGCCAAGCAATTGGTCATACAAATTACAGTGCAAACCGGTTAGCAGTCTGTCAAACTTAAAACAACACATCCACTATCTGACTACGGCAATATTACTATTACTTCGAACAATCGAATCAACAACATTCCAACGTCTAAAGACTTGCCAACATTAATCAGTGCGTATTAGGTTAAGAATAGATTGGCTAAGTAAAAAAAAGGCTACATTCCAGTTATGACGCTTTATACTACGGCTAGAGTAGGAAATATTTTTGCCAAGGGCCTTTATTAGTACTACGTTAGTCCACACCTGAATAAAAACAGGAAGGACTTTTGGGTTGCGTTAGTCTACAACGGTAATCTAGAAGTAAGCGTCGGTATAGTTGCTGAAAATACTAAGAAATCTTTACTAACATTTCCTAAAGACGTTGAATTAACTGTCAGAAGTCTCAAAGTTCGGCAATTGGAAACCGGTTAAGTTAGTACTATTACGGATGCTACTACCCTAAAAATGACCAAGTCCTTACGCTAAATAATAATAACAAACAACTTTCGCCCTCTATCACTACTAACAACCTTTGACCTTACCTTTTATACCAAACCTTTACCTTAATTTACTATTTTTCACTCCCCACGCCACTTTAATCGTTAAGTTCGCTGCTTTAACCGAAAACTCCAAGTCGTGCCAATAAAGACACGTTGTGTGACCTTACGTCAAGTTGGCAAATCACCAAGCCCTCACGCGACTTTATACTGAAAATACCAAGTCTATACGCCCAAGATCACCAAGTCCCTTGCATTATACGCATTACACGCCTTATAAAAGCCAGAAATTTAAGATAGCTACCGCAAGTCTTTATTTTCAGGCTATTACCGACCCCGCCTAAAAAGAAACAATTAAAAACCTTGGAATAGCTTTCGTCAGGTACTATAATTACTACTTTAGGGAAAACGACGTAGATCAAAACTTAACCGAAGAGTATTTAACCAACTTTATCGGCTATTTTTTCTTAGAAAATGTCGACGAAAAAGATCCTAACGATGTGTGTTTCAAGTTCTGTAAGGTTTTCGGAGATTAGATAATAGATATGTAAAAAGCAATCGTAAAAACCTTCAAATCCAACTTAAAGGCTTAACTTAAACACCGAGGGATTTACGTGCCAAAGGGAAACGTTAATAGTCTGACGGAAACACTCTTTAAGTTAGCTTAACTTAACGAATAGTCTAAAGACCTACGGCCTGAGGGGGAAAATGTTAAAAAACCTTAACACCCATATATACGCTTCAGAGGACTTCCCCTTAACTCTAGGCTAAGTCAGTCCTCTTTACTTTCTAGCGATAAAAAACCTATTAACCTATCCGGCAATTTAATACCTTCACGTAACAACGCGGAGTACGCTCTTAACGGCCACAAGAGATGTAAAATAACAGCCGCCTACGCGGTCAAAGGTATCAACGTTAGCACTTCACACTAATTAATTAAAAAAAATAGTCAAACCCCTTAAAACCCCTAAACACACTTCCTCCAAGCTTCTTAATACTTTCAGTTTCAACAGTCAAATTAAAAAAAGGACCGGCTTCGCACGTAGGTCTACTATAAGCACGACTACTAGCGTTTTCCCTCAAAATTTAGCTAAAGGTAACTATCCTGCCTACCAACACCAATAACAACCTTATTCTTATCTTTAATCATTACCCTAACCAAAAGTATAAAAGGTCCTTACGATCAATACATTACCTTTCCCCCTCGACGCGTTTCTATGAAGGATACGAACTATACGGTAATCGTAACGTTTGTTAAGATCTGTGGATGAAAGGAAAATTATAACGATAAGCCGTATAACTTCCTCGACTTTGAGTTACGCCTATTCTTTAATATTTGCTGCCAAATAAGGGTTAAATTACCAGGTTTTCAATCGCTCTTTCTTAGCATCCTTACCGGCTAAGCCGAAAATTACTACCTTCGATACTTGACGAATTATACCTCCTTTCACGAAATATATAATGGTCTAAAAATCTAATTCGAATAAGGTATAAATTTTACATAGTACCACATTAAGAGGAATATTATCAAGTGGTATTACATACTAAATTATAAAAAAGTGTTGAAAAGCAAGTTAAATTTACTTAATCAGATGCTTAATAGGCCAATGCTTTTCCAACAAGTAATAAGGAACGTAAAAGCTGGCAAAGATACCTTACTCCAATGGATCCGGCAAGTATTTACGGGTTATAAAAAGTTTAAATACGCCCTTTTATACCCCGATACAACCTGTGAAGGGTTTTTTTTTTTAGCCAACTGCGTTCCTCGTTAGCAACCGTTACTGTTAGAATTTCCGGCTCGACTATTATATACCCCTTAGCTGACAATTTCCCTAACGTGAAAACATAAAACCTTACGGTGTTTAATTACGTCAACCGTAAGTACAAATGACTACAACGCCTAAGTTTTGGGCTATCGACCTCTGCTTTAGACTGGAGATTACAAGCACGTTAGTGCTAATAAGGTCAATATTCAGGAACACTTATTAACCGTAAACACTATCGTCGAAATAGTAGTAAGAGATATTGAATTTATGGCAAATCTGGATGCTGGTTAACTTAATACCCCTCGGATGAGAAAAATAATAAAATGATAATGTATTATATCCAATACTCTATAACTTCTTTTTAGGACTACTTAGACTAAGTTACAGACTTTAGTGTCGAAAAGCCAATTAATGGCAATTTCTTTAAGCAGATTTAATGACATAAGGATAATGGTCCTAACGCGGTCCAGTAACTAGCCGACAACGTCTTCCTATACCATTTGTGTAATAAACACCTTTACCGTAACCTTAACTAAGCCCCTAATCCCTTATATACCTTCAATCTTCGCAATCGTTACGCGAACTATACGTTTTAAGGTATTATACCAGACATAAAAGCAAAAAGGTACTTAACAGGAGGCTATTCGTAATATATTACACTGCGGATGTAAAGCATTATAACCACGAGAATTCATTATCACGATTCTAGTACGCTTAAAGTAGGCTTTAACCTAGGCGAATAACTCTTGTTATTGAAGACAGCGACAATGTAAACTATTATAGTAGAAATTACCTTTTATATCTTCAAGTAATCTACTACTTTTTTTACTTTTCTTGAAGGATATAAAGACACTTGGCGTTAACGTCGACGTTGACGTAAACGACCTGATTAAAAACAGCTAGAGGTTTTCACTCGACGTTAAATATAGACATTTTTATTTTTATTTTTATGGCCTGGAACCAATGATGTTCAACTTAAATCAACCGGAGATACGTCAACGAACCGGCGCCTTAACTATTCAGCCGTTGACAAACTATACAAAGTTCTAAAGTCTGCAAGGTACAAAGATATGAAATACCTTATCCTAAAAACTATTAAAAGGTTTTTCTACTACTACCAAACGTATGCTTTAGCCCCCTCGAAATTTAAGTTTATATTAAAAGACAACAAATATTTTAAATACTAAATCATTATTAATATGTTTTACTCAGATAATAAGCCTGTTTTTCACGTTGTTAATTTTGTAACCTCTTTTTACGAAGCCAAGCTTTTAAAGTTCCTTTCGGTAAAGGATACGTGGGAAACAATAAAAGCGATATGGATTAATACGTACCTAGGCCCACCTTACGTCTTTATCTACGATACCGGTCACAACTTTACAGCAGCGGAGTTCCAAGAAAACGCCAAAATAATAGGTTTCAAATATAAATAGGTGTCTGTAAAAGTCTACTAAAGTATGAGAAAGATTAAAAGGGAAAACAAGGTACTTCTCCAAACTTATAATATCTTTACGTTGGACATTAAAATTTTTACAGATTTGAAGGTACGCCTTAAGATAATAGTAAAAGGCTTTAACGATACTGTGGGCTTTAACAACTGAGTGTTAACGTTACTGGTCTTTAAAGAGTACTCACGCCTAACAAGTGAATATAAACCATTAACAAGTATTTAGAAACGCGTTACGGCCTATGGTAAAGCTTTAAGGGAACTACGAAGAAAATCAGCACGCCGCCAAATTAATAACGACCTTAACTCCAAAAATAGCCCTTTCACAATCGACTTTCTTGTTTTTCTATTACAAAGTGAATTCCTTGTGTAACGGAATCCGGGAAAATAAAAAGACCTACATAGTTATTCAAATATCTCGAGCTCCGAAATAAATATTTAAACTGTTAACGGGTTTGTATATTTCCGAATTACTTCGGTAACATTTGGTATTAGAGATACTAACAATAAATACCTGAAGGTTAAACGATCGAGTTAATACTAATCCTCTCCG
Organism: Anisogramma anomala; assembly: GCA_038502455.1. Lineage (NCBI taxonomy): Eukaryota > Fungi > Ascomycota > Sordariomycetes > Diaporthales > Gnomoniaceae > Anisogramma > Anisogramma anomala. The sequence continues at coordinate 33,095,218 of JASMMZ010000004.1, forward strand.
TTCTCTATCAATAAACCGATAAAACGCCGTTTTCGCGGACGATTCCCGAAAAAAGAGGAACGTTAAAGAGGAGAAATATACACTAGACCGTATTTACAATACTACTTAACTAAATAAAAAACGAAAGGATAATGAACACTTAATACTAAAGCTCCAAACGTTGAGGATAATGAAGACTTTCGGAAACTTTTGAAAAGAAATGGAAATGTCGAAATCAATAATATAATAACTCAAGGAGTTATATAATTCGTGTTAAAAATGACTTTAATCTCTAAAACCCAAACGTTACGATCTTTAAGTCGAGGATTATTTACGAAGTTAAAAGCAAAACTACGGAGCAGCTGTACGAAAAGTCAGGTTCAATGGTTTCAAGATATAGCAATAATGACGACGACTGGATCCTTACATAATATCTAAGAATTTAAAATATTAACTAGTGTTTAATGGTCACTTTGGTAATAAGTTTAATAGCTAAAATTAAAAACAGGTTTACAGTTAATAATCGTAACATTATGTAAACCTACACTTAGTTAACAACGTATTTACAAAATATTATACTACTAAAACTTCCGAGGTAGCTACGTGCTATTTACCCTTTAGAAAATGTAATACAGTATATTAAATCGCTTTATAAACTAGCTAAAACAGACGGTTATTGATTTTTAACCTATTAGTCGTATTTCAAATCCCAGCTAACGATAATTTTTTCAACGTACGACCCATATCTACTAGTAATATAAAAAAAGTACTTCAACGTAATAGAAATATAAATTGACGATACCCGTTATATCGAGACAACAAGTTTAGTAATAATGGAAAGACACGTAATTGAGAATTTGGAATTTTGAAATTATAAGCTAATAACGACGTTAATGAAGTTTAGTTGACCTGACTTTCATGGATCGTTAATCTGTATTTTTAGTGTTAATACTGACTTTAATTCACGTCAAAAAAGCCAGGGAATCATTTTGGATATAACTCAAAATACTAATGTAACTGAGGTTTAAAGGTGACTCAAATAATGTATTCGTAACAGTAATATCAATACCTTATATCAACCGGAAGTATTATACGACCTATCTTTCGTTGTAAAAGCATAGGAATTAATAAAGAAAATTAACCGGTTAAATTAAAGGCTCGAGTGGCAAATACTGAACTTGGACCGCGGGATCAATATACTCCTACTCAACTTATTAATGACTAATTGAATGATTTTTACTGATGGTTCATTTACAAATAACACCGACTTATTTTTATAAATCGGTTTTATAATAACCATTATTAACGAAAAAAAGCGGGAAACCCAGATTAATATTACCAGTAACCTAATTTACTAAATCGTTGTTAAGTGTAAAAGGATAACACAAAACGTATTAGTATCGGAGATTTACGGTATAATAACGGGTTTTAACGTGGGTATAACACTATAGGAAACTCTCAACCTTGTTATTAGGTAGTTGAAGATTCCTCTTATCCTGGTGGTAATTTGTACCGACTTAAGGAGCCTCTTTAAATGCTTTTCGAAGTTTGGAACCACCAGCGAAAAACGTCTAATAATCGATGAAATAGCACTTCGTAAGGCATAAGAAGGGAGAGAGATTAAGGAGTTCCGATGAATCGATAGTAAAGACAACCCTACTGATACCATAACGAAGGTATCGCCCACCAAAGCCTTATAAAGTTTTGTGGATAGTAACAGACTTACCGTACGTATCAAAGGTTACATTAATAGGCCGCCCGAGAAGCCCAAATTATGTGACGACGAACATAGATATACTGGAAGATTAAAAGACTGCCAGGGGATTAAGGATAGTGATTTGTTTAAGTAATACAGTGAATGTGGAGGCTTGTAAAAGCTAGTGGCGGAAGAACTTTTTGTGGGAATTGATAAACTCGGACATCGGAACAACGGAGCAATCGAGGTCAATTAAGGTTGAAAAGGGTTGATTTGCATGCAATTGGGTGCAATTCAATGCGGAAGCCAACTGGAGTTGACAGGGGTTTGGCCAATAGACGAGGAAGTAATTCAGTGGTAACTGGAAATGATTAGTTAGCTACACTGGCGTGCGCGTACAAACTAAAAAGCCATCAGTATTGGAAAAGTACTACATGCAATGCGGTAGGTTAACTTTACTTATAGTAATTTTGACTGTACTATAAGTTAAGTGTATTGGTTTATAAAGACTTACCGCATTGGGTGTAAATCGAGTACAGTAAGCTGCACTACACTCTAGGGTACGAGCCAAGCAATTGGTCATACAAATTACAGTGCGGACCGGCTAGCTGCCTACCAAATCTATAACAAAACATCCACCATCTGACTACTGCAATGCTACTATTACTTCGACCCATCGAATCGACAACATTGCAATGTCAAAAGACCTGCTAACAATAACATCCTTACATTAAAAATGGAAAAATCGTGGACTAAGAGATATTTTATCAAATAATGGTAAAATTCTCAAATAATATCATAAAACTTAACGAACCTGTTTCAACTTTATTTTTCTTAAGTATATTCTCGTTTAACAAGTGAATCAATACTTTCAATAAATACTTAAAACCGGGATATAATTTAAAACAAGGCTTTAAAGGAACTGTGGAGAGAATTATCCAAGCGCCATATTAATGATATCTACAATATCGGAAACGTCTTAATGAAAATCTACTTAATAACTTAACCACTATAAAACAAAGTCTTTTTATAGCTAAATCTAAGAAAATAGGATGTCCTATTTAATTTCTTCAGTATCTTCAACTCAACAGTAGTTATTGAAACTACCAAGGATCCTACAAAGTTGCATTCAAACAAAGTCAAACCCTACATTAGGGTAAAGACGATAATGATCCTCAAGGCAAGAGAATAAGTTAATATAATCCTTCCCCTTCCTTAATTCATAAGCTGATGAATCGTTGCAAATTCGCTTGACAAATAAAGACGACGAACACCAAAGATAAATAAAAAAGATTACACATTCGAGCATACTTACATAACTATTGAACTTAATACAGGGAAAAAGATAATTCAGACTTATCTGCTAAGCTCCACGTACAAATAATAATCAAATTTATAAAAGATTTTAGAAAAATAAGATAAAATCGAAATTAATGGACTTCTAATACGAAATAATGTATAACCACTTTCTAAAACCAACTTCAACCTTTAAAACCCCAATATTACGGTTTTCTAGTCGAGTATTATTTATGAAATCAAAACAACAATCACGGTAAGCGGTATAAAAAGTTATGTTTAATAGTGTAAGAATACGGTAATAAATTCAAATACCAAATTCATATGTAATTGTTAAGGATTCAGGAGATTTACTAGCGACTGATGGTTGTATTAGTAGTACCTTTAGTTGGAATCAATAATGGAAAGTTCACTCTTGATAGCCGTAATATTACTCTAACTTATACTTGATCAAAATATAATTTACAAATAATTGTTTGACTAAAACTACCTTGGATCTTTTTCACCAAGTACCCATGAAATATGGTTATACGATACGTCCAATTGCTATACGAACTAATGAAAACAGGTAGAAATTGACTTTAAATTTACCAATCATAATTTAACTCAAGATGTACATTGAATCGTTAAATTATAACACTTAAAAATTCATTGTATAAGCTGATGCTTATTTTGACACAGTAGGTATGTGAATTGAAGATACCATTTTCGTGAAAACCGCTAGCCTTTTGTCAACGGAATAATATACGATGAAAAATAAAAATAAATAAAATTGAAAACCGATCGCAATTTTGATTACGAGGAGATATTTAGATTTCAATGTACTTTTAATATGCATACATCATATTTACAACGCCTACCTTAGTTTCCGTTCAAAAATCCTGTTTTCAATCAATCTAAATTAAATGAAACTAATTTCGTAAATGCTTAAACGTATTAATAATAACATTTTAGTAACAATTATATAGAGAGATAGTATAAACCAAGAATATTGTACAACGTATTAGCCACTATATAAATTTCAAAAACGATTAGTAAGGATTACGATCGTTTAAATGAAAAATTTGATTGACTAATGAACCGTTTGAATAGTGGAATTTTTATTGACTTTATGAACCTATTGAAATCAAAGTGAATAATTTGTGCAGACGTTTTGTTCGCCAATAAGACGCACCTATTGTTGCAGATTGGATTCCTCATGATTATCGTTAATAAGGGTAAATTATGGGACGATCCATTTGTTACATGGGGAACTTTATTCATTTCACGTTTGCTAATTATGAACAGGTTTTATGAAACTAATTTGTTTTCGAAGTTTACGGTAAAATAATCGGTTTCAATATAGATATATTTACGCGAAAAATACTTCAAAAGGTCACTTGCTAATTCAGGATCTTATTCATTTCAGTCGTTAGCTGTACCAAGTGAATAAACTTATTCCAATACTTTTCAAATCTTCTAACTACTAATAAAAAACGTTTTATATTCGACGAAATATCTTTCTACAAAGTTTATCAGAGTAGAGAAATTGTGGGTTTCCAATAAATCGATAGTTATGATAACTCGGCTGAAGTTGTAACGAAGGTTTCACTAAATGAAGCTTTGTAAAGGTTCAGAAATAATGATAGGCTGACCATATTGATTGAGGGTTACGTATTAACGCCACCTATTGAACACCTATACGATGACAGACAACGAAAATGGCAGAGATATCCTGGCAAATAAAAAGACTGTCAAGTAGCTAAGGCTCTTATTAATATGAATTTAAATAACTAGGATGGTTAAGTTAGGTTTTCAATTGTATTTATTAATTAATGGGAGAACAAAAGTGGTACAATATTTGAAATTAGGATTTGTAATGGTAGGAAGTGAAATTTCCATACAAATGGTAATGGGGTGTTATAGGCTGGTGCCTGAGCTAGTGATTGCTAGGTATCTAGCCCTGATCGTTGCTATGCTCTTATGACGCTCCGAAGCCACTCCTTTTCCTCAGACACGAGACTGAGCCACTCTTCGTCACTAGATCCATAGCATCTCTTTAGCAGGGTTTTTTTCTTGTCTTTGTTATCAAAAATTATATATAGTATCCGACCGCTTTAAACGATAGTTTTAAATTTGTACTTTTACATATAATTATCTATATTAATTTTATATTGGTATTTCAGTTCATTTGAAGCGGTCATAGTTTAGGGTTATGTTCTTACACCAGTTGAACCTGTACCTATAGGCTTTGGATGAGTTTTTTGATGTATTTATACGAAACCAACTTTAAAACGCCTTGGAAATAAAATACGACTAATTATTAGGTTGATACAAACGATTAACCAAAGCATTACGTATAATACTCGTTAAATATAATTGAGCCGTTCGCGAAGATGTTTTACGTATAAAGTAACATAACGCCCATATACTAGCTACATTTATAAATATAATCCGATAACTTCCAGTTATTAACGATACGCCTATATCTTCAAAGCAACCTCCTATCTTAGGGGATTTTACTTCTATATCACTTATAAATAATGTAATTACCACGCCGCTTCTGATGGAGGGTCGCGTCCATCTACCCGAAGATAATAATGACACCTCGAACTCCTTCGACTTCAATTACGTTACAAATTGACCCGATAACGTTTACCGTTAAAAAATTAACCTAAAACTTTTCAAATAATAGGTTAAGATTTTTGATCTTAAATTACGTTTTGTGGTACAAAAAGTCTCGATATTAAAACAGTTAAATAAAAACTGGAGTTTTATCAGTATAAGACAAGACTACTTTTACGTGATTTTGCAATGAGTGGAAGGATATGCGAAGACCGTTAAAAAACGATATTATATCCGTGGTAGCGACGGCGATAAGAACTATAACCATACCGTTATAGTAATTTTTGATTCTTATTATCACGACATAAATAAGGTAAAACATGTTATCACTTAGTTTATAAGTTTAAATAAAGGGGCTCTTGAACGGTTTTACGCTCTTTTTAATGATTAGGGAGATTTATTTACCAAAGTAAGCGATATAGTCTGAGGGTCTGCGGCCAAATTCATAATTTGCGTGTAAATTATGAAATATATATTAATTAACATATTACTTTGTTTCGTCATACTCGTGTGATACGAACCGTACAACTTATTAGTAAATGATTCCATAACTTTGGTGCTAGGTTTAATAACGTGATCTATGTTTATAATGTCAATGAAAACGGAGTTATTTACGGTAAAAATGATAGTGATAATACGGCCGTTTTCGATAACTATGGAAATTTTGTTATAAACTGCGAAAATACCTACTGAGCCGATATTAAGCGACATAATAACTAAATTAATTAAACTTAATTTTTACGAAGTAAGGATTTCAACCTATACTTTAAATACGGAAAAATAAGTTATCATATCCTGAATTTCCCTTTATATCCTGTTTAACATACGAATAACATTGATATTAAAGATAACATAGGTATTTATCTTATCTTTGTTAACTACCGATTGATTTCTAAGAGATAAAAGCGTAATTTTTATATATAGTCGTATATAAGAGTTTAAACACCTTTTATTCAAACTAATAGCTTACTCTTAGTCTTTAAATAGCGTTTCATTTTTATTAGAATCATTTTGGCATTCCAATCAATTTGATACCGTTTTGAGCTATATTAGTTGCAAATAATATAAAGTTATTGTGAAAAACTTCCCCCATAATTGCAAATACCGTACATCTTCCCTCTACCTCGAAGATCGAACGAAGTTACTTATCTTGTTATCAATATCGACTAACGACTTATTTCTTTTTTAACCAATTTGTAATTTACCCTCGAAGAATAACGATATTATATCTAGGTTCATGTCGCTTTTAAGTTAAAATACAACGTTATTTTTGGTAAATCTTGAATAAAATACATGTAGGTGACATACGTTGGTCCAAGGTATATATTGCTTCTAAAATGAACGGGTAGTTACCGTGTATGGTACCGCGGATTCGCGTCGACATAAAAGCCATTAACAGGTATAAGTATCGGCGTTTTTTAACTTATACACCGTCGGGTTCGCAAATACAAAAATTTTATTACGAGATTGTCCCCTTTCTCCATCGAAAATATCAATAAGACGTTAACCCAGAAGTTACCTGTTACCTTCAATTGCGAATTATAGTATGTTTTTAAGAAATTGATCATCGCCATTTAACAAAACTTAAAAGTATAAGTTGCCTCCCTACCGTTCTGAATCCAATGGAAAAATATTTCGTTAAAACGATAATTGAAACTAACTTGTAAACGTTTTTCAGAGCTTGTTATAAATATTACAAGAAACACTTCTAGTATTATGATAAATATTCATTCAGTTTCTATATTGAATTTATATACATAAATTTAACTTTTCATCAATTATTTGTAGTTTTTTGGTCAAAAAACTCAAAAACAGATTATGGTTTTGTCTCCATTATAGGCGGTTCAACGTTATTATAAGAGTTTGACAATACCTTTTCTTTAATTGAAAAAACGTTCGCGAATATTTTACTAGTAAAAAAGTTCACTGAAATCGATATTATAGTTGTTTCGTTTCGAACTTCGCATTAAGGATGGCGATAAATGGAAGATCGCGATCCGTATCTATTTTAAACTTTTCCTATAATTAGCTACCCTTTTTAACTTTTCCAGTGTACCGGTCTCCTTTCAATATTATATTAACAAATTTTAATGCCTATTTCGCGATATTTTTCAATCCATCTGCCTCGATGATGTTTGAATATATTTCATCTGTATATTTAATACGTCCAACTTTCAAGCTAAACATGCATTAAACGTTATAAGTGCTGTGAAACTAAATTTGAACATATTTAAATACGAGTTTAACGTCTAAAAATCAAGTATTTGGGGTATGTTATTGAAATGGAAGTTTATATACGTATAATCACTGAAACGTTACACGTTATGCTGAAGTAAGCGGTTGCTACTTTCGTTTTAAGGGTACGCGAATTTCATAACTTTGCTAACTTCTATCGCTAATTTATTCGAAGTTATTTTGTTTTAAACGGCCCCTTAATAGGCAGAATAAGCAAGGGCATCGTTTGTAGTTAAAATCTTAGAAAATAAAATTCAAACGAATTATGGTGTTTTTCTCGTGTAAACCCTTCTTCATTTAATAAAATATTAAACGATTATTTTTTGGAAGTCACTTTTTTTTTAGGTATTAATAATTTATTCACTTTAACGTAACATCTATAATACCCTCTGCTTAATAACATTTTTCTTGAGTTGTTTATTACCAATGAAATGTATTTACAAAATTCAACATAATAAATTGTAAGTAATCAAAAATCATTTCATAATATGGAATAAAAGGCTCCATGGTAAGACCTGTTCGTTTACCATATTTACGAAATACAAAAACCTGGAATAATTCAGAATTATTCAACAACTTTGAAAATAAAGAATTTTCTGATACAAACGTCCTTTAAAATTATGTTTTAAATCAATTTATAACATACAATTATATCATATACAACTTTATGTATTATTATAACGATATTGGAATATTCTCAAGGCTTTTCCGATCCTTGACCTTTGGGTCGAGATTTACAGCCTTTTTGCCTCAAATGTGTTGTCTTGAAACCTTTCATGAACGTAGGCGTTTACCAGTTCACCACTGTTAGGAAATTTATTCGGAAAAGTTGAGAATATTTTACTAATTTCGACCTTAGAAATCACTCGGACGTCGTTATTTCCCGAGATGTCATTTATTTTTGATTAGTTCGCGCGGTATATATAGGCGACTGCAGGTTTTCCGTTAATATTTACGTTAACGCAAACCAAATATTTCAATTCTTTATTTAGAAATATTCGGTAAACCATAATGGAATTTTACAGTTCAATAACCGTGTTTAAGTGCCTGCTAATAAATCGCGTATTATTGCGGTAATTTCAATTACATAAGGCTTAATTTTAATCAACCACCTGATTTACAACGTTATTATTACCATATTATACGCATCTTACTTTTGGACTATGTTAAATTATACGATCGGAAGATCATACCATAATTGTGATATTTGTAATGGAATAACCTATTAAAGATATTTCCAGAACGGTGTTTCATAAACCTGAATTAATTTCTAACCGATATTGAAACCAACTTTTAATCCATTTTACCGTTTAATATAACTAGGAGCGAGTGGAGAATCATATCACTTCACAATAATTACGGATCGTTCAAGTAAGGCCGTTACTTTTAAATTAATATAAATTGTAAACATCGAATCTTATGCGTGGCGAGTTTTGCATAATTATTATTTATTTTATTAGGGTTTTGTATTATTGTTTATAAGTGAGGTTCGAATTATATAAATAGGTTTTAAAAAAGAATTTAAGATCTAATAGGGGTTATGTAGGGCTTCAACACAGTATTACACCCTAAAACGGATAAAGTTACCAAACGTACCGATTAAAAAGTTTTAATGTATATACGGCTTTTCGTTATTTATGTTTAACTCAACTCAAATATTTGGTTACCTAGATATTAATCAGCGTCAACTAGCAGAAGTACAACTACTATTACTATTAAACTACTTTTATAACACATAATTCTTATATCAATTCTATAAAACCTTTCTAATGTTCACGAAACAACATATAATTAATTCCGTTAATAATAAAGTTTTCTCTTGGAACAGTTTCGGGTTGAAAATAACATTTAACTTCTATTTGATAAAAATAAACCGATCTAGTTGTCGACAACATTAGATTAACATCGTACAAATACCTTATTAAACAAATTATCTATTTTCACATTATTAAACTTGATTTCTCAGGTAAAAGAACACCTGGTTTTACATTAATTTACTCGTCCGAATCGTCCCCGACCCGTTTTCCAAACAACAAATTCGTAATTACTCCCTACCCGCCATCAAGATTAAAAGAGATAATATCGAAACCGAACCAAAATATAACGTCCAAAACATTTTGAAATCCTTGAATAAACCTTAAATAACTAGATTTCAGATCGGAAACTCCCTAAAACGAAATTTTGGATTCAATGGATGAATTACATTCACTTGACTTAAAAGCCTTTTTTAAACTTTGCGTATATAACGACGCTTAAAACTTTCAAATAATGTCACGGATAGTCTCAAGATAACGATAAACCTTCATACCCTACATGTAGATGAAATCGTTTTTATTTAAACTAATTACTAAGCCATTTAAAGTTAATTGCTTTCCAAATGCTAAATACGATAAATGAAATAGCATTTCTAGTACAATTGAACCTAATTTATTATATCCTTAAGTTAGCAATCCGTGCTACGACTTTTTTGGCCAATAATTTGTCGCTTATATTTACTAATTCATTCAACTCACTATTAATACTTTCAATGACTTTCCCCAATCAATTTCTGAATCGTATTTCATTACGATATTTATCTATTTGTTAACATTAATATTTACGCTCATTACCAAAATACCTTTTCTTACCCAAGTTTTACGCTTTTCATTAAAAAGTTATTCTATACGACAGCATTTGGAATTAATGAGAATAAATAATATGATGTCGCCACCACTCTGTATGTAAACTTTACACTAAGTAACATGCCGAAATCTCATGAATTCTTTAACAATAACCAACTTTATCCAATGTTTTATTAATAATACCGCAACCAATGAAAATCTGAGTTATTTACTTTGAATCCAGGTATTTAACACAAGTTCAAACCTCCGAAAAAAATTACGCAGACTAATTTATATTAAGGTTCAGCCTAAAATGGGTATATTTATGACCGTAACTCTAATTTGTACCATGAAAGATATAAGAAAGTCATTTCAAATGAATATTCAACTTGTCATGAACGAGCTGATTGTCGCTATTCATAATTTAGGTTTACATTTAATATTTTAATAAAACTAATACAAATTGAACTACTTACCAAAAATGTATCTCATATGTATATTTACGAATATTATTAGAAGACTAATATTTAAGGCAAATAGTGAACAACTACCTATTAGTTGATCAGTGATAAATTACTTTTAATCAGCGAAATTATCATCTTAGACAGCCTTATGAACTTTTACAACTAAACTGGTATTCATAGTTACAGGGAAGGAAAAAAAAACCATGAAAAAGGTTAATATAAAATTTTACTAAAACACGGGAAAGTTATTATTAATAAAGGAAAGGTTTCAGTTTCTCACAGGGGGGGGGGGGGAAGAACAATTTTTAGGGAGAATAGTAGGGGATCAACGCCGGCACCTTTCATAATATGCCAAAACTATCTACGGCAAAAACCTTCCATACGTTGATAAAAAGTCCTACGCAGTTCATGAACGGGTATCTCGAACCTTTCAAAACAATCTACGATAAAAAAGCACCTTTTATATATCGTCATAACCTTATACGCTACTCAAAAACAAATGACCCGCGGCTACTATTACGCCAACGCCTTCCACCACCATCTACTAAATGATGAAACACTTTACGGGCCCGTAAATACCTTTTAAACAATAAAAAACTTTGGGCCCGAGGTAATATTACAGGTTAGTACCTGGAATAGTCGTTTAAGATTTATTCGTAGAGGTTGCCATGTTTCTACAACGTTCCGTAATCTCGTCCAACCGTAGTCTTTCATTAGTCACGTGACCAAGCTACTACTTTTCAAACTCTTAATGGCAGGTCTTCAGTAGGCGCCTTTTCTTTTCTTCTTCATAGAGAATTATAGATAGTATCTGACCGCTTTAAGTTATAACTGTAACCTAGTCACTTTACATGGGGAAAATATAAGGAAGGGCTTACTAGGCCGAAACACTTTTCTACAAAACAAACCAACTCCACAAAAATGAACCTGTTAATATTGAAATAATATTCAAGTGTAATGTAATGAAAGCTGAATATACTATTAACAATAAATTGCAGTAGAGTACCCAATTTAATGTGGGGCACGAATCAAGAAATTTGTTATATAAATTAATGTACCGACTGACTAGGGGTCTGCCAAACCTAGAAAAATACATCTATTGATTAACTATACAATACTACAATTACTTCGACCACGATTCTAATATAAAACGTTGGAACATCTCAAGACCTATAAACAGTATTGAAATTTAGGGTTTTTCGCCAAGAATAAAGATAATCGATTATATCAATAATACTAAAACTTGGCAACAAAGACCTATTGTTCTTTCCATTGTGAAAGCTTATCAATTAAAATTTGGTTTACTATCAAGGTCTCAAATATACTATCACAAGTAAAACCTTGTGAATTCTCATTCCCAGGAGCTTACTTAACGACTAATATGGATAGGAAATTCCCGAACAACCCGCCACAAACCTTATAACATTGCTTATCTATAAGATCAAGTTTATCTTCATAAAAGGTAAAATCACGTCGATTTTAACCCGAAACGTATAAAACTTGTCCGATAGCCTGTTTTTGTAATCGCTTAACACGGAAAATACAGAGTTTGAAGTATTATCAAAATTTATTTACTTTTATAACAGGGTTTTAAACCGGAAGTGAAGTATGTATTGAATATTAATCGGTAATAAGGCGGTTTAAACATCTTTATCATGAAACCGTATAAAGTTGATTTACTTTCCCCGGTTTTATATACAATTTATATACTAAACTTAGTTAAACTTTACTTAAACCACATCTTTATTTATATTCATGACGTCTTATTCTTTCAAATATTTAACTATTTTACACTTGAAGTTTTCGGATTTAACCAAAACCTTTGAAAAGTAAATTGAGAAAAAAAATCAAGACATAGATTTTTTCTCTTTTAAAGTGTCTGAATATTTAGGTATTACCAGCCTCGAAGGTCCATTTAACTTTACTGAACATAATGATCCACCTGTATAGACATATGTAATGTCATTCATTAAATAGTAAACCTAATACAAAATATTAAAGTTCCTAGTTTAAGATGATTAAGGTTTCAATTAAACCAGGTAATATTAAAGAGCGTCTATATTGTAAAACCCGAAGTTTAAGCTTGAAAGGTCACGATATTATAAGGGATTCTGTCATTTAATGTATAGGTCTTTGTTATATTTTCTTCGGATAAATATTATTTTCGCTATTGTATCTTCATTTAACCATGACTACGAAAACTAATGTTCTAATTATATAGTTTATGGGGTTTAAAAATGAGATTGAAGTTTTTCTGATTACTGCGACAAAAATAATCGTACTGTTGTATGAAACCTTGCCTAATATCGTCGCTTTAAAGAAACTACACCATCACTTTCATAGGGTAATTTTGAATTCATAACCACTTCAACTCAAGTTTCGCTTCAAAATATTAACGTTTGCCACCCCTTCATTCGTCGCATCAAAACCACGTTAATAATTCTGCTGCTCTTAATTATGTAAAGAGACCCTTTGACACGGGTTTCCTTAGCTAATAAATAACGTTAACTCACATCTGAACGATTCTTACAACGTCACAAAGAGATAAATATAACACTACTTAATTTCCCTGATTTGAAGGACCTACCTTAACCTAACTTTCGCGAACGACAAATACCTCCTTCCATACTATATTTAATAACAACAAAAGGCGAATTTTCAACCTTCCCACGGCTTTGATTTATACACCCGCGGTTATTCTCCGGGCTTACTTCAAATATTATGAAAACACTGATCTAATAAACAATTACTCTAATGTCAGATCTTGATATGTTAACCTCAAAGTGAGTTACATAACATTTTTTCAACAATCAGTCAAAAGAATATAAAAACAAATAAAGACGAATTGATTACAGGTTGTTATGAACTCGAACTCTTAGACATTAAGTTTATAATCTACATAGCTATGCACGTAACAGAGGGTACACGTACATTGCCCGGACCGGGTGCAGTCTGGGTGCGGTTCGCAGGAGTTGTGGAAAAGCACGTAACAGATTGCATACATAGGTTCTACGTTAATAATCGTTACATATTTCTTCCATTTTCCAGAATATCCTTATGGTTCATTCAAATTGACATCTACTTGGTATAATATCGTAGGTTAGAGATTAACATACAATGGAAGTCTTCTTTCATCATTTGAAAGTTATATTTCTTATAATAAACAATAGATAGTAAATATTAATAATTCTGCGCTATACTTCAGCGTTACTTAAAAGGAGAGGCTAAAGGTGACTACCTAGTTCTACACTATGACGGAGACATCTATTACCCCTTTATAACCGACTTAAACCGACCTATATCGCTTTTAGGAAGCTATAGGTTATATCGTCTTCAAGTTGAAACAACTGTAGCAATTTTCTCCCCTCACATCTTAATCAACATGCGACTTAAACCTGGCTACTTTATATCTATTTATATTCAATGACGCCCAGGTTAACACTGAGAGTTCATTTGTTGAAACTGATCCAACAATTGATCGATTCGGTTTTCCCGTATGTAAAGGCGGTTGAAAACGACATAGCTAGCCTCAATTCGATATATTCGTTTTGATTTCAACTTCCACGCGTTGAACAGTAAAATTTATATTCAAGATGAATAAAATTTGGATTGGAGAAGAATGATATATATATTTTTTACGTTCAGGGATATTATTTTTTGAATGTTAAGCAAGCTGTTATAATCAATTATGAAATTTGAAAAACTGAGGGGATATTTCATGTATCCAAGTTTTTTTTATTATATTGGGTTATTTATCATAACCTTCACCGCATGAATAAGCTTTTGCATTAGGTGGAATTATTATTTATAAATTATGGGAATTCATAAACGCCGTTCGATATTAAATTCGAATCTCTATTAATTTAATTAGCGCCTTAGGTTAACCTTCAACCCTTGAATTTAATGACGTACGCTTCCATAGTTTCCTATTTATCTTAGATGAGTCTATTACAACGGGTGTTAATATTGTTAAATATATCTTTCTATATCTTCATTTTTGTTAAATTTAATAAACTAGTTAACGAATGAAAATCTTTTGTTTTTAAACAACGTTATAAACCATAATTATCGGGCTTTGTATCGATACAACAGCCAATAATATATACGGTTATAACGTGTATTAACGTAATTCAAATATCCTTGATTAAAAACCGCGCTAATCGCAGTCTGAAACCTTGATGAACCCGTTTTTCTTAGACCTAAAGTTAACTATCGGCCCGTTATATGTAATGTCAGGATTAAAAATGTCAGACTATATAGATATTAATAGAGGAGCGTGAAGCCAGAAAGTCTGCAAAACGTTATTTTCGTTATAACTCTTTATTTTACTGTTAACATTATTATAAACTCCGCCCGAGTATCCTTCCGACGTGAATTTACGTGGTTCAAATCAAGTAAATCAATATAAATTCCCTGTTATCGGCGAAAAAGAAACCTAAACTTCTAAACTTAATTTCGTTTGAAATTGATGTAACTCAACTAATGTAATTGTGAAATATAATACGAAACGTTTAATTGAATTAAAACACATATAAATGAGGATCTATTCATTATTCTTATACTTTTTAATGATGTTTACTTTCTGAATGCACTGGTCGACTCCCACTGTAATGATCATCATATTATGAACGAGATTTTCGCATAATAGTTAAAGGTAATGTGAATTTGACCATTATATACGCGAAATTGAGGTATTATATTAGGTGTGCGATAAATTATAGATATTATCCACGAGCGAAAATTTTATATTAATATCAATTGATATTCAAAACCAATATTAACATGTATCATTCCCAGAAAAACACTTGAAAAAAATCATCAATATGTGATGGATATAATATGAACAAATAAGTTGAGATGCTGATAGGAATAGTTTAATAATTTAAAGTTAAGTGGTAATCATGGTTAATATAATGGTAATACGCCATAAATCGAGAGAGAATTACAGTGTTATGGGTACTGTTTTATTATATATATAATATGGATATAGCTGGTAGCTATATATATTGAGGATTGGACGAAATTTCATGTTTCCATTAATTTATATTAAATAACGAGGATTTTCTAATGAACAGATTTGGTAAATTGAAAAGAGGAAGAGGGTTATACCCGCTTTCTATTCGAAGCAGTAGAATTTGGCGATTTGTTTAATCAGGAAAATGTGTTAAATTTACCCCTGTATTGAGGGAAGTTCAATTATCACATTTATATTAAACAGAACGAAAATATTCATTTTTCCAAAGAACTATTCGTGCCGTTATATTCTATACCATACAATGAATTTTTCAAAATGCAATATTAGCTTACCAAGTTAATAAATAAAAATTAATTATTGGTGAGTTTTTCGTTGGCCGTGGGGCCGATATTATTGATTTTCATACTAGAAGAGATGGTGATTTTGTGTCGATTATCGGTTTTTAGGTACGATTACAAAATAAAATAGTTTTTGTTGGAATAGCAGTTAAATGCAATATAGTCAAGTCAACTTTACTTGCAGTAAAGTTGATTGTACGTACTACCAATTGACTGCAGTTTGTGAAATTAGAATACACTGCACTGCAAGTGCAGTGCAGTAGGTGCCCACTTCAAAGTGTGGCATAGGGTAAATCGTTTGTCCATACAAATTAGATTGACTACCGGCTAACGATCTGCCAAACTTAAAACCAACACATCTCAATCAATAATATTAACGAAGCATCGGTTACTTTGACCAAAGTGATTCGAATAGACTAAGTTGCAACGATAAAGGCCTATGAATACTGATCAGTGATCATTATGTTAATTATAAATTAATTAATTAAAAGAAAAGGTTACTTTTCAGTTACGTATTAGGCCAAATGGCGGCTAAGATAAAGCAAAGGTTTTTGCGAAAGGCCACTATAAGTTGTGCAGTTATTCGCAGTAGTAAGTATGGGGGACCTATAAACTATGTAGTTGTTTGCGGCAGTCTATAAGTAAGCGACGGTATCGTCATTAAAAACATAAAAAATCTTCATTAATACTTTTTAAAGGCATTGAAATTAGCCGCCTAAAATTCTTAAGGATTATCAAGCCGGTAAGTTGGCAAACGGCTAAGTCAGTACTATTACGACTGCTACTGCAGGTACTACAACTGCAAATCATAAAAACTACTAAGTTATAGAACCTTGAATTGATGTCATCTTTAACGGTAAACAAACAGTCTATTACTTTACACCACATTTTTTCCCTTTATGCTTCTCAATCTACATTACAATAGCTTTAAAACTTATTGAAATTAATGCTATTACCTACCTTAAAAGGAAGAAGGTAATCAGAGCCATTGGTATTATCTTCGTAAAACATCAAGACGAAAACTTTTGGTTTTCCAATATTACCAACAACTTAACCTCAAAACATCTTATTAACTCCATCGTCACATTATTTTCGATTCTAACCCCGACCGATTTTACAAGGAACCTAAGGAATTTCATAACTTTCACAAATGGTTCGGATACTAGATTCTAAACATATAAAAGTGAACGGAAAGACAGGTTAAGGCGAGGATAAAAATTGAACTGGATAACCGAGGCGTTAAGCTCCCTCCGAAAAAAGGAAAGGAGGTTAATCTGGAAAATTTACTCTTCGAATACGCTACCTACTAAAACCCTCAAAAGATAAATGAGAACAAAAGCAAAGTAAAATGAATTGTTAGTAATAATATCCCCTAATACCCTTACACGAGTTCGCAAAGATTTACCCAAATCTAAATAAATTCCTCAAATTCTTTGATGTAAAATTAATAGTTTAATACTTCTGAACGTGTAGATTTCATTAAACTATATACCGCCAGTCTTTAACTTTATTAATTAATCAAAAAAGAGTATTGGAGTACCCTTTAACACTAAAAGGATTATTATTAAGTCCACCGCATCAAAAACCACCAAATACGTTTCCCCCCAACCCCTTAGTAAATTTAGTTTTAATTCCCTAACCAGGGGCGAAATAGCTTTATATGCGAGCCTAATATAGGTACGACCACTAGCTTTTCCCCTACAAACTCGGCTAAAGGTAATTATCCTGCTGACGAGTACTAGCAACCTTAACCTCTTCCCTCCCTAGAACATCTCAAAGCTTTATAAGACCAATATATCACCCTTCTCCTTCGAAATATCCTCATAATAGATAATGATTATACGGTAAACACCATATTCGTTAAAATTTGAGGAGAAAGAGAAAAGTATAACGGTAAGCCGTACAACCTCCTCGACATCAAATTAAACCCATTCTTTAACATCTACGGTTTAAAAAAAGTTAAATGGCCAGGTTTCCACTCTATATTTTCTAATATCCTCACCAGCTAAGCCGAATATTACTACCCCCGGTACCTAACAAATTATTCCTCCTGTCGCGAAATTTATAATAATTTAAAAAATCATTTGGGATACTAAATTAATATGAACTAATACTATACCGATTGGAACATTATCAAATAGTCTTATATATTCGATTACAGGAATAAATCTAAAAATAAAGTAAACCTCTTTAATTAAATACTTAACAGGTTAATGCTTTGTTAACAACTAATGGAAAATGTAAAATCTGGCTAAGGCACTTTATGCTAGCAGTTCTGACAAGCCGTTAAGAGCCTCAAAAAGTTTGAATACACCTATTAATACACATATGCCATTTACAAAGCGGTTTTCAACCAACTACGTTCCTCGTTAACCACCATAATAACTCAAATTTCCGAATCGATATGTATATACCCCTAAGTCCTGAATTTTACCGATGATAAAAAAGATAAAAAGATTTCTTTAAGACGTACTATATTAATTGGAAGTATGAAAGGCTCGGCTTGTACGGCTAACGAAGATCCCGGACCTGGGAAAAGGACTTCATCGAAAGTGAATACTCTTCCTTTAGGTTTTTTATGTAGCAAAATAAGTCAATTTCAAAGACTAAAAGATATTGGGTTTACTGAAAATAAGGCTGTTAATTTACACGCGACACCACCGCCAAAAGTAAAGATAAATGGTTAAGGTATTATATATAATTCCCCTCCACTTCTACCAACGATTATGTTGACACCGTTTAAAACCATAAAGGTTTTAAAGTTAAAAATGAGAAAAGAACCCAAGGTTATTACTTGGTATAAAGATACTAACACCGGCCCGCAAATAATATAATAACTCGTTGACCACACTTTTTTATACCGCCTTACAGTTAAAAACCCCTATCTTCGATATACAGATAAAATCCTTGAACTTACACATATTTTTACCATTTAAGATTTATGCGAATCAGGTCTTTTAAGGGATTATGCCGGATATGGAGGCGACACAGACCTAAACAGGAGGTTATTCGTAATACGTCGCTTTAGGAAGTGATAATAATACTGTTACGAAACTTGATCATTCGAATACAGAAAAAGTTAAGGTGAGTATTGAATTTGGAAAAAGGCTATTTTTATTCAGATCGACGACGGTTAAGTTTGTTGTTACCCCTATTATTTTCCATATCTTAGAATTCCTTAACCCCTAACTTTTTTACCCGAAAGATATTAAAAAACCTCGACGTTAAAGTCAATACTTAAATTAACAAAATAATATAATTTAATGCCGGTAAAAGTTTCATTTAGTTTTAAATAGTGATACCTTTAGTTTTATCTTCAAGAGTCAATGGAAATATTATTAAATTTGATGAGGGCGAAACTTCGTCAATTATATAGTAAATTTAGCCATCCGGCAACTAATATGTTTTATATGGTCTTTAAATCAGTTAGCCACAAATATTTGGACTTTTCAACGCTAATAATAATTAGACAGCTTTACCACTATTGTCAATCACACTCACAAGCCCCCTCAAGGTTTAAATTTACGTTGAAAAGGATTAAACTTTAATTCAAAAGTCTTTGTAAATATATTTTACCTGGCCGGCAAGCTAATATTACACGTTATAGACTCTGACACTGTATTTTACGACGCTAAATTCCTCAAACCCATTACGACAAAGGTAATGTAGGAGGTAATCCATGCTTTAGAAATTACCACGTACCTTAGGCCATTGAACGAATTAATCAACAACGCTGATATTAACTTTATTATAATAAAGTTTCAAATTAACGTTAACTTCATGTGAATTTAATATAAATAGGTTTGTGTTATGGCTTACTAAAGTATTGGTAGGGTCCAATAAAGTACATGCCTTTTTACGAAAGGCTTATAATATCCTTACACTAAGAATCGAAAGCTTTATAAACCAAAAGGAATGACTCCAAATAGCAGAGAAAGGTTTTAACAATACTATTAACTTTGACGAATTTATATTAACTTTACTGGTATTTAGGGCTTACCTATGTACAACAACTAAGTCGCTGCCTTCGATAAATACCCAGAAACGTGTTATGTTATACAACAAAGTCTTAAAGTAACTTGAAAACAAATAGGTCCGCCGGTAGGTAAATAATTTGTTTAACATCAAAAACAGACATTTAATTATATATGTGCTGTTCTTCTCTTGTTGAAATGAAGTCTTTACATAATGTGTGCCTATCCAATTGGAAAGGCCGTAAAAGATTTTAATTATTACCAACTTAAACGTAGTAATTGAAACTAGTTCTGGTCTTGAAACTTTCCGAATTATATAGCTTAATTTATACCACAAACACTTTTAGTCTAATAAAGATCCTAACATCGATAACCTCCAAACCGAACTAAATAGTTAATATAATCCTTTCGAACCGATCGTTAACGAACTAAAAAATATCGACGGCGTAAACGACTACCCGAAAAGAAAATACACACTAAAGAGAAGGACGGCTATGTGGACTATAAGACTGATAAGGAGTATATAAATGCGTAATTATCTTAAAAGGAAAGGTTTAATAGAAAAAATGCCTATAATTTACGTGTTGAAGGCATTATTAGTACCCTGGGGAAAACTTTTTTAAAAAGTACCTAAGTAAAGATTAACGGTCCCCTTTTACAGGGAATTATAAAATTTATACCGTAAACGTAATTTGTGAGCCTAAACTATATTATATTTATATCCAGAATGATTTACGAGGTTAAGGGTAAAACTACGTATCAGCTGTCCAAAAAGTCACGGCTAATCGCTTAAGGATATGGTAATGAAGGGAAGAACTAAATTCTCATTCAATCGCTCATAATTTAAAAGGTCAATTAAAGTTTAATCGTCGTAATTGTTATCAGTTAAACTATTAGCACAAAAAATAGTTTACACTTAATAGCCTGGATATTACATAAATGTACACATAATCTTCCACTAATATTTAACGAATTATATTATTAAAACTGCGAAAAGAATTAAAGGACAACTTTCCAGCCCACACAATGATACGTTGTGTCAAATCTTTATACGGATTAACTGAAATAAACGTCTTTTGGTTTTTAAAGTACCAAGTATACTTGAAAAACAAGTAAGTTATCAAAACTTTAATATTTAATTTATGCCTTTAATTATGAAAAGAAAAGACTTTAGTATCGTAGGTTTGTAAACTAACAATACCCTTCTTTTCGAAAATACTGGGTTTGTAGCGGCGAAATAGCGTAATATCGAGAAACTGAGCTTTTAAAAATGTAAACTAGTCTGAATGTTAGATAAAGGCATATAATTTGATTTTAATAAATCGTTAATTCTTATACATAGTATTAAGGTTAAAAATAGCACTTATATTAGCCTACATTAAAAGGGGTCATCGATAAACCTAACGATAATCAATAAGGCGGAAAGGGAAAAAATACAAAAATACTTAAAATAAAAGGCTCATACGGCTAATATCGTTACGTTATATTAACCAAAAGTATCTTGCGATCTTTTTATTATGATATAGGCATAAAATCCATAAGATAAAAACTTTAACAAGTTAAATAAACGAATTTAATAATAAATAAACTACATAACAAGGGAGTTAATAAAGTTTTCGTAAATTTGGCAAAATCGAAGCTAATGACTTTTACGAAAGGGCTATTTGCCAATAATATTAACCTTATATCGAAAATGGGCTTCCTAACACTACTAGTAAATAAGGATTAATGCAAATGCCAATTTATAATCACTGGAAAAGTTATATATTGTATATCTGTTGAATATAAACATATAATCTGAAGCGTACTAGCCTTCAAAGTTTATGGTGTAATAACAAACTTTAGTATCGGTATAGTTACTAACGGCATATCAATTATTATTACTAAATATCTGAGATTACCTGCGATACCTATAGTCGTGTATATTAACTTCCGAAGTCTTTATAAATACCGGTTGAAGCTGGGCACGACTCAAAAAAAAAACTTCCAATAAAAAACGTAATAGTTTCAAGGGAGGTATACGAAGCCCGGAAAATCGATAAATTTAGGAGAATAAACGGCAAAAATAAACCTACTAACATTATTACTAATGTCACACATAATAACTTTTTATAAAGGTTTGTATATAATAATACACTTACTATACGAATCGAAGGCTAAGTCAATTTCCTGGCACGTGACGTAAAGAAAAATGGTGGCCTTGAAAAATTGAAATACTGTTAATGTAATAACGTTAATTACAACGGCAGCAAAGATGTTAATAACAGTAATATAAACTACTAGTAAAATGTACGTAATTGTTAACGTACTTAATTTACATAAGTCTGTGGCGAAAGATTTATACACGGTAATTGAAAAACGGAGGCCTCGGAGGGGTGGAGTAAAAGGGCTATAAGGGGCTTTAATTAAGGTTAATTTCAGTATAGATTAATCGGAATGAAAAGGGGTTTGGTTAATTATTGGTTTGTATATTAAGGCAGGATTTCAGAGGTTGTCACCGATTAATAGCAAGCTACTCTAGCATGCAAGTACAAAACAAAAAGCCATCAATATTAAAATAGCATTTAAATACAGTACAGTCAAGTTGACTTTACTTGTAGTAAAGTTGATTGTATATACTACAAATTGACTGAAATTCGTAGAATTAGAATACACTGCAGTGCAAATGTAATGCAGTAGGTGCTCACTTCAAAGTAAGGCTCAGGCCAAAGCGTTTGGCTATACAAATTAGTATGCAGACCGGCTAGCAGTCTACCAAACTTAAAGCCAACACATCTCAATCAACAATATCAACACAGCACTAGTTACATCAACCACAGTGATTCTAATCGACTATGTTGCAAAGATAAATGACTACCAACAATTTCATAGATTTTTAATGAATAAAACCTTTCATATACTATCCAAATCATTATAATAAACAAAATATAATAGTGAGGAAACGTTTTATTGTATTTTTGCCGTACTCGAATATAAAACGTTAATAGTTTTTTGTATTCGTTTTAGTTCATTTGAATGGTCAATTTCTATTTTGTGTCAAGCAAAAGCGCTTATAGTATTCAAAATTTATATTAATAATGTAATTAGAGATATTTCAAACCATTGTTTTACGATTTACACAAACGATCTTTTGGTTTTTGTTCTTGGTTTTAAACAGAACCATATGAAAAAAAATTCTCAAAGTATCTTATCGACTTCTTCAAGCCGAACTGAATTTTAATTTTGAAAAAATGTAACTTCGTAGTGCAAAAGATATACTACCTTGGTTTTATTGTGACGAGAGACGTTGGTATTCGGGTGGATTTCGAAAAAATCCGGGCCGTCTGCAAATAGCAGTTTCCATGTACAGTTTGGGAGGTTAGGATTGTTTCTTATAGGTTGTGGATTTTTATCCAAATTTCATTAATAACTTTTTCGAATGAAACAATTACCGTATTCGATTCAGTAATCAAGAAAAGCGGATAAATTTGTGCTCATAGCGATTAACAAGCTTTTCAAATACTGAAATAGGCTTAAATTACAACCTCGATTTCAGTATATTAAAACCCGACTGGTTAATGATAATATAAAATGAATGTTTTAGGATAATTTTAGGGGGTTATTTTTAGTATAAAAATGAAGACAGCGTTCTTAAACCTATTATTTACCATTTTATACAAGTGTCGAAAACGAAATGCAATTTTAATATTTACTTCAAAGGGTTCCTGACGATAATATCTCGCCTTAATATTTGGTTATAGAAATTAGGTAACATTCGCAACCTCTTCATCATTCCAACTAATTATAAATGGTTGAAGTGCTTTCCCCTACCCAGTTCAATCTCGGGAAGTCTGGATTACTAACCTTAAACGGTCTAATATTTATACTATTATTTACATTATTAGTTGGCAACTTGGACAAATTGTTCGGATACAAGAATTCGTACGTTATAAAATAAACACGAGGTTAAAATACGTTGAATTAAGATATTTCAATTAATTTTTATAGCTATATCAAAGGTAGTCACGATGAATGCGTATATTATAAAGATATGTGTCGCGGTAACGTATACATTTAAATACGTCGAACCTGAAAATTAGCTATTTAGTTACGATAAGTTGGACCTGAAGGGAGAATTCATAGGCAAGGGAGAGTCGATAGTAATAATAACATAGCCAAAACGGCCCGTACCCGTTTTTTCAACTTTGTAAATATTGAACAATTACCAAATTTTTAGGCTAGGTATTGTAACGAAGTTATAAGATTAGGGAGTGATTAATGACCCGTTTATACTATCTGGCTATTCACGGTTATTAAGGGTATTTGGCGCTTCCCGGTCAAATTTTAACATTATATATAAATCTTGGACAGTGATATCGATCTAAAGACTGCATTTCGTTATTGTAACCGATTAAAGTTGCTGAATTGAAAGGTATTAACGAAGAAAATCCTGTAATGAACCTAAGATTCACTTATGATGTAACATCGGAGTAAATAAGTTATTTTGGATCCAGTAACAGAATTACAAATAAGGAGAGATAGTCGTTAATATTGGCCAACTATAGGAAATATATACGTAATATAACAATACAAAAACTTATCATATAATGAAAATTACTCCTTTAACTCTTGCTTATCCCGAATCGATATTATTATTATATTATGTTTAATTTGATAATGGACTTCCTGACTAAAAATGACGGATCGCGGTATTTATTGGTTTTTACGAATGTATTTTTGAAATTCCTCCAATTAAAAGGAATGTAATTGATAAACTTCGATGAGTTTCTTTAGCGCTCTCGGGACGTGTAGTCAAAATTTCATGGATTTTTCACATTAACTATTATTAATCGCGATTCTTATTGTGCTGGCGCATTTTAAATAACTTTTTGTTTTTAAAGGAGTTTAACAGCTTTTATTATCAGTATATAAATCCTAAATAAATAACGTTATAAAATGTACAAATTACGAGATTGATCATTTAATAAACGTCAGCGTTAGGTTTTTGAAATTTCATTAAAAATCATATTTTACGATATAATTTCTCGTATTGAATATCCTAAAGTTAATAGTAATTATGTTCAGTTTCAATAGATCATTCGATCGATACGATATTTTCTGAGTTTCAAATTCAATAAGTACACGAAATCAATATTTAGTTAGGTTTGACGCAGTGCTACGATTTGAATTTACATATAAAAAAGTATGAACCTTACTTAAGATATAATAGTATATATTTAATAATGAATGTGAGAAGCTGAAAATCGGCGGCGGCAACCGGTGGAGTGGTATCAGAAGGGTAATCGGTTTAAGCTTGGTTTACTTAATATTAAGACGAATTACAAAAATAAAAGTCACAATTAACTTTATAATTAATACCATGAAATATGTCTTCCTAACCCGTTAAGTATCGTTTTAAATATCACATACAAACATTTTATATTTTGTATGAAATTGATTGCAAGTTTAATTATAATAACTTTTCTTTCGTTAATATTATTCTAAAATCTTCCGGACCCAGTACTCATTATTAACGACATTTAAACCAGATCATATATAGAGTTTATGATTTAGTATATATGAACGGTAAAATCTGAGAGAGATAGCATGTGTCCTATATTCATTGAGTGAAAGAAAAACAATAAATATAAATGTGGATTACTGGAAAATGACAAATATATCATTACTTTTGATAAATTCGAGGCGAAGTCACGGGACGTGCGGTTTTATACCAATCCAACATCTCGACATCGACGCCTAACACCGTTTACGAAATTTACACCAGTCGTATTGTTTTTTATTGGTATTCACACAATTATAAAAGAAAGGAAAAACTATTTTTCTGTAAGCTTACAATTTTCTTCGTTATGTTTACTATCTTTTTTTCATTATACTACTTTACCATTCATTATATATGGCCGGATATATTATACCCAGCTTTCTAATATAATGATCCGACTGTACAACGACTCCTATAATATTTCATTTTACAAAGATTAGTTATTTTCCATCAATTTAGGAAACCGAAATCGTCGACGGCATTTGAGATCTCATTAGCTTTCGTCCCGAACGTTAGGTAACAGTAAACAACGAGGGCAACACGAGGAAACTCTAGTAAGGAATTCCTCAAGTCATGTTATCAAAAAAACCGTAATACCCTCATTTACGCCTGCGTCAGGCGTTCAGCGTTACCACGATAGACAACGTATTCGCAGCTAGTCCGATGGGCCGGATTGTGAATAATTTTAATAAATAGAACCTCAAAAATATTATAAACATTTTTATTACAATTTAAAACATTGTTCAATATATTTTACAAATATTAACTCATATTGAATATAAAGAAAAGTTCAAATGATGATATTCACCTAGCTATCCTAGATTTAACCAAAATTACAACCGCTATAGTGCCTAACAATAATGGTGGCAAATGTATTTTGAACCAAGATGTAGTTATAAAACGGGATGTTAAGACGAACAGTTAGAGTCGTGGTTAGCAGAGTGGTAGGGGAAGGGATCATATTTAAAATAGCTAGTTGAGGGTGTAGCGTTTACAGAGTTGCCGCCTAAAATGTTACCATAATAGGTATCTTTTCGGCTTAGATAATATTCTATAAACTCGCAAAGTCAATAATTAAATCCGAAAATGCGGCGGCGAAAATAAAACGACGTCCCGGGATACTATCAGTACGTTTTTAGGTAGAACCAAGAATATAAACATCTTTTTAAATATCTACGATGAGCTGGTAGAAAAGGGTGCGCTAAATTAGGAAATCCGCTAACAAGAACGTCTTCCAAACGTATTATAGGGAAGTTAATATGTATCTACATCTTATTAAAACCAGAGGAATTAAAAAAAGGAAATTTTTCTCGATTTATCATTGACTTTCCAATGTGCACAGTAACCGGATGCGCGGTAAACCCGCGTACTCTCCAACGGTATACCGAAATTTAACAAACGATTGATACAAAAGGTATAGGTATTTTACACCTGGAAGGAGAGAAATTCGTTTTTATCTTCAATATTTACAATGACTAAATGTTATATAACTCTACAAGGCAATGAATACCCATTAACATAAAGGGAGTTGAAATAAATAAAATTCTACATTATAGAAGGCTTAGTTATCGCTTTCAAACACTTAGATAACAATATAACATACTTGAACTTCTTTGAAACTGTCGGTAATACTATAATAACTTTAAAAAAAAATAAAAAAAAATAAAAATATAGACCGATAGAAACTTGATAATTTATAAAAACCGTAACACAATTAGTTACATGTATAAAGTACAGGATACTATAATATTACGGATTACGATAATAAGAAGAAGAAATTCATAATGAATTTCTAATTATATTCTATTGAGTCATAGATGCGCGCGGTGAAGTAAACCTATGCTTTCTATTCAACCATAATATCATATGACTTGTATCTAATCTACGCTCAACCTCAAACTAATTCGTGTCCGGACCTATAATTACACGTCTTTCAAAATGAAAAGGGGATATGTTATAAACCTAAGTTATAAGCAATTGAATATATAATATATATGACTATATAAGTAAGAATACATACAAATACAGTACCTTGCTTAGGCGTGATCTGGGCGCGGTTTACAGGTGTTGCATAGAAAGGCATGTGACGGACCCTATACATAGGTTCTGCTATGAGAATCGCTGCAAATTTCTCTAATATTCCGTAATAACTCAATTGTTAACACCATTTGGTACTAACTTGGAATACCATCGTAGGTTGGACTATAATAAAGATACGTAATCCTTTGTAACAACAAAGGCATTGTAACCAGGTCAAAAAATCGCCATCTAAATATTTACATATTCGAAACGAAAGTTACGGTGTTAGGTCAGAATATAAAACATAAATATATACGTCTTCTTAAAAAATCAAGATATATGTTAACAACACCTTTATTATATAAGGCTTGAAGATCGATGTTACCGTTTCCTCCTAAAAGGCCTATAACCGATTTCGTATTTTTACTGAAACTTTACGCGGATTTATAACTGTAAAATGTAATTTAGACAAATAGATATCAACATAAACGAAATCTCCAAGAACTTTGTTCACAAAAACACTAAAAATAACGCTCGCCTTTATAACAAAAACTATTCCTTTATGAACAACGTAAACTATTTATTTGAGTCGAGATTGAAAGCGTTCGAAGTGAAGTAGTAGGTTCAAAAATAATCTAATTCATTCCTTTTTATAAACGATAATAATGTTGGAGTAATATTGACTGATATTTTCGCAGGTCAATTGCAGTACAGTCAACTCAACTATAATAATTGTAAGTTAACTGTATTAAGTACAAGTCAAGGAAAGTAGGTGCCTACTTCAGACTAGGGCACGAGCCAAGCAATTGGCTATAAAAATTAGTGTGCCGACTGGCTAGCGTTGTGCCGAACTTAGAAGTAACACTTTACTACTTTCAATGCAATACACTATTTACTTCTACTAGAGATTCGAATCGACTACATTTCAGCTATAAAGTGCTACCAATACTGATCAGTGCTTATTAGGTTAAGCAAAGATAAGCTAGGTAGAAGAAGCTACTTTCTGGTTACGATTTGCAATTGCGCAAGGTAGAGGAAAGATTATTGCTAAAGATTCTACTGCTGCGTCTACTGTTGACATGTATAAAAAAAGGAAGACTTTTTAAGTTCTTTTACTGTTTACTAGCACTTGAAAGTAGAAAAAGTATCGCCAATCAATCGAAGACACCAAGAAATATTCATTAAACCAGTATTGGAAGTAAAATGTTAAGAATAACTCCTAAAAGTCTCAAGATTATCAAGTTACCAAAGTTATCAAACAACTAAGTTATTATTATTGCGGGTACTACTACTGCAATTTTTGAATCGTAAAAACGACTAAGTTTCACAACCTAGAACAATAAACAACAACTTTGATAGGAAACAACCTACAACCCACCCTCCTATACCAATCGTTTCTTCCTACACATTTTAATCGTCAAAATAGCTACCGAAAACACCAAGTTTGACATTGTCCAAAACCCCGCCAAGAGGAAAACAATGAAAATCCTCGGATTCATGTTAATCAAGCACTTGAATAAGGATTTTTGGTTTTCGTACGCCAACAAAAACTCTTCAATCAAATACTTAACCAATATAATCAGCTACTTCATCCTCGATTCAGAACCAACCATAACAAATCGAGGACCTTATGCATTCGATAACTTTCAAAAATGGTTTGGAGAATGGATATTGTATTTGTGCGAGAAGACAGAAAAGTCGGTAAAGGGTAAAAGTTAAGTTAAAAACCGACCTACGTAAACGAGGAATTCTAATACCACAAAGACTAGAAAGAAAATTAATCTAGCAGAAGTACTTTATAAATATCAGTTAGGTCTGTACGTCAACGTATGAAGAATACAATGTAGTGTTCAAAAATGATTGTAATGATATATGCAGAGGGAGAAAAAGCACTTGGAGAGTATACACCTTAGATGAGAGATTATATACTCTTACTTAAGCCATAACCCATATCATACACTCTGCTAACATGCTGCCTCACTTGTACTGACTTTAGTGGTATCTATCTTGAATATTAATATCTATACTGGCAATTTCTACTTTGTACATAAAGCCTCTGATACTTATAATGTATTAGAAATGGTGGTTCTTTTAAATTTAGTGCCGAAACTTGATACATAAATACTAAGTAAATATAATAATGATATTTAGTTCAAGGCTTTAATCGTTTATTGAGTAGTGACAAATTATGATCAATTTTTTAGTAGTAATAGTGTGGTATAGATTGTAAATCTTTTTAAAATGTCGATGAACTTTATAAAGGTATTCTTGTCGTTGTAGACGAGTGATTATCGATATTACGTGGTGTAGAGTTAGTATAAAGTAGTATATCGTCATTGATTTAGGTAAAACTTATGTTCTTACAATTTAACAACGATTCATTATTTCTAGGTAAATTTCTAATTAATTATATTACGCTTTTGCATTTCATTACCCAGTTTCAATTACTTCATATAGCATTCCTTTTCGTAAGTTCAGAAAGAAACGGCTTTATATCGCGGGATAGCGCATATGCACCGCTAGGGCTTCCGTTAACACCATCGTATTATCTCGAATTACTAATAGAATTTTCACTAACTTCTATTCTACTAGTTCCCCCTACCTTACCATCCTCTCCTTTTCTTTTTACTTCTCTTTCTCACCAGATACCGAATTGAATTATTAGAAATAACAGTATTAGAAGTTGGAATATGAGTAGCAGCATGAGTTTATCAAATTTATGTATTCGTTTAAAGTTAAATTCACGCCATCATTCGTCGTACCTATCAAAGGCCGTAAACATATAATTAATGTGTTTTATAGCATCTCGTAATATTCTATTTCAAACCGTAACATATTTTAATGTTTACGTAAAGGAATTCGATAAAGCTGAGCCAGCCTGCCGCCTGGAAGCGTATCTCATTAGAGTATGTTAGGAGGATGCTTTGGCGTATAAATCTATAGAGCGTAAGACCAAAGTCAACACTCTAGATCCCCCTGTATCTACACCTTATATTCTCTGCATCGCATCGGCCGCTGCAAGTAAGTCCTTCTGATAATGTCTTCAAACTGGGGGTATATCCGTATGCTTCTACCCTTACGAACATGGAGGTAACGGCTATGCACTCATGCCTATCATGCTAATTCCGTTCGTAAATGATTTTTAAGCTCGCACCGTATTTACGGTAAGTTACTTTATTTTTTTTCATGCGTAATCTAGGGCTTGAACGTATACTTTGTCAAGTATTAATAAGCGGTCTACCGAGTCTATTAATATAATTACCATATGGCGCGCGGGATTACGCCTTTATTTCGCAGGTAAGTTTGATAACTCCCTCACCTATCCCTTTAAGGAAAACAAACCAACTTTTCGCTCTTTACCTATAGATATGGATCCTAAAGGCGGGAGGCGCTCAAAATTTCCTAGTATAATAATAAAATTAACAATAAAAAAGACGACAACGGTGATAATGATGACAACAACGATAATGATAACGGTATTTACTTCTCTTTCCCCTCCCCTTTTGATAGAAATGAGCTATCTATTATTTACTTATTATTCGAGTGTTTTTTGTTGGTATAAAATGGCTTATTTGTAGATCGATGTACAACGAAATTCGCATTGAAAATATTAACGAAAATGATACATGATAAATCCAAAAAGTGAAAAATGTAACGTATACAACAAATGGTGAATCCAAAAAGTAAAATATGTAATGTAAGTCGTAAATCATAAATTCAAAGCCCAAATTATTCGATGTAAGGAACGAATAATGAAATTAAAAAGTAAAATATCAAATAAAATCTGTAAAAAAGGAAAAGGAATTGTAATATCCTATCAGAGCTTAAGTCGTATGACATTTGTAACAACACCGAGAAAAGATTTCTAGTAAATTCAAACGCTTCTAATACGTCATTTGTAGTACCCTAAATCATTACGTATGTAAAGTTTAAATTCATATTGATATATTTCGCCTTCTGAATTTCGCAATGTTTGTGTGATTGGTGCAAGGTCATAATATCGATTATAAGTCGTTTTTCATCCGTATTATCGAATTAAACAAGGTATTCATGAAAGGAGAAATGTTAATAGACGACCAAAAGGATAATTTACATACTCAATCTCAATATAATTATATGAATAATAATTTCCATAGTAATACGGGAGTCTAAACATATAAATATTTTATAAATTTCGCAGATTAAAAAGTTCTATATATTACGTTTAAATTTAGTTGAACTTTAGTTAACAATATTACAACATATTGTAAACTCTTATCAGTCCTATATTTTCTTACAGATATCAAGTACAAACCTTATAAACGCATTGTAATCATTATTGATTTCAGTGTAATTATTGATGAAAAACGGGTTTTCCATTGATATATCAAAAGGTACGAAACATAAATTATGTTCTTAGTTCTGTATCTACCATTTCAAGCGTTTATTTAACGCCCGGTATTCGTTTTGAAATAGTTTCGTTTGATATCATGTTACGGTAAATATTTTCAACATCCTTTTCGGTTGCGCAACCAACATAATATAAGCTCCACATATACAGTAATATCGGTAATTTTTGGCGCGCTTTATGATAAACAAATTAATAAAAGTAACTGTGTCTAACTACCTTTTTTATGCAAGCTCCAAAATAACACTTTAAGGCGTAATTATCGCACTATTAAAGTTAATATAACGATCCACCGTCACGTATATCTTCAACTTCGCCTTTAAATTAAACTTAGAAAAGTGCTGGTCTTCCAAAATGGAAACTGACACATTACATAATATGAGTATATTATTAATTTATATTCTGATGACAATAAAGCCCATCAATTATAATCTAAAAACTAACAAACAAAGATTGAAGTAAAAACTTACTATTCCGAAATACTCGTTGTAATGCCTCTGATATTTGTTAAACTAATATGTATTAACCCCTGCGAAACTATAAAACAGTATAAAGATATATGATAAGGTTATAAGTGAGTGATGTTTTGGGAGCTCTATATGCAGGTATACATAGATGCTCCATTTAGGGCGTTTCTACGACTACGTATAAGTTTTTGTAATATTCCAGAGTTTAAAATGTAGATTACAAAGTTTATAGAAAAATGTAGAAATGTTTAGATTAAAGAATAGCATATTTGTTATAAAATATTCGACTGCACTATAATATATTGTTTACCAATATCATTATATCGCTTTACTATTAATCGGCTTTTCTTATAAAGTTTTCAAATTTTATTCTTTATCTCGTAAATCAATTTCGTATAACAAATTCTTGCAACCGCTGTAAATCGTTAAGTTGAATATCTTAAATTAAAAACCTTCTTACTCGATTAGAGTAGATACTTCTTTTCTCATCGAATTCTCAAAACATTTACCCAGGGCGAAAATAAAGCCGATACAACGGATATTCACACCTAGTTTACGTTTCTTTGTATTCTCTAGGGTAATATTATTATACGAAATAAAAATATTAATACGTCTTTTCTAATCCAACCGTATAACCCCACCAGTTTTGTTTTATTTGCTTGGGTCACTCGTCCGCTAACAACGTTGAAAAATGATTCAGGGTCGTCAAAGGTTGTAAAAAGGTAATTTAAAGAATGTTTAAGTTATTGTAGGCGTAGGAGGGTCGTGGTTGTCCGGTAGATGATATTTTAAGGACTTTTTTGTTAGAATTTTCTGTTTTATACTTTCGTATTATTATTTAATAGAAGCTACGCGTATAGTTTCACAAATCTCCCAATATATTACATCCATTCATTATCGTTAATTTTCTAAAAGCCAATCTATCATTCCTTCTATTTCCAAACAACGACCTTGGATTTCAACGGTTATTTCCAATCGCTTGACTTCCACAGACTATTTCTTGTCTATTAGGCTCTTAAAACATCACTTTTAGGTTTCAAAAAACTTAAGGCTTCTATAACCTTCCATATAAGTTTTTTTCTCTAAATTGTAGCTTATAACAATATGAAATCCATATACGCACTAAGATAACCATTAAAAACAATGAAGTAGAGATAAATGTACTCGGACCAAAAGTATTAATAATAGAATTTATAGCTATCTATACAATGGATTCCTTCGATTATATCCTTTTCAAGTTCCTCAAAAGTTCTGTAAAAGCTTTTTAAATAGGTCATAACATTCTTCGTACTTTCCGATACCCAAAACGATTTTATTGGTATTGATTTACATTCCCTAGCGTTTATTCCAACTTAGTCTGCTACTTATTTAAGTAGAAAACTGTGTATGTATTATAGTTAATATAATCCGGCGTTCTAAAGTAAACATTCATTTAACAATCGAATAAAATATACCAGTAATCCATTATTAAAACGTTTCGCATAAATTCAGCAATTTGAAAAGACGCTGTAAAGTTTATTACGTAAAGGACGTTCTCTCTATTAAGGTATATAGTATTAATGATAACCATTTAATTAAAGTGAATATTATTTGAAACATAAAATTTAATATTCGAGGGTTTTACAACTATAATTGATATTTGAAGCAAAATTTAGCTATAATTGCCATGGCCTCACGTCCCAGATTATTATAACCTGCAATGCAAAATAATCGTAAAAAGCTTTTCGATTCAGATACCCGAAGCGTTAGTAGAATACACATAATTCTAATTATATCAAGTAAATAAACTAAATCATTTGTAATTCGGGGAAATCCAAAATCTACCTAAATTTTAGCCATAACAAAATGATTACGCACTCAGAAACGTGGGAAAATTAATTAATTATATTTTTTGGTATGAATGCCGAATATATTTCTATAAACTAATAAACCTAAAAAAAGCATCTTCAAATTCGTAAGATTAAAACTAATAGGCTTTAATTACGTGTTTATCATTTCGATTCTAAATAAGAAAGGTTTATTCTTATCTAATAAACCTTTGGGATGCTCCTCTTTCAGATCGAATTTAAACTTGGGGAATTTTATAATAATTTAAATCATCGTTCTCCGATGGTCAAGATTTCTACCGCGTCGGTATCTAGAATGATACTATAAAATTGATTTTTTTACCTATCGAACAATGTAAATTATACAACCGCACAAGTTATTAATATGTTACCATCCTTTTTTACGCCGATTCTATATAAAATTAAAGTATTACATAATCATAAAAATACACGTTTATTCGCTTTCTTATCTCGTATTATTACGTAAATTTCGTCCCCCTCCAAATCGTTTTATCTGGAAGTATACCCGCCTAAAAAACGCCAAAATCCTTCTTAGTACCTTTATAATCGCCTATATCAACAGTAAAATTTCCTTACATTTATTATTCAAATAAGCCATAGGCTCAAAATTATTGTTTAACATACGTTTCTTCATATACAGAATAATACGTCAATTAATAACCGACTTTTTTTCTATACGAAACACCGTTTAGAAAACCTATAAACCCTTGTTATTTAATTTTACAAGGGTATAATTAACCTAATCAATGTAAGGAACTTTTTCTTCTAATTTCAGAGACGTATATATCAGTATCCACCTTATCCACAATTTTCAGAACTTTTCCCTTAGCCTTCATCTCCTTAATACCTTTATTTAGAACTTGAATCAAAATTTATATTTTTAGGAAAATATTTTAATACTTCACCTAAAACGTAGTTAGTCGTTTAAATAAGATCTGTTCTTAAAATTGATTTATTTTTATACTTGGTCTTTCCAAAGACAAATATGAATCCAAAAATCGTTTAATAAAGTATCACATTCATCAATTATATTCTTCAATTCATACCAATAAATTCCAAATTCCTCTCCGTTTTAGATAACGTTATGTTAAAGTCTGTATTTTTATGGCAAGGTTTCATATCTATTTAAATAAATAATTCTTGGGTTTTATACTCTAGTTCGAATATTATATAATATTTTCAAAATCTCTTTAACACAATGGTTAAACCTTGTTTGTTAATTTGTTCATGTTATTATAATAGCTTTTAGCGAACTTATAAATCGTTCCCATATAATCCAAATTACATAATTGAAATTTCATCTCCCTATCAAAATGCGTTTTCCAAAAATTAAAACACTTTACGAATGTATCGACTTGGATGAAGTGAAATATGTTAAAATATGTCTACTACAAATGCGGGGTAAAATAATGTTATAATATC
Source organism: Anisogramma anomala (assembly GCA_038502455.1). Lineage (NCBI taxonomy): Eukaryota > Fungi > Ascomycota > Sordariomycetes > Diaporthales > Gnomoniaceae > Anisogramma > Anisogramma anomala. The sequence continues at coordinate 33,131,060 of JASMMZ010000004.1, forward strand.
AGGGTTAGATATTCAATTGCTCACAGATATTTAATATCATACGAATTTTATTATAAGAGAAATCGTGTGATTTTCCATAATAATTATCAATTAAATCCTAGAATTGATTCAAATTTATTAATTTTATGAAGTCACCTTAGTAAATATAAAATTAATAAGGAAAAAGATTGCGGTATGTGTTATAAAACATAAACATTAGTTTGTCAAGATTTTGTAGCTTTTTATCCCCCTTTATATTTCCTCTGAAAACGCTGTCTCCCTTTACCGAGACATTCTTAATGCAATTAAAAAAGTTTTCTCTCCTAATTAGGAAATATACATCTCTGTAAACACCAAATCTCTTTTTCTTCAGATCATTCTATTTATCGTCCCTCTCTAAAATATTTGCTAACACATGTGAATTTCAAACCTAAATAAATAATAATTCTTATAATTTCTTATTATCTTCTATAAATTATTCATCAAACTATATAAAGTCTCTGCAAATCATAGTTAATATCGCCGAACATCTTTCTATTGACGTGCGAAAAGAGCTTTCACATAATAATTTATTCCGCATATGTTCTATAAACTAATTTTTACGCTGTACCAAATAATACCCCTTCACATAATCCATCTCCAATACCTCGCTATTATTTTAATTCGGCATCTCATAAAATTCAACCATAACGACCCCCTTTTTTACGATATAATCGTTTTTGCTATAGGGTGTATTAATATCTCTACTTTATAGTTATACCTGCAACACTTTTGAAATTTCGTTGTGCACTATACTCTATATTTAAACCATTCAATCCAGAAAGTTTATTCTGAAATTATAAAATACATCAAACCCCCAAGTCCTTTCCTTCCAATAATAAAAATGACATTAATAATGTATGTATTTACAATCCACGAATTCAACTCCTCCTTCGACGCTTCAATTACATTATCCGACAAATTTAAATCAACAAAATTCAAAACGCTACTTCAAAATGTTATATACTTAAACAAAAAATACATATAATCTGTAACTTTAAAGAAACTTATCGTTGATACTATCACAGTCACTGTAGTAAAATCGTTGTATATAAGGTGATATTCCAAATATAATGCAATAATGAATTTTATATAAATTGAAAATAATGGAATAAAAAGGCTTTCAGAATAAAATAAAAACAAAACTATGTAATAAATATATAAAATGAAGGTGAAATATAAATGAACGTTGCAAACTATGCGTTTAGCGTTTATAGGTGCTACACTTGCTAGGTAATCAGTAAATTCAAATTTCGCAAATATTAACATAGGCAAATAGTATATAAAAAAGTTAAAATTATATTTGAAAGTCATTATCTAGGGTATAAACGAATCGTGTATTATATAGAAACATTGGGTATTGCTTTAAGCGTTTTAAATGTCAATATAAACGTTTTAAATTTTCTTATATTTATTTCGGAACTATGTGTACAAAGCTTTAAAATTCGTATAATATAGTAATTATTCGGATAAATCCTAGAAAAAGAGTACGAAACTTAATGGCTTATATAGCCAACATGTAATAAAACGCTTTTTAAAAAGTATCTAGGTATCGTCATAAACGTTAACCGAGTTAATATTATTGTATTGGGGCTTTTACTAATTACAAGTATTAATTAAGCTGATAATAGCATACTAAATTATCATTTTTGAAGTTACTAGAGATTTTATAATCTCTTTTCGCTCTTACGTAATTTTGATAAATCGTAATATTAGAGCACGAAACAGTTGACACCGCTATAATATCCCACTATAGGTATTAAATAATATTCTCTCTTCTTGTCTAAGCCATTCATAATCAACCAAATTAGCTATTGATTAATATCATTTAGGTCCAGAAATCAACATCTAAAAATGATAATATAGTGTTTAAAGATAATAGTGTTAATAAATGCAAAAGGGAGAAGAAGCTCCCAAAGAGTACATGCCTTAAATGAGAGCTTAGATACTCTCACTTGAGCTGTAACCCCTACCATACACTCTGCTAGCATGATCTCTTACACTTCCTAACTATAATAGTATCTACTTTAAATAGTAGGATCCATAATAAATACGCTTCAAATAAGGACCCTTAATAAATACACGAAGACCCTCAAGATTTTCCAAACGAAGACGAAGACTTTCCTCAAGATGAAGACCTTCCTCAAAACAAAAATCCTTCTAAAGACCTAAAAGACCTCTAAGATCCTCAAGAAAAGGACCCTTAATAAATACACAAAGACCCTCAAGATTTTCCAAACGAAAACGAAGACTTTCCTCAAGATGAAGACCTTCCTCAAAACAAAAATCCTTCTAAAGACCTAAAAGACCTCTAAGATCCTCAAGAAAAGGACCCTTCTAATGACCTGACAACCTCCAAAAAACCTCCTCGAAACAAAGCCGAAGACCCTCAAAATCTTCAAAACCTACCCCCCAAAGATCTTCAAGAGGCTGAGGTACAGGCACAACAGGCGTCAAAAGCCCAGCAAGTTCAGAAGTCTGAGGTACAAGCGCAAAAAGCCCGCCAAGCCCGATAGGCCCGGCAGGCCCGGCAGGCCCGACAAGCCCGAAAGGCTTGGCAAACCCGTCAAAGTCGAAATGAACACTCTAAAGGCGTCGGATAATTGAAAATTTACGTGAAGTGGAGGAATAAGGATACCCTGGCAAACTGGAAGACTGCCAGGGTAGTAATATGTCAGAAAAGAATACTCGGACCTACTGGCAAAAGGTACGCAATTGGTGGTGTACGTGATACGCGCAAGTCTGTGGCGAAAGACTTGTGTACGGGAGTTGAGGAATCGGGACCTGGAACAGTAAGGCAAAAGGGTTGTAATTGGAGTCAATTTGGGTGCAAAACAGACTGGAATTGACAGGGGTCTGGCTCACGGAATTGGGAGGGATTTCAGGGATTACCACAAATCGGTGGTTAGCCACACTAGCGCACAGACACAAAAACAAAAAGCCGCCAATTGTAGGTGGAACTTTAAACATTGCAACGTTGTCGATTCGAATCGTGGTCGAAGTAACAGTAGTATTGCGTGGTCAAGTAGTGGATGTATTGTATTAGGTTTGGCAGACCGCTAGCCGGTTTGCACACTAATTTGTATGGTCAATTGCTTGGTCCGTGCCCTAGTGTAAAGTAGGCGCATACTGTACTTAAACTTACAGTAGACCCACAAAGCAATACATTCAAGTTACAGTCAGTACAGTTAACTTACTTGCAGTAAAGTTGACTAACTGCACTGTAATTGCTACTGTTCCAATATTGGCGGCTTTTTATTTTGTACGCGCACTAGTCGACCAATCGTTTCCGTTTACCACTAAATTTCCTGCTCGTTAACCAGCTAGAACCTTATTAATTTCGCACTGAAATTAGCCCCAATTACCTCATTTTACCTCACGGTTCCGAGTTCCGACTTCATTAATTCAAACAAACAAGTTTTTCGCCACAAACTAATACAAACCATTAACTTAAACGTAATAATCAATTAAATCGCCGGCTTCAATTTCCTGGCAATTTCCTAGTTTACACGGGTATTCGTATTCGCTGGTACATGATTTGATTTTGCCAAGTGGCCTCTTAACATATCCTCGATCCGTATGGTTAGTCTATTGCCGTTCACAAACTTTTCTGGTACCTTATTTAGCGTTAATTTCATCATAGTATTAGCCGGATTGTTTTGGCTATTAATTTATCTGAATTTCTCAATCTCTTTACCTTTATAAGTTTTACAAAGTGCTATTATATCGATTATGAGGCGTTTTTCATTGGCAATTCCGAGTTTCGAAAGGGATTCAAATAGGCTTTCCGAGTCGATATAAATCACTACTAGAAAAGAAGAACATTTTAGCTACTTGGTAACGATATTAAGGGGTTTTTATATTAATATACATATATTGAAATTGGTTATTATGCCGTCAATCTTGAAAGTTAGCACGCTTCAAATAATCCTTTGATATTTAACGAATATTTAATGAATTAGGTTTCCAGTAATATAAAACTAGTTTTCATACAACCAATTTTTATTAACTATTATAATGAGGAATTGAATTTATAACGATAATTTCGTATTATTTACAAAAAAGCTGTTTGTAAAGATTATTAACTTGGTCCTTAATAGGTTACGTAGAACCATATTGATTTTCTAGTTAAAATTCCTTACTCATTACTTTAGCCTTTTATTTACTTGATTCATTTTTTCAGAACGCTAGTTTTATCAATTGAAGTTAAGTTAACACCTTGAACTTTTTGATAGAAACCGAGATAAGCATTTTTAATACTATATTTTCGGATTGATAATTCGGTAAAGTTATAATATTTATCCTTCGCCAGAGTCGCAAACGACTTGCAATTGCAAAACTTTAAGTCTTTAAGCACCTATTATTTCGATACTACAAAGCTAACAATTTCGATAAAACGGATATCTGTTGGAATAGCAATCAAATGCAGTAAAGTCAAGTCAACTAAACTATTAGTTTAGTTGATTATACTGACCGAAAATTAGCTGCAATTTGTAAGACTACACTGCAAGTGCAGTGTAGTAGGTGCTCACTTTAAAGTGGGACACAGGCCAAAGCGTTTGTCTATACAAATTAATGTGCAGACCGGCTAGCGGTCTGCTAAACTTAGAACTTACAACTCAATCAACCACAACCTAATTCAATGCAACACCAGTTATTTTGACCACAGTGATTCGAATCGACTACATTGCAACAAAAGGCCTATATCTTTAAGCAATCCTACCAACACTGATCAGTGCTTATCAGGTTAAAGATAGATTAGCTAAGTAGAAAAAAAATTCTTTCCTATTGTTACGCTTTATTTCAGCAAAGCAGAGGAAAGATTATTGCATAAAGATCCTGTAAGCTATTCAGTTTTCGTGGCAGAAAGTAGGGAGGACTTATAGGCTATGAAGTTGTTCATAGCAATCTACTAAGAAAAAAGACGGTATCTCTACTACTGAAAATACCAAGAAATATTTATTAATCCTTTTTAAAGGCGTTAAAATTAGCCGCTAAAATTTTTGAAACCTACCAAGTCGACAAGTTAGTAAACGGCTAAATTAGTATTATTGCGCTATTACTACTATAGGTACTCCTACTACAAACTTTAAATCGTAAAACCAACCAAGTTCTACAACCTTTAATAAAAACCAACTTCAATAGCAAACTTACAACCTATTACTATATACCACGCTTTTTTCTCTTTACATTTTTGAATCTTCATTACGATGACTTTAGATAACGTCAAGATTAATATTATCATCGATCCTGTTCGAAAGAAAAAAATCATAAACCTTGGATTCCCGTTCGTTAAATACTTAGACAACAACTTTTGGCAAACGGAACCTAATAAAGACTTTACCCCCAAACACCTAATGAATTACATTAGTTGCTACATCCTTAATTCACACTCCACCGGATATAATACGGGACCTATCGCTTTCGATAACTTTTACGAATAGTTAAATAAATAGATTTGTAACGTATTAAAGGCGCCAGATAAATAAGTTTAAACTGAACTAAAAAACGAAGTAACTAGTAAAGGGGTCTACCTTTCTGTAAGAAAAGGAGAAAATGGTAATTTTTCCAAAATGTTGTATAATTATGTAAGAGATAAAAGTCTTTCATAGATTCAGAAAAGGGGCCAAGATATCGCTAATGACGATATCCCTCAACACCACTATATACGTTAACAAGGCTTTATTCAAGCTCAGATTAGTTTTTTAAACCCTTTCACGTAAAATTAACGATTGAATATTACTGGTCATAAGGAATTAATTAACCTATACACCGCAAGCCCTTAAATACAATAGATAATTAAATAGGAACTTCGATGTACCCCTTAATACCAAAAAGAGTATTTAAAATTCCGCGGAAATCATTAATCCTATTTCTCTCAATTTCGTTAATACGTTGACCTTTAGAAGTCAAACCAAAAAAAGAAATGGCTTTACATGCGAACTTATTATAGGCACGATTACTAGCTTTATTTTTCCAAATTCAGCTAAAAGTAATTATTTTGCCTATTAACACTAACCCTAGTACCAGTCGAGAGTTTCTGAGGGTCCTTAAGACTAATATATCACCCTTCACCATCGACATGTCCCTATGGTAAATACGAATTACGCGGTATTTACCACGTTTATTAAGATTTAAAATTGAAAGGAAAATTATAAAGATAAGCTGTATAACGCTTTCGACATCAAGTTATACCCGCTCTTTAATATTTGCTGTTAAATAAAAGTTTAATTGCTGGATTTTCACACGCTATTTCCAAGTATCCTCACCAGCTAAGCCAAGGATTACTACCCCTAGTACCTAACGAGCTACTTTTTCTTCCGCGAAATCTATAATAGCCTTAAGGGTCACTTCGCATACTATATCAACCTTGCTCAATACCATATCGATTGGAATATAATTAAGTGATCTTATATATTAAATTATTAAAAGGAGACGAAGAGCCAAATGTACCTTTTAAGTTAAATGCTTAACAGGATAATGCTTTGCTAATAGGTAATAAGAAAGCTGGAACTTGGCGAAGGCATCCTATACTAGTAGGTCCGATAAGTCGTTACGTATCACAAAGAGTTTGAATACGTTTTATAGGGCCCTAGCACTACTTATAAAGGGTATTTTTGGCTGGTTGCTTTCCTCGTTGGCAACGGTAACGGTTCGAGTTATAAGCTTGACTGGTTTACACCCTAACCTCTAAAGTTTAATAACGACGAAAAATACCCTTTTTATACGTATTACATGGACCGTAAAGATGAAAGGCCCGGATGAAATGGTTAAAGGAAAGCTCAAACCTGCGGATGTGACCAAGTTACGCATAAAATAGGGTATTGGTTTTCCTTAAGGACTTTGAGTTAACCAAACAAGTTCAATTTAACCTTAAACGCCAAAATATATCAAATTTGCTGCAAACAAGACTGTAAGTTAATATGTTATATTGTCACTGAACGCGAATTGAGGGAGGTAATACATAATATGAATCTACTATCTATGTTTAATTGAAATTATATGTTACGAGTTATACAATTTAAAGGTAATAAGGTTAAAAAGGAGTAAAATAAGCTTAAGGTTATCGACTGGTATTAAAATACTAGCACCAACTTAAAATTAACGTAATAATTCGTCGACCACGCCTTTTTGTACCTCATAATAGGTGAAGACCCTCATCGCTGATATAACGATAAATACTCTGGTTTTTTATAACTCTTTACTATTTAAGATCGCTATGCAGAGCAGGCCTTTTAGGGCATTATACCGGATACTAAAACAGTATAGTATTTAATAAGAGGCTATTAATAATATTTCGCGTTGCGAAGGAATATAAATACGGTTACAAAACTTAATTACATGGATATTGACAAAGTTGAGATTAGCTTTGGCCTTGGAAAAGAGTTTTTTTTTACTGTGATCAATGACTATTACTATTATAGGTAGACTTTTTATTTTCTATATCTTAAAATACCCTTACCCTTTTCTTATTTTCCCTGAAAGATATAAATAACCTTGGTCTTAATATTAACATTCAAATCAATAAATCATTTTAATTAAGGGCTTTAAGAGGTTTTCATTTAACTTTAAATAGGGTCATCTTTGGTTTAACTTTTACAAGCTAAAGGTAATAATATTAAACTTACCAAAATCTAAACTTTATCAATTTTATCATAGGTCTAACCACCCAGTGATTAATAAACTTTATAAGGTTTTAAAAGAGATTGGTTACGAAAATGTGTATTTAATAGCGTTGAAGGCAATTAAACGGCTTGGATACCACTATAAAATACACTTTAAACTCCCTTTAAGATTTAAGATTACGTTAAAGGAAGATTAAGACTTTAATTTCAAGGTTTTGGTATACGTGTTTTACATAGATAGTAAGTTAACACTTAACTTTATAAACTTTGCCACAGCTTTATACGACATTCAGTTTTTGAAACTATTACGCCGCAGGAAATGTAAAAACTATTACGTACTTTGAAAATTAACACGTACCTTGGTCTACCAATCGTATTAATCTACGACGTTGATACCAACTTTACCGTGATAATGTTTTAAGTTAATGTTAAATAGATAGGTATTAAGTTCAAATAGGTCTCCGTTAAAGTTTATTAGGGTATTATTAAGGTTAAAAGGGCTTACTTTTTTTTTTTTTACAAATGGCGAATAATATTTCAACCCTGAAAATTGAAAGTTTTAAAAGTTAAAAGGTATGGCTTTAAATAGCGATAAAAGGCTTCAACGATATTATTAGCCCTAACGGCTTAACAATAAGTTTAATGGTATTTGGGGCCTACCTAATTATAACGATTAAGTCTTCACTATAGAATGAAACACAGAAGCGTGTTGTGGTATATAGCAAAGCCTTTAAAGAATTAAGAAAATAATTGGTACATTATCAGGTAAATAAATCCCTTAACACCTGAAACAAACCGTTAATAACGAACGTATTATCCCTTCCCCTTTAAAGTTAAGTTTTCACATATATAGAACCATTAAAATAGGTTAAGTTGTATAAGATTTTGCATATTACCAATTTAAACGTGATAGTTAAAAATATTAATGGCTTCATTACTTTTGGAATTATAAAGATTAAGATACATAAAAAACCTTTATATTTAATGGAATTACTGACGTCGAGGAACTTGAGTCGGGCTAATTAGCTAATATAATCCTCTCAAGTCGATTATTAACAAGTTAATAGAACGTCAAAAGCGTGAAAAACCATTTAAGTGGAGGATATACACTGAAGAGGAGGACGGTGACGAGGACTACAGGCTTGGCAGGGAAAATATAATGGTATGACTATCTTAAAAGGAGAAGTCTAACAGAGAACTGACCTTGACGTTTCGTATTAAATGTATTATTGACATATCGGGTAAGCTTTTAAAGGAAAACAATTAAGTGCAAATTGATGGACTTTTTACACGAGGAGTTTTTGAGTTTATACCGTTGATATAATGTAAACGTTAAGATGTTATTATCTTGAAGTCAAAAATAATTTATGAGGTCAATGGTAAGATTACGGACCGGACGTACAAAATATTACAGCTAACCACTTAATGATACGATGATCAAGGTAAAAAATGGATTCTTTCTTTATTACCTATAATTTAACAATGTTAATTAATTTTTAATCTTTGTAATTACTACTAGTTTAATTTCTAGTATAAGAGGTTAGTTCACATTTAGTAGCGGAGATATAAGGTAAGTGTACACGTAGTCTACTACCGATCTTTAGCATATTAAACCGTTAAAATTTCTGAAAAAACTGAGGGATAAGTTTCCAGTGGGCATAGTAATGCGTTATATCAAACCTTCATATTTATTTGCTGAGGTAAGTGTCCATTGGTTCCTAATGTACAAGGCATATTTTATAAATAGGCTGGGTATAAAGACTTCAAAGTTTAACCAATATCTATTAATTACGGAAGATAGAGATTTCGGTATTGCAGGTATGTAAACTAACGATAACCCCTTTTTTTCTTCTTGATAACATTATATTTATAGAGTCGAAACAAGGTATTATCGAGAAATCAGGCCTTTCAAAGTATAAGCTAATCTAAACTTTAGCTAAAAGTATACAACTTAACTTAATAGATTGTTAATCCGTATTTATGATATTAAAGTCGAAAGCAGTACTTATATTATCTTGTGTTACAAAGGGTACACTACGAGGCTAATGATTATCGATAAGACTGACGAGTCAAGATTACAAAGATATTAAAAACAAAGGGCTCTTAAAGCCCATATTTCCACACTATATCAACTAAATGTATCGTAAGACCTTTTTATTACCATTTAAGTACTAAGCCCATGTGACGAGGATTTAAAAAGGTTGAATAAAAGGATTTCATAACAACTGGATCACTTGAAAAAAATGATTATGTGGTTTTAGTAAATTTAACGAAGACGAAGTTAATAATTTTTGCGAATAAATTATTGTTTAAAAGTATTAACCTTATATCATATATCTATTTCCTTAAAATATTCGTTAACGAAGACATCTTTCAAGGTTAATTTAAAATTATCAGAAACCTTATATACTGAATATCAATCGAATACAAGTGTATAATATGAAGTATATAAGCCTTAAAAGTTTATAGTATTATATCCGGCTTTAATATTGATATAGTAATTGACGGTACGTTAAGTATTATTAATAGATAATTAAAATTACTTTCCATACCTATGATAATATATATATATTCCTGAAGCCTTTATAAATACTTATTAAAACTGGGTATAGTTAATAGAAAACGTTGAAAATTAAATGTAATAGCTTTGAGGCAAGCATAAAAAGCCCGGGAAATCGATAGGTTCAGGTAAATTGACGGTAGAAATAATCCCGCCGACGCTATAACTAATGTCACACCCAATAACGCCCTGTAAATGTTTTTAGATAGCAATATGCTAACCGTAAGAATCTAAAGTTCCGTAAACCACCCAGTACTTAACGTAAAAGAACGTGGTTACCCTAAAAAACTTAAAAACTACCACGGTAGTAATATTGAGAGTAACTATGAAAGAAGAAGCGATGGTAGTGGTTCAAAATATAGGAGGGGGGACGTAAACAGTGAAATATATAATACGTATAGATTTATAGCAAAAGAATTGTGTATGGGGGTAAAGAAACGATGGTTTGGGAGGAATGGAAGAAAAGGGTAAAAAAGGGCCATAATTATTATCCATTATAATACAGATTGATCGGAATTGATAAGGGATTGGCTTGTTAACTAAGAAGGGATTTTAGAGGTTGGCATCAATTGATGGCAGGCTACTTTGACGTGCAAGCACAAAACAAAAAGAAGCCAGTGTTGAAATATCAGGTAAAAGCAGTAAAATTAAGTCAACTAAACTATTAATTTAGTTAATTAAACTGACTGAAATTTGGCTGAAGTTTGTAGGACTACAATACAAGTGCAGTTTAATAGGTACCCACTTTAAAGTAGGGCGCAGGCTAAAGCGTTTCGCAATACAAATTAATGTGTAGACCGGCTAGAGATCTGCTTAACTAAGAACTTACAACTCAATCAACCATAACCAATTTCAATGAAGCACCAGTAACTTAGACTATAGTGATTCGAATCGACTACGTTGCAAAGAGAAGCCTATATCGTTAGGCAGGCCTAGCAATAATCTTTTCAATTTATATACTCATTAAACCGAAATCCTCATCTTGTGTACCAAATAAATCTAGGTCATAAGTTAAATTTTTGTTGCTAATTTCGATGTTTAATACGATTAGTAAATCAATACAAAAAGTGGCTCATTTCGGCCGATCCATATAATCATTAAATATATCGTATAACTATTCCTCGTGGGTATTTACTACGGAATATTTTGCGCTAATTTCAATGAAACTATTTTCTGTAAATTATTTGGTAATTACGTGTACGTTGAAGTAATATTACGGAAATTAATGGTGGACTCCTAATTAGTTTTTGATAATAAATTTGTTGCTAAATTGACTACGAAACTTTAACTGATTTTCTGAATCATTGGCTATTTCAAGAAGATATAGTGTTTGTCTTTATTATTATATCTTTAAACTATTAAACGTAAATTTTGGTATGGCCGCCCTATAGTTTTATCCTTAACCTCTTATATCATTTTTGATCTAAAGATTGTAACATTTGGGTTTTGAAGTTTCAAGTTACGTTCAGATACAAATTATACAAATTCTCGGGTAAATATTTCATTAATTTCAACCTTATGGTTTTTGTTGAAAATATTTTTGACGTTTTGAATAATTTCTTGTGCTTGAAGCTTTTTAGCCACGTCTTAATTATCATTTTTTCAGCTAAACTAACTAGTATTATAAATTCTGCCCGGTGTGTTGATAGGCGTTTATCGTTGCAACGTAGTCGGTTCGAATCACTGTGATCGAAGTAACTGGTACTGCATTGATACTGTTGATTGAGATGTGTTGGTTTTAAGATTGGTAGACCGCTAGCCGGTCTGCATACTGATTTATATAGCCTAACACTTTGGCTTGTGCTCCACTTTAATATGGAAACCTACTTCACTGTAATTGTAGTGTAGTCCCACAAACTGCAGCCAATTTTGCAGTTAGTATAATCAACTTTACTATAAGTAAAGTTAACTTGGCTATATTTAATTTGACTATTATTCCAACACTAGCGGCTTTTTTTCTGTGCCTGTACGTTAGCGTGACTTGCCATCAATTGGTGGCAACCTTTAAAATCCCTCTTCAATTTGTATTCAAAATCCCTGTTAATTCCAGTTATTTTGTACTGAAATTAACATTAAGTACAGCCCTTCGTAGCCCTTTTCCTCTACCCCTCTGAGGCATGCGTTTTTTAATTCCCGTGTAAATATCTTTCGCTAAAAATCTATGTAAATTAGGTACGTTATTAATTGTATACTTTTTGCTAGTAGTTTAAATTATTATTATTGTTACCTTTACTACCGTTGTTTTTAACGTTACTACTTTGGTAGTTTTTTAGTTGTTTAATATTACCCTGTTCCTTTGTATTACGTGCCGGGTGGCTCATGTAGCCTCCTATTCGTATAGTTAACGTATTGTTATTCACAAACTTTTTAAGGCGTTATTTGGTGTGGCCTTAATTATAGCGTTAGCAGGGTTATCTTTGCCATTGATTTACTTAAATTCATCGATTTCCCTGGCTTTTTATGTCTTTCTTAAAGAATTTACGTTTATTATGTAGCGTTCTCTATTAGTTGTACCTAACTTTAATAGGTATTCGTAAAGGCTTCAGGTGTTAGTATATATCACTATAAGTATTAGAGTTAATTTTAGCTATTTGTTAATAATCACTATAAGTATCGGAGATATTTTTAGTCCTTTGGTAATAATTCTTAATATGTCGTTCGTTACTATGCCAATATTGAAGTGTTATGACCCAGACACTGATTGGGTCAGGAAACAGGCCAACATGCAAACTGTATCACTGAGAAGCCTGAAGTCTAACACATCAGGCGGAGAACATTTCTTGTATCATACAAGGATTAAGTAAAAAGCCCAGGGTTAGGGTTGTGCCTATGAGGAATATGAACATAGGCTATATAGGGAAGGGCTGCCTATGCAGAATTAGGACATAGGCTACATAGGCAGGATAGGCTACATAGGTGAATCGCCTATGATACCTAGCAACATAAGTAGGCGATCTAGGATTGAAGATTGTAAGAAGACAATAGTATATAAGGACACGGTCAGCACCACATAGATAGTATTTCCTTCATAGCTCTTCAGTTGTCAATCTAAGTATTTAGTCTACACATCTGAATAGCCTCACGGCTTTTGATCATTACTTGCACGGTTGCGATATTATTCACTCAACACCTCTGCTATATTCTTGATAACATAAACCCTCTGACACCTTCTATATACTTACAGGTATTTATTGTGATCATTATATAAAGCCTATTATTATGACATAGACTTTTGAAGTTAATACGTTCTAAGTCACACGTTTATACTGAACGGATGTTCAATATATAAGGTTTTGAATAATTGTAAATTGCCCTTTAAACCTTTCCTCGTTAATAAGTATTATTAGAAAGTCAATTTATGATATAAGGTTATTATTATTAGTAAATACCCCGTCCATAAAGATTATTAACTTCGTTTTCGTTAAATTTATAGAGACTGTGTTAATTCCTTTTTACATAGTCTATTTGCCATTGAATTCGCTTATTTAACCTATTAAAGTCCTTATTACATTAATCTTGTATTCATGCAGTAATTAATAGGTCGTATGATATTTCCGATAAGTATAGCATAGTGATATATACCATACGAGCCCTTTACTTTAAGTATCGTTGTAATTTTAACTCGTTGACCGCATGAATCATCATTAGACTCATGGTTTGATATTTTTAACGTAACCCAATATAAATGCCTTTTTCAGATTTAATGCCATAGATTACAGATTAACAATCTATTAAAGTTAAGTTGTATATCCTTAGCCAACGTTTCGATTAGCTTATTCTTTTAAAGGTTTAATTTCTCAATAAAACGTTATTTCTCCACCAAAAACCTAGCATTTCCAAAAGAGAAGGTATCGTTAGTTTAAATGCCTATGATACCGAAGCTTTTACCCTTTATAATTAACAGGTACGGGTTAAATATTAAAGTCTTTATACTTAGCTTATTTTTAAAGTGGGTCTGGTACGTTAAAAATTAGTGGATCTTTACTTCGGCCAATCCGTATAAATTTTTGATACAATGTATTATCGTACCAGCCAGAAAGTTATCCCTTAGGTCTTTTTGGAGTTTTTACAGTATAATCCGTTAAAGATTGATGGCAAACTACATTTACGCCGACGTAATATCCCAGCTATTAAGTATGAATCAACTCTTTACCCCAGCAATTAAACTTATTGTAATTACAACAATTGACCTTTGGCTAATCTTTTAAATTATAAGCGATTAAGTGAGAATTTAGTCCTTACTATTATTACTACATCCCTAAACAATTAGCTGTAACTTTTTATACGGCCGATACGTAGTCCTACCCTTTACCTCGTAAACTATACTTTATTTAAAAATAATAACGTCTTAGTTTTTGAATTGTGTTAACATAACAAATTATATAACTCCTTGTAAAAGGAGCTTGTTAATCTTCACTTAGTCGCTTTCCTTAAAAAGCTTACTCAGTATGTTAATAATGCTTTCGATACCTAATTTAAGGGTAAGTTCTCTGTTATTCTTATCCTTTTAAGATACTTACGCTGTTTTATACGCCTTTCTAAGCCTAACAGTCCTTTTCGCCATCCTTTTATTTAGTGTATATCCTCCTCTTAAGTAATCATTTATATTGTCGATATTCTATTAAATAATAAACTATTGGATCAGAAAGGTTAGGTTAATCAATCCGCTCGGCTTAGAGGTTATCGACGTTAGGATCTTTATTAAACTTAAGGGGTTTTGAGTATAGCTTAACCTATATAGTTCAGAAAGTTATAGGGCCGTTAACAGTTTTAACTACTACGTTTAAGTTAATACTTGATATTTTATACAACCTATTCTATTTGCCAGGCTCGTGTTACATAAGTACTTCACTTTGAAGAGGGATTAAAAATGCGTCTGTTATTAAGGGTCAGTTTTTGGTTTTTGGTATTAAGAGTATCGTTGATCTAGCGGCGTACCAATTTCTTTTTCAATGGCTTAATGGCTTTGCTGTAGGTTAAAATACGTTTTTAGGTATTTAGCGAGGGTAGCGATTTAATTGTTATGCGTAAGTAGGCTCAAAATACAAGTAAAGTTTGTATAAGTTCGTTAAGGCTAACAATATCGTTAAAAACTTTTACCGCTATTTGGAACCGTGCTTTTTAGCTTGTAAAGCTTTCGATTTCTAGTGTAAGGATATTGTAAGCCCTTCGTAAAAAGTTGCATACCCTTTCAACCTTACCAATACCTTAGTTAACCTTAATAGGAACCTATTTATACTGAATTCCTATCAACTTTACGTTAGCTTAAAATTTTATCGAAGTAAATTTGGTGTTAGCGTTTCAGATTAGTACGTTTAATAACATAAGCTATGTGTTAATCCACAAAACACATAATACGTTTTATATTTCCTTCGCCATAATAGTTTTAAAGAACTTAACACCATAAAAAGCCGTGAAGGAGTTTACAACATATAATATTAACTTGCTGTCCAGATAAAATACGTTTGCAAAAACTTTCGAATTAGAGTTTTAATTTTCTTTGAACGTAAACTTAAATCTTAAGGGGGTTTGAGAGTATATTTGGTGGTGATGGTAAAGCAGTTGAATTTCCTTTAGCTTTAGTAAGTCCATATTTTGGTAATCGATTACCTTTAAAACCTTGTAGAACCTATTAGTTATCGGATAATTAAACCTATAATAGAGTGGACGAAGTTTCACCCTCATTGGGTTTAACATCATGAACTTTAGCCCTTAAATATAAAACTAGATGTGCCTTTATTAAAAGTTAAATTAAAAAACTTTTATTAGTTTTAGCCTCTATTAACTTATAAGTTTAAAATTTATGGTTAAAGTCGAAATTATTGTTATATTCAAGGTAAACAAAAAAGGGAGTAGGGGATTTGTCAATGTAGAAAATAATATGGCGAATAACAATTTTAACCGTCGTCTATCCTAATAAAGATAACTTTTTTCTAAGGCTAAAGCTGATTTTATATTTTTTAATGTCCTTGTAATCGAATCCCATAGTAGTATTAGTATTCTTTCGTAACACGACGTATTACAAAATAGCCTTCTATTGAGTACCATGCCGCCCCCGTATCCGATATAATACTTTAATAAACATACTCAACTTAACGATCTTCAATAGTAAAGAGACGGTAAGGCCAGAGCTTTAATCTTTATGTCGACTATAGGGGTCTTTGCCTTTAAAGAGGTACAAAAAAGCGTTGTGAACGAGTTATTACGTTATTTCTAAGCCGATATCGATACCAGTATCTTCGTACCAACCTACAGCCTTTAGCTTATTCTCCTCCTTTTTAACTTCACTTCCTTTATATTATTCGACTTGCTTAATGTAATCACAGTAAAAATTAAAGGGAAATTATGTAATATATTATCTATTTCGTCTTACTCTCGGCGTCAGTGTAGCGTATTTACTAGCAGCCCTGTTTACCGTAAATGTAATATTTTAAGCGTTTATTGTAAACTTATTTAGTTAGATTAAAGACTTTATGGAAGAAGAATACTCTTTTCCGTCGGTAAAGGTCCGGGTCTTTCGTTAACCGTATTAGCCAGGCCTTCCATACCTTCGATTAATGTAATTCGCGTGATAATGGTCTTTTTCCTTGTCACTGAATTCAGGAGCTTAAGAATATATACCAAACGAGCCTTAGACTCGAATAGTAACGGTTATCAACGAGGAACGCAATTAGCCAAAACAAAACTTCGTAGGCGGCATATAGGTATCAAAAGTCGTATTCGAACTCTTTATGACCCGTAACGACTTACTGAATATGCTGGCGTAAGGTGTTTTAATATATCTTGAATTCCCTAGTTATAATTGGTAAAGTATTAGCTTATCGATTATATGAATAAGGAGGTTCATTTTATTTTCCGACTCTTTTTTATAATTTATTATATGAAACCACTTAATAATGTTCTAATTGGTATAATACTCGGTGAACTTCATATTATGCTTAAAGTGACTATTTAAGCTATTATAAATTTCGTGGAAGGAGGAATAATTCGTTAGATACCGGAAATAATAATCCTTGGCTTAGCAGGTAAATATATTGGGAAATACTGAGTAAAACCCTCGTAATTTAACCCTTGTCTTTCGGTAAATGTTGAAAAACAGGCGTAACTTAACATCTAGGGGGTTATAAGGATTACCGTTATACTTCTTCTTTCCTCCCCAAATCTTGATGAATGCGGTAATTACCGCGCAATCAGAATCTATTATAGGAATACGTTGAAAGGAGAGGTTAATATACTGGTCGTAGAGACCTTTTAGATCTTTTAACTGGAAAAGAGGTTGAGGTTACTGGTATTAGTAGGCAGGATATTTACCTTTAACGGAATTTAAAGGGAAAAAGCTAGTGGTCTTACATATAATAAGTTTACGTATAAAGCTAATTCGCCCTTAATTTGGCAGCTAGGACTAAATTTGTTAAAGGGTTTAGGGGAAATGTGTTTGTTGATTTCCGCCGCGGGGGACTAAGTAATAATTATTTTGGTATTAAGGAGTACGTCGAAGTTTCTGCTGAATTAACTAGTCAACTTAAAGGCTTCCAGTCCGTAAATCAATTAATTCTTTACTATTAATGGAATTAAATCGTTAATTTCATGTAAAAGGGTTTCAAAAACTTATCTAAGCTTGGGTAAATATTTACGAACGTGTATAAAGGCGTTAAGGAATACTATCGCTAGCAATCCCTTTTCTCTTGTTTTCCTGAGTCTATTAAGGGTTTTCATCTGTAGCGTATACGTAAAGTAGGTTTGCTAAATTTCTCTCCTTTCCTTTTTTTGCAGGTAAATAAATCCCTCGTTTACTTAGTTCAATCCTTATCTTCATCTTAACTTGTTTGTTTGCCATCTTCCACATCATCAGGTTCTATTTATCAAACTATTCAGTAAAGTCTCCGAAAACCTTAGGTTCAGAGTCGTATTTTTTAAGGTTTAAGTCGAAGATAAAGCAACCTATGTAGTTGGTCAGATGTTTTAAAGAAGAGTTTTTGGTGGAATCAGTAAATCAAAGGTTTTCGTCCTAGTATTTTTCAAAAATAGCATCAAGAGTTATAATTGACTTCTTTCTAGCATAATTGGTAACTACATCGATTCCAGTGCATTTTGAAGCCATCTTAATAAAGATTAAGAAGTGTAGGGGCGTAAGAAGAGTAGTGTAGATTGGTAGGTCGTAAGTTTTCCGTTAAAGTTAATATAGGTTAGACGTCGTAGAACTTGGTCATTTTTATGATTTCAATAGTAATACCTGTATTAGTAGCCACAATAGTACTAACTTAGCCGTTTAATAACTTGCTGACTTGATAATCTTTAAACTTTTAGGCGGTTCATCTTAACGCCTTTAAAAAGGATTAATAAAGATTTCTTGGTGTTTTCTAATAACAATACCGTCGTTTATTTATAAATTGCCGCCAAAAACCGACATAGCCTATAAGTATTCCTTACTTACTGCCGCGAACAACCTACACAACTTATAAGCGCCCTTCATAAAAACATTTCCTCTACCTTGCCTAAATAAATCGTAACAACCGGAAAGCGTCTTCTTCTTCTGCTTAGCCAATCTGCGTTTAACCTAATAAATACTGATTAGTGTTATTAGGTCTTTTGTTATAACTCAGACAGAGATTGGGTCAGGAAGCAGGCTAATATACAACACTGCGCCACTAGAAAGCCTGAAGTCTAGAATCAGGCGAGGAACTTCTCTTATGTCAGAAACCCCGGACAGGGAAGGACCGATGGGACCGACAGCGGTCCAGTCGATTATATAGGACCGATGGGACCGACAGCGACTCCAGCGGTCCAGTACTGAAGACGGTATGAAGGATAGGGATATAAGGATACGGTCAGCACCACATAGATAGTATTTCCTTCATAGCTCTTCAGTTGTCAATCTAAGTATTTAGTCTACATATCTGAATAGCCTAAAGGCTAATAATCATCCTACAGCACGAATACACATCTTCTTGATATTGCACCTATTACCTCTGCTACCTTACTGCTAACATAAACCCTCTGACACCTTCTATTTACTCATGGGTATTTAGTGCGATCATTACACCTTTATCATTACAACGTAGTCGGTTCAAGTCACTGTAGTCGAAATAACTGGTGCTGAATTGATATTGTTGATTCATATGTGTTGGTTCTAAGTGTAGCAGACCGCTAGCCAGTCTACACACTAATTTGTATGGCCAAACGCTTTGGCCTATGCCCCACTTTGAAGTGGGCACCTACTGTACTGCAATTTCAGTGCAGTCCCACAAACTGCAACCAATTTTACAGTCAGTACAATCAACTTTACTTCAAGTAAAGTTGAATTGACTGTACTGCATTTGACTGCTATTTAAACACAGTGTGTATTTCTCATCCCTAACGTTTTTCCTCTTCGGTATCCGGCCACTTCATTGACGTTCTATCAGTTTATCACGTTTTATCGTTTTATCAATTACAGGGGGAAGGGGGTTATATGAACTGATTCGCTTAAGTTAAAGATATTCATTGTTATCTTTATCATTAATCGCCTTAATATAGGGTTTTACTTGAGTTATATAAAACGTTGCAAGTCCGTTAGCAATTTTAACAACAACTTCAGAGTTAGTCATACTTATGATCTTAAATAGGCCATCTCGTTTACTTAGCTTTCGCCATATGAGAATTTCACTTTTTAACTGTAAAAAAACAATTCGATCGTTTTAGGACTATTTCTGATATTGAGGGCATTAATAACTTGACATCATACCGATTCTTTTCGTAATTACCTCAATGCTTTACCGTATATTACAGCTCTTTTCTGGATATTTGCTAAAAGTGAAGATTTACTCGTTAGATAAGGATATACTTTAAAGACTAGTAATGTTCACATCAAGCTATCAGGGCTCATAGTATTATTTAAGCCATTTACCGCTATTTAAAGACGTGCTTTTCGGTTCGTAAATCTTATAATTTTTAATAAAAGAATAGTGTACGCTTTTCTAAGTAATTCATATGCATTTTTGACTTTATTAATAATTTAATAAGCCTTAATAGGTAGTTGTTTACACTTAATCCCTAGGATTTTCGTATTTTCTTAAAACTCCTTTGCCGTAGAGTTAATACCCGCATTGTAGAGAACGAAGTCTGGTTAACTTAAGTAAGTATCAATCCACAATATCATTCACGCTTTCTATAAGTTTTTCGCTGACAAGAACTTAATAAATTAACTTCGTTGATAGAAGTTACGGAGTAAACAATATAAGAAATAGCTTCATTATCTAAGTATAACACATTAAATCTAATTTTGTAATTGAAATTTTTACTATCTTTTGATGTAAAATTAAATCTTGAGGGGGGGGGGGATAAAGTATATGTTGAATAATAGTGGTAAATATTTTTTAACCTTTAAAGCAAATTATTCCCAAAAAATTACCTTGCGGATTTAAGGATTTTTTATAGTTTTCGACGACTGGGTAATTAAAACTCCTATGCAATTAACGCATATTTAACTCCGTTATATTTAATACCGTTAATTTCGAGTTTAAAAATATAACTAAAAGTGCCTCTATTTAGAGGCGACAGAGAACCTTTAACTGTTTTTAACTGGTTTATTAATGTTAACATCGACAATAATACCGAAAATCTTGATATTTTCCTATTACCAAAGAAATACAGTAAGTAATTCCAAAATATGGCACGTAATTCACCCAATAACAATTTAAATATACGTTGTTTTTAGTTACGATAGTTATTCGTTGAAGCCGAAGCATACTTTTGTTTTACCAGTATCTTAACGATTCATCTCCGTAACAGTAGTAATTTCTCTTCTCAATACCACATACTAAAATTAGCCTCTTATTAATTACCTTACTACCCCTATGTTGAACATAGTACCTTAAAACATATGGTTCTCGTAACAATCACAAACTTTAAAGGTATGTAAGGGGTAAAATATTTAATCTTTATAGAAAATTTAAGGGTTTTAGCTACTTAAGTAGTATAAATAAACGTACTCATCTGGTTACTAGGCCGCACTAAGAGCAATATCTTCATACTACGTAACTTAATTAGGAATATTATTATCGTCAATAACCTATTTACCCTGGAAATCTACAATATGGTTCAGGTAATCTTACCCAAAATCAATAAGGTTCTAGGTGTAATATATTACCTGTTATTCATGAAGATTATCATGAGAGTAGCATGTTAATTAGCAACTGGGCTTGCCATAGATTGAACATATTTTATAACTATTACGACGATAATTCTTACGGTGCTTGGTTAGTTTAAGTCTTGACATTATTACTAACATTATTATGGCTATGGTTTTCAATTAAAAGACATTGACCAGGTTTTGAATTAGGGTGCCTCTCGTACTTACAATTGATTTGAGATAATATTACGCGGTTTTCTTTATTCCAATCGCTGAAGTTATTAATTTAAAGATACATACCAACCTAATTTGTTGTACGGGCTATTAAAATCGTCAACAAGGATTATAAATAGCTGAAAAATATTTCATAAGTAGTATTTGGGCGTTGTAAAGCGTATTAAAACTTGATAACACCCGTAACAGCTGCCCGTATCTACTTGCAAAGTATGGTTTTGCTAGTTCAATCCTTTTCCATTAATTATTAGGATAATAATAACTTGTTGAACATTTGGTTAAAGATATTTATTATGATTTTCTTCTTTTTTTTTATAGCAATATCCTTGTCCACCTCTTTTTAACAAAATCTGTGTAATATTATGTAAAATAAACATCGTATTCGAAGTGGTTTTTCATACTATCGTCAATCTCCCGAAAGGTTTTTTCTTTTATTAGAAAGATAAGGTAGTAATCTTAGATGTATCTTTTAAAGATTCTAGGAAACAGTAAGTGAAAAACTAAGGGGGGGTACCTCCATCCAATTACAAATGTTGAAAAGGAAATTATCTTTTTATTAAATAGATTATAAAGCTTCTCCCTATACTTCTTTACATCGTTCTAAATTTTGGCGAAATCCGTGAAGAGTTTGAAATTAATATTTATTATTTTTATAAACCTAGAAGAAATGTTACAATAATTGTCCGAATCATCGATAGTGTTTCCTATTGTTAATTTAAGCCTTGGAGAGTCCGAGTCACGATAGTGGGAGTAGTTACCAGTTGGCTAACACGAGAGATAAAGTTCTGTAGTGGGCTCACATATATAGGTTTACTTGTCCTAGGAAGTTTTACCTTAGGGCACTTCATGATTTTGAAGAAAACCTTGAGGAATTTGAGTAGTTTGATAATTTTAAAAGAAGTTCTGTAGGGTAAAGGGGATTTGGTGATCGTAGGTAATAATTTGAAGGATTTGACCATTTTGCTTAATCAATCGGTGAATAGCGTCGATGTTAATTCCTTTTGCCGTATTTGCGACCGTTACTTCAAATGCTTTGCTTCCATTAAAGGCGAATTCTGAGTTATCACGTAAAAGTGCTAGGCCATCCAGTAAATTGATAGGTTCTTTATCGATGGAGTATAGAACATGAAGCCAGTAGGGTTGAAAGTTCAACTTAATTGGGAATTAAGAGGTATTACCATAAACCCTGTATAAGAGTGTTAAAGGACTTCAACTTCTTTACTTTTTTCTCAAAAATTTTAATATTGAAGATATTAAGGATAATCCTCAAGTTAAACTAACCTAAAAAGCTTCCTCTAAACTTTGTGAGGTTTTATTCATTATGTAAGCTCTACAACTATTAACATTTGCCTTTAGTTTGGTTTTAACGATCCGTTGCATCGTGTTCAATATACGAATAATTCAGTGCCTAAAAAACCTATGAAAATCTTAGAAAAAGCTTTAGTTACGGTGAAAGGTTTCGTCGACATCCGTGTCGAGGATATACTATCTAACGTAATTAGTTGGATATTTTTTGGTTAAAGATTATTCAGCATCTTCAAACCAAAGAATTTTATTGTATTATTATTTTTTTAAAAAATAGGTCCGAAAGCCTTAGTTATTTTATTTCTAATGAAGTTGGTAACGATATTGATTCTGGTGTTTGTAATAGTTATTTTTCCGTTTTGGCTTAGGAAAAGAAAATTGGCTATTTGGGAACGTAGAGAATAAATGTTTTTCGTAAAGGTATTTAACGATTTGTCGTGAAGTCGCACGATATGGCTTTTTTAGCGCAACTTGGCAAATTTTAGTGTTTTTGATTAGTATAAAAATCTTGACGATTGACGATTGTAGTGTGAGGGAAGGAATAGGAGTGGCGTAAAGGGAAAGGCTTGGTGTAAAAGGCAAAGTTTGGTGTAGAATATAAGATCGAAGTTTTTTTGTTATTTTTTATGGTTAAATGTCGCGGGACTTTGTTGTTTTATCAATAGTAGCACCCGCAGTAATACTGACTTAGCCGTTTGCCAATTTAACAATCTTTGAGACTTTTAACAGTCAATATTAACACTTTTTTTCAAAAGAATCTGATGAAAGTTTCTTAGTATTTTCAATAGCGATAATGTCACCACCCCTAAATTTCTGTTTTAGACCATCGTAATGAAAAACTCTTCCTTCCTTACTGTCTTTTTGAACTATCGCAGTACGTAAAAGCCTATTGAAACAGTCTTCCGTCTACCTTGGTGTTATTTAAAGCGGAACAATTGGAAAGTAGTCTTTTATTTCATTTTACCAATTTTTGCTTAATCTAATACGAACTTATTAATATAGTTACTATTTTAGACGTTTCAATGTTGTCGATTCGAATCGTATTCGAAGTAACAGTAGTATTACATGGTCAAGTGGTGGATGTATTGTTCTAGGTTTGGCAGACTGCTAGCCGGTTTGCACACTAATTTGTATGGCTAATTGCTTGGCCTGTTCCCTAGTATAAAGTAGGCACATACTATACTTGAACTTACATTTGGCCCCAAAAAACAATACACTCAACTTGAAGTTAGTATAATTAATTTAATTACAGTGAATTCGATGGACTGCACTGCAATTACTACTGTTCCAACACCAGTATTGGAATAATATTGACTGCTATTTTTGCAGGTCAACTGTAGTACAGTCAAGTCAATTATACTGGCTTTTAATTAAGTGTATTGACAAAAAGTCAAGTATATTAGGTACCCACTACAGATTAGGGCATAGGCCAAGCTATTGCCCATACAAATTAGTATGCAAACCGGCGAACGGTCTACCAAACCTAGAAGTAACACATTACTACTTCCAATGCAATATAACAGTTACTTCAAATAGAGATTCAAATCGACGATGTTGTATCGATAAAGGCTTACCAATCAACAACTTATTTATTCAATAAAACTTAGGTTGGAATTTTGTAAGGTCCCTTATAAAAGCTGCCCTCACTTCTTTTCACTATTATCACGGCTTTTATTATATAGATTTTTTTTAGCGATATGATACGGTTATAGAAACTTTATATTATATTATAAGCGCTTGAACTTAGTGAACGTAAACGTTTGTTACGTGCGGAATAAAAAAAAGCGGGGTACTGCAAATTTAATATATTACCTAGTTTTTGTAAAAGTTCAAAGTTATTGGCTCCGGCTATGTAGAACACCCCCAAATAAACAGTCGCATAAAACTTGTTCATATAAAGTTTGGTCGAATATTCAAAATTTCAGGAATTTTATCCCTATTATAGATGGTTTTTCTCCAATGAATAGAAAACCAAAATAAAACTTATCTGAACCCATATTTAATACCTGTCGGTAATATTGAAGTTTTACATCAGTCGGTAATACTTAAATTTGAAGTTTGTTAATAATATAAACACCATTACTATTATCACTACTAATCTTGCTACCAATCATAATAATACCGCGACAATAACTACGCCTACTTTACTATAAATCTTAAATATTTAATCACTTTATTATATCGTTTACAAAAGCCTCAACAATCTCTGAGCAACGCGTTCGACCCGGTTAAAATAGGGTAAAGCTAAATAGAAGGAAAATGAGATGAGTGGGAGATATAGAAACAGCAGTGGAGATATGCGCAACAGTTTCTTTTTAATAAAGCCCTTGATGTTAATGTTATCAATATCGTCACCTTTATCACCACTGCCAAACGGATACGTTGTCACAATACTATGGCGCCTAATAATGCTGCGGCCGAGGCTTATATAACGCCGCCTTCCGTCGCTTCGACCGCAATGTGAAAAAGCCACCAAAAATGCATTAAACATCTAAATGAAGCCTTAACTAAAACGATAACACAATAAATATCTAATGGCCTAACAGCGGCGATAATGATGGAGATACACTTGCTATTGCACTTGATAATTACCATTAATTAATTACGAGTTATTACATACATGACCATTGAAAACACCAATAAACACAACAAATGTACTTCTTTTCCGTAGACACATTTATATCAACCATATCTCTCGACCCTGTTTTAAAAAAGCGGATATAATCTGTATAAGGTTAAATTCTTTATAATAATGCAAACTAGGTAAAAGTAGAGAAAATGTGAGCGGAAAACACGAAAAAAACTAAAAGGCGTATCGAGGCCTTAAAATATTAAAAGGTTTTATCATAGCTGCTTAGCGATATAGGCTTATAACGCGTATAGCGGTCATGCGTGCGCAAGCCACCTATATTTTTCTAAAAAAAACTGTTGTACTAGACGATGGTACTTGCCTTACTCTCTCTATTTTCTAATTTATTACAAGACTGATCACTTATAAGAAAGAAAAACATACTGATTAGTTTTCATTATCATGGTTATTTATTATTATAATGATGATTTGGTAGATTCCTACGTTAATCTTGACCTTGAAATATAGTTCGGAATACTGTAATACGTTTGTATATATAGACAACATAATATATGGTAGATGTAAGCTAAGATTTCTGCTTGACACCAGACCGATTATAATTGCTATAAAGAGATTAAGTTGAGTTATTGGCGCGAAGTTGTAATCATATAGCTTTGAAATTAAAATATTAACTCCTTATCTTCTTTTAACTTTCCACTTTTTTTTTCTTTATTTATCTTTAATACCTTCGTACATCGCTTACCATTACTTTACGAGTTACCAATATCAACTTTATGAATACACGAGATTATTAAACTCTGGGCATTGCATTAAATAATATTTAAACCCCTCGCTGAATTCGTTAGCAAACACGCATAAAATAACTCAATAAAAAGCCTACGCCTGCCCTATCAAACTTAAAAGTTATCACTTTCCCTTTATTTTTAACGCCGATTATGCCTACGCGCATACTTTTACCCTTTTTATCTTCGCCTACTGCTCCACGCTTCCATACCCTTTTAGTACTTTCCTCACTTACGCTCACTCATTACTCACACACCGAAATTGCAAGCTCTTTACCTTCAGTCGCCATAAAGCCAAAAGAAGTATACTCATTAGATATACAAGCAGCTAACAACATTAATGCTGAGGAGTTGGTGGCAATCCTACGACGAGAATTTGAAGAACATAACGTTACAAAGCGTGCGGAATACGACATTATTATGCGACGCCTAGATAGCTTGACTTTTGAAAGCCATTATTATTATGACCGCCGCGAACCCTTTCGCCGTCATTTTTAATCGTCATATATATTTATAGCTTTATCAGATACTTTTAATGATAGTTTTTACTGTTATCGTTATAAAAGAAACGAGCTTAAACACTTGCTACTCGACCGTTATCGCCGATCTTGCAACCGCTATAAGCCTTTTTATCGTCGTCGCGAGTCTTTTCGCGACTGCCGCGAGCGCAAGCTTTTTTGCCGCCGTTATTTTCGTAACCTCTGCAAGCGCGTGCTTTTTCGTCGTCATCGATTTTATAACCACCGCAAGCCTTTTGAAACTCATCGTGGTTTTTTTCGAGCTCCGAACATAATATATATTTGATATTCAGTTGACGGTATTCTCCGTTTAAAACTTCAATATATTATAACATTTGACCTTTAAAATCCTTATTTATAGGATATGATCATTATTCTAGTAAGTAATGATATGGTTTTTATCAATATATAGAGTTTTTGATAATGTTTAGATATATTTGTAGATACGTTTCCAAGCTTGAAAAGTACGATTGTGAAGATAATTCTCAGTTTTTATAGGGATTTGTAATGAACTCTTTGAATATGGAAGTTATTTCTTATAAACGATGTAAAATATTACGTTGTGGCCTTATATATATTATTAATGTTTTCGTCAATTTATTTGTTATAGATGCTGAGCAAGTTATTACAAAGTTAATAGAGTTTAAATTCTCGTTACACTATTCACTAGACTATAGGTATAGCTTAAGTAAGAATATTTAGATATAAATACGTTATACCTGGATAATAGGTTCAGTAGATGGCCATAATAAAAATTAATATGGCGTTATAATGAACATTTGGCTCACCTTAAATTTAGGTATTTCATAATACATATTTTTAACATATTTTAAAAAAAAACTACACAAAATGCTTGTTTCAGATCGAGAAATCCTAAACCATATTTCTCATAGAAATAATACAGCGATACTCTAATTATTAGGCCATGTTTGACAAAGATACTCGTGATAGGTATAATTTCAAGTATTCTTGCAAGGATAAGTACTAACCTCACAAGCTTAAGAATGATACAAATATTTATAAGACACGCCCCTCAAATTAGTATAAACGTTAGCGTTATAAAGATTACCGTTTTCGCCAGCATGCCAACCAAAACCATAGTCGGAATAAATGTAAGAAAAAACATGGTTATAATAAGCTATAACGTAATAAATACAGTTTTCGCGAAAATTATGTCAACGTAAATCGTGGTTGGAATAACCGCGACCGTAGTTACGAGAGACGAAATAATTATTTGTATAAAGTTAACATTGTGTAGTTCCGAGAAATTCATATTAAACATTTAAATCAGGAAACCCATTTTGATTTTTATAAGCATCCTGATAAACAAACTCGTATCACTTCAGTAGTAAAGTGAGTTATATAATATAATCCAATATCACATCCCCTATTTGTCTGACTTATATATATTTTAGTGAGACTTACGGCTCGTGTAACGCCTAATTCAAGTATTCGAAAACTTGTGCCCAAGAAAAAGACTTTTCTTCGAAAAATATAAATAGATATATATAATGATTGGACTATATATAACTCGGAGCTATCTTGAAACGTATAGTAAATAATACGAAGAATATTATTATTAGTGTAGTTAAATCTGTTAACAAAAAGGTGACACTCGCTATAAATAGTTATCGTTAACTATACATCGTTATATATACCAACCTTATAGGTAAAAACAACACACTTTACCTCGATATAAGTGTCGGTAAAGACCTCGTATCTAAGTCCTAATTAAAGATAAATTTTCCGGATTATATTACGATAAACGTTTTCATTACTAAGCGCGAAATAATCATGAGTATGTGAATTCCTCCTATTTACCTTACCGTCAAGGTATGTTGGACTTTTTATACTTATGGATAAAAATATAATAATACTCGTACCTTTTTATAAAAGACAATGAAAGTATTTCTTATTGATAATCTAAATACAGGAGTTTTTTTAACAAATAACTAGACAAAGATTCGTGGTACTTATATACTGATATTTAGAAATATTATTTATTTGAATAACAACTACTTCAAGATTGCTTTTCAATTTACAAAATTAACACGTAACAAACCATATGTAAAGTTCCGTGTAACATTATGCTTATTATCTAACCCAAATAAATAATATATGTAGCAGTTGAATATATCGCCCTCCACAAAGCTAAATTATTTATATTTACCACTCAATACTTATAGGTTTTTAATATTCTAATCAACGCGATTACTCTATATATAGTATGAGTTTACAATACTACAACGAAAGCGCCCTACTTTGTGAAGCATACGTGCTTCGGCACTATTAGTAAACAAAAAAATAACGCTAAATTTTAGTTAAATTGGAAGGAATTTATATAAACTTTTATATAAGTTATGGATATTAGTAATATATTCTCAAAGGTTGCGTAATATACAAAAATAACTATTTGAAACAATCAAGTTTCTTTTACTTTTATTAAAGCTTTAGATAAATTACTACTATATTTGTAATTCATAATAAACTCGCATTAAATTTTCTAACTCTTTGTACCATTACTGCGCCCGCGAGTGCGCCTTTTATTATTAAGTTGTTTATGAATATTTAATTGGACACCCTGTTTCTAGATACATTTTTACACTTAATTTAGAGACTAAGGGTACCTATAGTGATGAGTCTTACTAATAAGGAAGTGGGTCTCGTTGAGCTTCGCGTTAAACTACATACTTGAAATGATTTACTTGGTATAAAAAACATATAAAAATATGCATATTATAAAGAAAATCTAAGTAACACACATTAATACAATAAATCCGACATAATTTATTTAATTACAACGAATTTACGAACGATATCTTTCCATTTGAAAGGATACAGGTCCGATTAAGAAATCCTTGGACCAAATAATAAATGTTCCGTTTATTAATAGTTAGTAATACGTTAAATCGAACCGATATCCCTATCCTATATCGAAACGCGACGAAAAGCTTTTCGATTAATAATTCGATACTTTAAATAACTAAAAATTTAGAGGATTCTCCAATGATATATTCCTATTACTATTACTAATATTCCTGATAAGAAAAACTATATTAAAATAGACAAAAGTCGAATAATTATAAATTTACGACGACTGAATAAATAGGTCGTTCCAAATACCTTTTTGTGAATATAATAAAAGGATGTTGTATAATCTATTCGCCGTAAGAAATAAATTACAATTATAAATGTTATCAAGTTTTTCTTTCAATTCAAAATGTATTTGAAGTAACTTAATCGGTTTAATTTTATTATATCATCGCCGATACAAATGATATAAAGTTAAACCTATAATCTTTCATAATTTACAGTTTTACGCCCAACTATTTATTGACCGAATATCAAAGAAGTTTCACTATTTTTATCGTGTATTTATTTAAAACATTGTGACTTTATTCAAAACATTTAAAAAAAACACTTCATATATTTGAATGGTGTTTTCAAATTTTTACAAATGAAGGAATTACCTTATTAATAGATACAGTTTTGATTGGCTTTCAATCACTTTAACTTCTAGGGTCTAAATTCATTTTTTAGGATATTTATTCACTAAAAAAAACTTATGATACTCGAAATCTTTCGTTACATGGTAATTTAAAAGTATTAGCAATGTATTTGATAGAAGCAGAGGTTTTATGACCAATCATACCCTATTACATGTAATTTTCCAACCCACCACAGGACATTCATGTAGATGCGCTAATGCAAAGAAAATACAGCCAGTTGACTTAAAATTGGCAATCGTAAAAAAAACAAAAATTATACATAATATATTGTTATTTAACCTACGCTTAAGTAAAGGAAGTTTTTTAGAACCAAATTAATCTTTTATATAAACAGCTTAAATTATATTGTACGAACCAAAAAAGGCTAGTCTTTTCCCTAAATTAATAAACTCTTGAAACGAGGATTTAGGGTAATGCTTTTTTATCTTAGAAAGGAAATTTTTTGGTAACGAGGATAATCTATTCCAGCTACTATTATCTAACCGGTTATATTTTCAAATCGCCCCCTAATTCTTGCTAAACTGAAATATTTCTCCCCAAATTATCAAATCTCTTGTTTCGTATAGGTATGTAAACAATTTCGTATAAAATTAGTTGTAAATCTTTCACTAACTATCATTCTGAACTCTTATAAAACTGCATGTGTTTTTATGAACTAAACCTTATTAAATACAATATTTATAAACAAAGCAGACGATCGACTTCATAATACTTTGGTTTTCCCAAATTTATACTTTTTCAATAAAATTTAATTACCGGAATGCCTTAATTTGGTACCAAATTCCTTCATTTGCCTACTTTTCAATTTGGAAAGGTTACATTATGATCTAAACATACCAGTGTTAAACCAAATTTTTAATAAATTGTTAATCATGAACGAAAATTATCTTAGAATGAGCCTCACAGAGGTATAAATAAATAATAACATAAGGTTTTGCTTTTAGACTAATTATCATAAGGATATAATCTCACACAAAACACTACAGGACCTTGCAAGCAAAAAAAAAACGTTAAAATTGTGTTTCTTAATACTTTTAAACTCAATCACTTATTTCAATTAGTTAACCGCTTATTATACAACCGTAATACAAGTAGCTGGAGAAAACTTATGGTTTTTACAACACTTGTGTAAAAACGTTTTGCCGAAACGTATAATAAAAAGAATTATTGCAAACCTAAAAAAATAGTAACCTTAGATAAAATTTACTTTGGTTAAAAGCGTAAAGTTGTGGAAGCATATGTTAGGGATTACATAAAATACGGAAAATTATGTAACGGTAATCCAAAATCATTAGAGGGACTAAAAAGTATTTAAATTCCGGGAAAACTAATATATACAATTGGTATGAATTTTGTAATTGTATTACAAGCGGTGTTATCCGAAGGTATACCTTAGATATTACCTAACAGGGATTTATTTAATACAGTCATGCTAATTACTTGTAAAACTTCCCAATAAAACACTCTTTATCCTTAACTATACCATATATATAGTAAAAGATTGGATTATTATTTTGGTTGAATAATTTTTATTATACGATTAACTTTATTCGCTATGGATCATTTTAACTAAAAATATCAAGTTTGTATTAGCCTCTTGGCAATGTTCATAAAAAGGCTTTGGAAAGAGTTAAATAATAGCAATATTCTATTATCTTCAGGCCGACATATAAGTTTAAAAAATCAAATAATCGAGTTAGCGTTACGTTACTTTGCAACAAAATATTTAAAGTAATATTAGGTTAGTATTATAACGGTTTTACACTAGAAGCTTAACAATATATACTCGCATACCCTAAAAGCCAGTCCTTACAAATGTCTGTTCGAATTGAAACTTATAATATTAGTAAATGTTTTACAACAATTTTGCCACGTAAAAAATAGATATTGGGTTTATATAAAAATATTTACAACGCGACATATAATCAACAATACATATTATTGCGATTGAAGTAAAAAACCGAATGCGATTAAAATTATCGTTAATATAAGTTTGCTATAGGTAACAAAATATAGTTAAAGTTAGGAAAAGCTTATGAATCACTTTAGAAAAAGTGTAAATTATCGTTATCACGTATAAAGCTGTATAGAATTGTAAAAAAGGTTAATAATTTAGCTTTTATATTAGACTTTGCACCCAACTCGTTTATTCATTCAATTGTTAATATTGCTTACTTCTTACCTTATTGCGGCCCAATAAATGATTCATTTAACAAATTTATATTACCGCCCAAGTCAATTAAATACGAGGATGATATATCAAATGTTGAGGATTAGAAAGTGGAACGTATATTGGCTAAATGAGTGGATCGCTGCTATTTTAAGGGATATTAAGTGTAATATTTGCTTAGATAGAAGAGCTTTACGGCTCGCAAGAACGAATAGAAACCGGTGTCAAAACTGAATTGTCTTGACTTGATTAAGTTATTTAAAAGGGGTAAAGCTGTTTGTGAAGGATAATGCTAGGAAAGTTATTACTAGTATGATAAGGATATCATTTTTTCTTTTGTCACCCGGTATTTTTTATACTAAAGAGTGGTACTTGCCTTACTTTCTTCACTTTCTACTTTCTTACGAGACTGTCTATTCATGATAAAGGAGTATATACTCATGAGTCATCCTTCTCTTGAGTACTTATTGTTATGATGATGGTCTGGTGGATTCCTACCGTAGTTTTTGCCTTAAAATACAGTCCGGAATACCACAATATGTTGGCACGTACAAACAGTACAACAAACACGCCACTATTAACTTTACTTAAATACATGATCCCATAAAAACAACAATGGCTATAGGAAACAGAAATTGTTTACTTTTTAAGGGATTCGGGTCAAAAGTAATATAAAAGGAAAGGTTATTAGTAAGGTTTTACACATCGGGGAACCTTTATTTTAGGTACATAATATACAGGCTACCAATCGGACAAGGGTTCTTTAACAACATCTTTTAAGGTTTAACGATACATATAAACGCACCGTATATCGCATTTTACCTTCGTTTATCTACAGGTTATTTTTTACACAAATGCTTTAAATGGTCCCACTTGTAAAGAACTATATAGTTGTGTCCCCGTCATAAACAAATGTTAAAC
The DNA here is from genome assembly GCA_038502455.1 of Anisogramma anomala. Lineage (NCBI taxonomy): Eukaryota > Fungi > Ascomycota > Sordariomycetes > Diaporthales > Gnomoniaceae > Anisogramma > Anisogramma anomala. Next base: position 33,164,402 of record JASMMZ010000004.1, read on the forward strand.
GGAGACGGATTAAACCGTGTTTCACCGCCCCACCAAAGCTGTAATTTACACGCTTACGGGTCTCTAAACTAGGACACACCCTAAGGTTTTGATTAAAAGAATAACTTGGGGGCACAGACGTCTACTCAAGGCATAATTTTAGGAACCTCGAGTTACGATTTATCCCGCCGGTATTTACAGTTCTGTTTTATAGCATCAAGGGCTACACTAGATAAAGGGCGCTTCCCGGTGATAGTAAATTAAAAAAAAAAAAACTGTGTAGAAGTTTAAATATCCGGGCCATTGACTAGCAGAGACCTAATTTAGTATTCTTTTAATACTATCGACTTTCGACTGTTAACTTTGCACTTGGACCTTTTCTCTATTTACTAGTAAGAAAACATAAGGACTTACTAACCTAACAGGTAAATTTCTACCGATATGAATTAAATTTGTAATTTGTAGTTGATATATCTTTTTGCAGTATATGTAATATATAATTGTATGGTATGAATAGTTCAGTCATTTTAACAGGATGTGATTTGGAATTAAAAACAGTAAATAATGCGCTTACGTCCTATTAAGCCAAGGTGTTTCATTTCAATTGAACCACAAACAAATAAATTCCTACTAACATGAATTAAATCTGTAATTTATATTTAATATATGTTTTTTGCGTTATTTTTTTTTGTTTTGCAATTGTATAATATGAGTTGTTTAGTGATTTTAACGCAATGTTATTTGTAATTAAGGATAACTTTCATAATGCGCTTACGTTCTGTCAAGTCTAGGTCATCGATTTCAATTGAACTACAGACATTTCTTTCATTTTTGTGCAGTTTATAATTTAAGAGAGGGGTCAGTTGAGAGTCTAAAAAAGTACGGATAATCGGATTCGAAATATATTGGATCCGTAGCGTCGGATCCGGGCCAGCTATAGATAACATTATTGTTGTATTTCTCACAATACAAAGCTAGTAAACCCCAATTTGAGTCTTTAAGGTATTTATTCTCAGTATATACGTATCACTAGCTCAAACAATTTCAGTTTTTAAGGTATTTCTTCTCAGTATATACGTTTGACCAGCTCAAAAGATTTATCATTGCAATATTAGTGATTCAAAGCTTAAGCTAGGAAACATCTCAGAACCACAGGCTTACCTTAGCAGATAGTTCCGCTAGCCTTGCAGCCGTGTGGCGTTAAATATTTCCTCCTCCACCACCACCACCCCTTTGCAAGGAATTGCATTGCAAAGAAGAGAACAAAAAGTGTGGATTCCCTCCATCTGGGTGGCTCCTTTGGTATTATAGGTAAGTATTGAGACATCGAGATAGCTCCCGCCATAGCCCCACAGGCAAGGGCGCTGAGCCGTACGTGTATCCGTCCAGTGCCCAGGTCTGTACACCAGCAAGTATCGTGAAGGTTGGCGAGAACACTCGTGGCGGCGGCAACGAGACCGATAATGCGGGGAAAGTGCATTGTGTGTGTGGAGCGTAAAGGACTAAGGAACTTAATCAACCTGTTTCGCTGGTAGGTCAATGTAAATGGGTCATTCTTCGGAGACTGGCATGTAAGAATAAAATGGTGTGCTGGCAGGGGGCGACTTGAGCTTTATAATGCAATGCACTGACATTGGCCAAGATCTTGGGGCTAAGGAGGTTTTGGTCTTGGGTAACCAGTGGATTTGATTTGGTTTGATTAATTCAACCTTTTTACAGAGCAGTACAGGCTTACAAGAATGGTCCTGAATGAAAGATCATGAACCTGAATACTTCTTGACCTATAAAATAACTAAATTGTTGCTTCGGTCCCTAGCATCTCTGGGGATACACACAGATACATTCATATTGAAATAATGCTCTTTTCTTGCGGGTCAATCGTCATGTGCAATCAATTTATCAACTCATTTATTGTATGTATGACATTACAATGAATACTGTGTCCACAACAGAGTAGTTGTACTCCCAAAACTTGAATTTAATTACCATCCCGTTACCATTCACAGTGTTAAATTGATATAGGATAGTTACATTGAAATAATATCGGGACTTTGGCCGTGGACTATTATGTAAAATCCAATTACAGCAATTTGACTATTTCAATTGTGGTGGAGTGGCAATGAAATCCACTTTTGGTGGCATTTCGTGTGGCATTACACACCGAAATGAAGGCTGTGAACATGGTCCATGCACCAACCTCTCCACAGGGATGTATCCTATCCCTGTGGGCACCTGACAGGAGTTCTTTATTTTGGCAGGATGCGTTAGAAATCCGGTTTCACGTGTTGCATCAAGGGCAGTCCTGCTAGCAATGGTCTCATGTGCATGAAGGCCCTATCGTACTTTTGCACAGCCCTCATTGTAGGAGATTGACGAGGTTACCACAAGGTTTGACGCTGTCAGTGTACTCATTTTGGGATATCAGGCCATGCGCCCCGCCTGAGAGAAGTCTTCCATGTCAAGCATTAAGCCTCTTTTGCAACACGACGATGTCATGGTCGCCCCAGATGAGGGGAGAAACAAGATTAAACTAAAAGTGAATCTGTCTGTCTCACACGTGGCGTCAAGTCTAAAGATTGCATCGTCACTCCACACTCACCACACTATTGATGTTGGCTGTATGGGTGCCACCCTAAAGAATGTTGTAATGCATGGTAGTTGTGGGCCGTCCTATGCACCACTTCAAGGGCTCACTGGCACTCAAGGTTTATGTGGCTTTTTCAAGAGGTGACTCTGTTCTCTTGGTGTGCGGCTGAGGGAGCCTTGTTTAATAGCGACTTACTAGCTGGGGGTTTGCAAGTCCACGATACCTCCCGTGCTGTGCTATAAGGGGAAATAGCGGAAATTTCATTATTCTTGGTACATTCATTGAATGGGCTGCGCAAATTTGCTATACCTACCCACTTACTATATTAGCAGTGTCACCAAACAAATGGGCTGATACCCTCTTCTTGCTCTCCATTGTAGTTTCTTTTCCTTTTGCATCACTCGAAGCAATTTTTGGTGTCCAGCTTTTGGGGTTTCTACTCTCATGTCTCTCCTTTCAAACAAATCACTACACTCTCTTCACTCACTCTTTCCTTTTTTCTTCTTCTTTTTATTTTTATTTTTATTTTGAACCAAGTTCCCTCATCGCTCTCTCGAGCCATGCGAATCGGATCCGTTGTGTTGAAAAACAACCATACCAACAACATGCAGCTTCCGATCCTTTTGCTTCTCGTCATCGTCGTCAATTTAGCCCAATCACTCCCGCAAATCTTCCCTCGCAACACCGAAACTCACCTGTCGAAGCGCTCGTGGCCGTGGTCGCCAAGAGAACCAACAGTGTTCAAAGGGACGGTCACAATCCCCATGAAGCGAGGAACAATGTACAGGAAGAAGTCCCTCGGCCATCCGGCTATCCTTCACGTTCAAGCCATACTATACAAGGACATCCAGGGCTTGTCCGACGGAGGCTGGATCCGAGTCGAAATAGCGCCAGCATATATTTACAACATGACCAACAGATACGTCTCTTTTACGATGAGTTTGGGCGACACCTCCCTGGTGCCGGGTCCTGCCCAGTGGGCACGGAAACCTGGTCCTGAACGACTTACATCCTCGAACTACGTCTTTTATTATGCAATTCCCATGGGAATCGTCAACAGAATTGCAGCTAAGGCGGGATTAACCAGCAAGCCAGGATTTCGTAGCAAGTGGGGATTCAGTAGCAAGTCGGATCCTGATAGCAAGGCGGGACCTGATAGCAATACGGGAGGAGTTAAGAGCAAGTGGGGGTTTAGCGGCAAGTCGGAACCTGATAGCAATACGGGACTCAAGAGCAAGTGGGGATTTAACGGCAAGTCGGAACCTGATAGCAATGCGGGAGTTAAGAGCAAGTGGGGATTTAATAGCAAGTCGGAACCTGATAGCAATGCGGGACTTAAGAGCAAGTGGGGAGTTAATGGCAAGTCGGAACCTGATAGCAATTCAGGAGTTAAGAGCAAAACAAAAAAAAGGGTAACCTTGACAGTAAGCTACAATACAATCCAGTTTGTATAGCAGGACATATTCGGTGTCTGCCAGACTGCCGCTCTAGATACCATAGTAGGAAGGTTGCGATATAGGTATTAGTTGTATTGCAACTGCAACACGTGCGTCGCCACTGTGACACACAAACACACACACACATACAGATCACAGTTGGACGCTCTCTCTCTCTCTCTCTCTCTCCCTCTCTCTCTCCACGGGGTTCCCAGTCGACGACCCCTATGCCGGCCGATGCTCCTGCTTGGTCGGCCACGCCTCCCCGACGGGTGGGGTGGCGGCCCAGAGGGCCGGCGGGCGCTGTTGCGTCGGGCGGGCGCGCAACGGCGGACGGCCGCGGCGGACCAAGTGCGTGCGCGGCCGGCGGCGCGTGGGCGCTGGACAAGCGGACGCCCCGAGGAAGAATTCGGGGAAAACACGCGACGAAGGGCACGGAGAAAGGACCCGGGACCCGTGAGGAGGAGGAGCCTGGGCCCACCGGCCATGCGGACGGAACGTCGTCGGTGGAATTCAGGACAGGCACAGTACTCTGCGCCGGTATCAAACCGGTGACGGTGGCAACGGCGCTAACAGGGGCCCGCAAGATGGGCAGGGCAACGGCCGCAAGAACGGAAAATAGGAAGACGGCCAGTCGCCTTCGTCGGAGGTGGTTTTACCTCCTGCTGAATGCATGTTTTCTTGTTCGGAAGGCGTTGGAGGGAGCCATGTTTACGATGAGGACCCCTAGATTGATGGGCATCACATGTCCTCGCACCTGGTGTCAGAAGCGATTGCTCCATGGCCACAGCTGTTGGCTGGGAAGACACACCAAGTCTCTCCACTTGGTTGATTTCAATCCTGTTTGATAAGCAGCCACGTCAATCTATGAATCTGTGTAATCAAGTGCGCACGTGTCAACAGAGCCCCAGGTTCGCCAACAGATCACCCGCCAGAACATCGATGCCGGCCGTGTCGCGGTCCTCGATCCCAAACGCCAGGAACAGCACGTCGTCCGCGTAGCCGTGGTACGTCTGGCCGCTGGCCCGCCAGCTCATGGACGTGACGTACAGCATCTCGGGCTCGCCCGACGGCCGCCGCGCCTGGCCCGCGACCCACAGCGGCCGCGTGCTGACGGCCCAGAGCGCGAACGGCGCCTGCTGCCGGAACAGCACCGCGTACGGCCGGTACGCCGCGTGGAAGCCGAAGAAGGTCTTGTGCTGGAAGACGGCGAGCACGAACGTGTTGCCCGCGCCCGGCGTGCACGCCGCGTCCGCGCGCCGGCACAGCGTCACCGCCAGCGAGTTGGTCGCCTGGTGCACCGACTCGTCGCGCGCGCCGCCCGCCCACGGCACCGCCGGCAGGTGGCGCGCCAGGCATGCCGCGTCCGCGTCCGCGTCCGCACCCGCGCCGCCGGCCGCGAGGTCCGGCCCCACGCTGCCGTCCGCATGCAGCCGCGCGAAGGCGCGCCGCGGCGCCAGGTCGAAGTGCACGTGCGCGGCGCCCGCGGCGTCCCAGAAGAGGAACCAGTTCTTCTCGATGGCCGCGTACGGCGGCGGTCGCTGTAGCTCAGTTCCGTCGCGGAAGGGAAAGGGGGCGGCGGCGGCGGCGGTGGATGTGGTGTCGTCTGGCGAAGAGGAGGAGGAGGAAGGCTCTTCGTCGATGCTGCTGCTGCTGCCGCTGCTGCCACTGCCGAGGCCGGGCACGAGCCCGCGCAGGTCCTGGATCCACTGCCCGAAGCACGTGAAGCCCGAGTTGCTGCCATAGACAACCAGCGGGCTGCGCGGGCCGTAGAACAGGCGCGCGTCGTGCGGGCCCGAGTTGAGCACAAAGAAGGCCATCTCCTCGGGGCAGCGCGCCGGGTCGGTGGTGCGCGTTGTGGCGATAGGCAGCACGGCCGGCTCGGCGGGCGCGCCGCTGGCGGCGTCGACGCACGCCAGCGCGCCGCCGGCCACGAAGCGCGCGCTGCACACGAGCTGGACGGACGGGCTCGGCAGGCCGAGGCCGCCTGCCTGGACAGAGCCGGCGCCGGCGCGCCGCGCGACGACGAGGAAGGTGGCGTTGCTACTGCTGCTGCTGCTGCTGGCGTTGGGGGGGTAGCCGGGGTGCGGGATCACGTTCGGGTTGAAGGCGCCGCGCTCGCTGCCGAGCACGATACGGAAGAAGGCGCGGTCGTGCGTCGAGACGGACCGCAGCTCGGTATGAGAGGGCAGGCCGCTGCCTGGCTGGGTGGCGATGGGCGGGGCGAAGGAGGCGAGTTCGCCGTCGGGGCCGATGAAGGAGCGGGCGGTCCACTCGAGGGAGGTGAGGCCGAGCAGGGTGTCTGCGACACCGGAGCCGGCGAGCCTGAAGCCGAGGAGGATGAAGGCGGTTGCGGCGGCGAGGAGCAGCGTCAGGCGCAGGCGCCGGCGGTGTTCTCTGACGAGCAGCTTGCTCATGACACCGACACTGCTTCTTGGAGGCGGTCGGGTGGGTTGTGGCAGAGAAGATGGGGAGGGGCAGGCGGGCTCATCTACAGCAGCGGCGCTGTGTGTGTGGGCGCGGAGTTCATGGCTGGAATTAGGCTTGGGACGCAAATGGCTAGTTTCTTGTTGAGTTGCACGTGCCTTGAAGGTGTGTCGTCTTATCAACCGCAACCAGCAGCAGCAGCAGCAGCAGCAGCAGAGGGCGTCCCACGGTGAAGTGTTGGTGAAACGGTTGTGCCCCAGCGGAGCCCACCCCAATTGGGGCCCGTGGGCCGTCGGTGGTGCGGCCAAGCACAAAGCACCGTTCGCGGCTAGTCTTGCCTGCTGGGGTGGTTTGAGGCCATGTACTGTGTCTGCGCTGCTTGTGATGGTGTGATGGGATGAAGAAAGGAAGCGTTTGGGGAGTAGAGGTGCATACCGTCATCTTGTGCCCGCAAGCCACCCTTGTTCCCGGCCGGCAGCAGCAGGTCCGTACTTAGTGCCATGCCCCCCCAATAGCCCCGCTGTCCTAGTTCGTGCCACCAGCTTTTAGGGGCTCTTGCCCCGCCTACCCGCCTGTGGAAACAGGGCAGGCCAAGGCCGGGCCGCCCAATCCAGCCTTCGGACAAGGACAAAGGTGCCCCCACCAGCCCGTCCACAGCACAGGCAGCAACACCAATGGATCCGAAACAGGCTCGCCCGCCCGCCCGGCGCCCGCCGGCGCCCGCGGCGCCCCGCCAGGGCGCCCTTTCCCGCCAGTTGCGCGTCGGCCGACGGATGGGCGAAGCAATGCATGCGCCACTTCCTCCGCGATACGATGCCCCCACTCCACCACCAGACCCCGCGTCTCGGGTTGCATCTGCGGTGCAAGTCCACGTCGTCCGGCGCGGCGGCTGTGCTGGCATGGATGGCTCCCTGGTTGGTGTGAGGCGCTGGATCCCCCGATGGTGAAGAGGGCAGTGCCGCCGAGGTTCTCACACAACCAGTCCAGCCGAAACAAGGAGCATTGTCGGCATGAAGCACAAGACGTCCAAGACAGCCACGTCGTATCATTGGAAATTCCGAGCATCGTTTACCCAATGCCTACCTGCGTCCCTTCGACATCTACGTAAGACGCCATCGGGTTTCATGCTTCCTCATACAAATTACACCGAAACAACCCACACCAGTCCATGCCCAACCCCCTCAAGCATCCAGTCTCTTCCCCATCCCTACCTCCCTCGCTCCCGGCGCCGGGCCCACCACCCCGTCCCTTCTGCCCCCCTCTTCCCCCGGCGCCGGCATCGTCGCCCCCAACAGCCACTGCGCAAACTGCACCGCCGGCTCGTCCACCCAACGCATCACCCCCTCGGCCATCCACAGCGTCACCGGCAGCAGCACAACATGCGGCAGCAAGAAAGCCACCTCCAGCCCCAAGGGCCCGGCCATCGGCAGCGGCAGCCGGTCCACCCACCACGCCAGCGCCGTGCGCGGCCCCCCCGGCCCCGTGCCCATGCTGCCGGCCCACCCGACCGCGCAGTACAGCCGGTCGCCGAGCGTCCACAGCACAGGCCCGTGCACGAGGTACAGCGCGTACGAGACGCGGCCGAGGTACTGGCAGAAGCGCGCCTCGAAGCAGCGGCGCAGCCAGGCGACGCGCGGTGCCGCCGCCACGAGCAGGGTCGCCGCCACGAAGAGGTAGAACCACTTGTAGTCGAACACGGCCTGCGGCTTCAGGTACGTCAGGTAGTGCCAGCCGCGGTTGCGCGCCAGGTCCGCGACGTTCGTGGACGGCGTCGGCACGCCGCCCAGGTAGAGCGCGAGCGCGAGCAGGTGGTGGCAGAGGAACGCCGTGTAGGGCGCCAGGCACGCGAGCAGGCGCGGCAGCAGCGCGTGCTTGGCGGCCAGCAGGTCGAGGTCGGCGAGGAACATGCCCGCCGTGAAGAGGCAGCAGTACCAGCCATCCGCAATGTACATGAAGTAGAACAGCAGGCCCACGGTGCACAACAGCCGTGCCTTGGTCGTCGCGCGCGAGAGGGCGAGGAGTGTGGTGTAGACAACGATGGAGCCCTTCATCTCCACGGGGATGCTCCACAGGTGGAAGTTGTAGCTCAGCCACGGCTCGCCGCCCGAGTGGAAGAGGAAGCTGAAATTCTTGATCTCACAGTACCACGCCCAGAGCTCATCGCGCAGGCTACCCTGCTTCTTGGCGCCGCTGACCCACAGCCCGCCAAAGACATGCCATGTGAGCATGTACAGGAAAGTCGTGGTGATGAGTGGGATGTACAGGCGCAGCCAGCGGCGAAAGAGCTGGCTGGAGAGGTTATCTGCGAGCTTGGCCTGGTCACCGGCGTGGATGAGGCGCAGCGGTTTGGCCGACAAGACATAGCCCGAGATGACGAAGAAGGTTGCCACGGCGAAGTGCCCGCCGTTGAACAAGAGCCGCACACCGGGAAGGGCGGCGAAGGCGTAGTGGTCCTCGAACCCAAAGGCATTTTCAAAGACCGACTTCTGCTGCTCCGAGTGTACCCACAGCTCATGGTGCTGCCAGTAGACCAGCAAGGCAGCAAAGCCCCGTAGGCCGTCGAGGTAGGCCGTCTGGCGCAGCGGCTCCGCGTGGCCGTGTGGTTTCGCCTTGGCCCACACGCCCGAGAAGACGGACCGCAGCCGGCGCAGCACCCAGCCGGCCTTGGACGACCGCAGTGATCGCGGCGAGGGCAGACTCAGATCCGGCGCCTTCCACGGCGGCTTCTCCTTCTCCTTCGCCCTCTCCACCCAGTCCAGGTTCTCGATGTGCTCCCACTGATTGCCGTCGAGGATGCCGAGGCCATGGTGGCCGTTCGCCATGGTGTTGTCTGCGCTGTTGCGTGCTGATGATGCTGAGCTTGAAGCTGGGGACGGCGCTAGGCGACATGGCAGGTCGGCGGGACTGATGGCGATAGGGAGAGGCGGTGCTTCGCGGCTACCAGCCCGTCTTGCCGACAGGCTGTCGAGGAAGGACTTCATGTGGGTCGATGAGTGCTTGTAGTCCTCGAGCAGCACACGAGAGGGCGCACTGACAGGTGGTGGTGACCGGATGGCACAACAGCCACAATGCTGCCGCACTAGCGACGAGCAACGGAGTTTCTTTTCGTTGTGCTCGAGCTTGTCCCGCCGGAGTGTGCAGGTAGGTGGGCGTGTGCAGGTGTGCAGGTGTGCAGCCGATCTGGATTCGGGTTCGAGTGGTAGCGCCTAGGCCTGGGCTGATGCTAGCAGTATAAAGTTAGCAGTCAGCCATGCCCTGAGTGCGGTAGCACCCCCTGAAGGTGATAGTGCAATAGTGCGATAGTGCGGGGAACACAGAAGACAAGACCCTAGTAGCCGCAAGAACTACAGTGTGTTTGCAGCTGCGACGCGGCGTTGAGGTGGTGATTACGACAAAGGATGCTTAGCATGCCGTCGGGGGCCACGTTGCATGGCATCTGCTGTACCAGTCTGCAATCTATCGTCCATCTTTGATCTACCACTGACGTGGTCGACTGCTTGTGCACCAGCGATGGTGATGCATCCTCGGTTTTCCGGTTTTCGGTTTTCGGTTTTCGGGCACATGGTGGAACTCCGCGGCCATCTGCAGAAGACGGAAGGTGGTAATGCAGCGCAGAAATGAAGGCGATAAGAAATAAAGATAGGGGAGTGGGGCATTTCACACGCTTGCCATCGCACAAATCGTGGCAAACGGTGGCAAGTGGGCAGCATGACAGGCGAGCTGTACGTAGTGGGACCCCAGATATTGGCTCCTGCCAAGGCTTTTGCTTCCTAGCGCGCCGTCGCAAGATTAAGCTTGATGCGTTTTTGCTTTGTTCTTCGAATGCCCCCCTGCCAAGTCCCCTGCCAAGTCCCCAGCAAGTCCCCTGCCAAATCCCCTGCTCAACGACTCAACGCCGGAAGGAAGGAAGATAGGACAGGGAAGCAGCCTGCAGCCTGGAAGCGGAAGCTGCCGTCCAATGATTGGGCATCGTCGTCAGCTGACAGCTGACCACGCCGATCTGACGACTTGTTCCTCCTCTTCAGCTTCATCTTAATTGACCACACGCCACCGTCAGCCTGCAGTCAATATCCTCACCCTCACCCCCAACTCCTGCAGCTGCATGATGGATTGCTCCCATGCGCGTCGTCATGCTTGCAATATAATGGTCTCGACTGCTGTGCGGCCTCCGGAAACAACCATGCGGCCCGGCTGTCGAGTGACGGCGGTCATCATGGCGTACATACGAGGTGCACCGTAGGCAAGCATTGCTCCAGCTGCTCTCCTATTGCCTCGCTGTCATCGGACAGCTGCTCGAGTCGCCCGTGTAGGGAGACGCGAAGACGCGAAGACGCGAAGACGCCAAGATCTGTCAACCTCTACTCTCATTCTAGCCGTCATGGTATCTCCAACTAATTATCTCTCTAGTGTCGGCCTAGAGCTTCTGGCATGAAAGCGGTGCAATTGCCAAGCACCTCGCGGGCCGAACATCGCCCTTCTTTTTTCATGGTCGACAATCTGAAAACCTACCTGTGCCATGGATTGCTCGGCATCGTCATTTTGGCATGCCACCCACGCCTTGATACCCTTGGTTCTGGCCTGATGGATTCTCCTTCGCAATCGAGCTCGGGCCGGCGTCTACACCGCTCCCATATCAACGTTCGGTTGGCGACCTTCACGCTGGGTACTTGAGTACGTACCTCCAGTTCGGAACCTCGCCTGGCTCGCGTGAATGAGGCGTGGTGGTCCCCATGCCGTGCCTTGGTCGCACTGCATCTCATGCATCGGTGACTGTGGCTGGCTGCATCTGCCCCCTCCGGCCTGCTGAACAGGACGCCGCACCTCCGGATGGCTCCGGGTGCCTTCTACAGAGTCCAGGTGTGCGTGTGTGCCTTCCGCTTCGAGACACACTGCCGGCGCGCCCATCGACAAAGATGGTATTGGGGTGTGAATTCATTGCCTGCAGAAGCAAACCCCCCTGCCTGATGCTGCCCTTAACTTCAAGACCCATCATCCCTCCCTTTCCAAGTCCTGCCGTGGTTTGCCTCATTGCCCACTGCCACTCAAGTCCTGTCATGTCCCACTGGCTACCCCGTATCAACACCAAGGCCGTGCCAATGGACGAAGAAAAATACCCCGACAGCTCCTCACATACCCCTTCCACCCGGGAGCCAGTCTTCGGGCATCGCTTCACCATGTACTCCTCCCCAACGTCCTCCTCCTTCTCCTCCTCCTCCTCCTCCTCCTCTCCGCGCACCTCGTTGGCGGGGTGGTCGCCGACCAGCCCTGGCTTCCACCAGAATTTTAGGAATCGCATCCCAAGCCGAATAAGTCGATCCGTCTTTACATATGCCGCCATATTTCTTTTCGTTTTCCTATACTCGGTCTTGCGGCCACTCTATATGGGATCAGCAGGCGACCGCCGTGGTCCTAGACGTGGGCCGAGCACCATCACTGCCACAGGGTTTCCCAAGAAAATCTGGCAGACGTGGAAGACCGATCCACTGCAGTTCGACGAGCGGGACAGCACAACTGCGAAGACGTGGATGCTCAAGAACCCGAGCTTTCGGTACGAGGTTTTGACCGATGAAAATGAGATGGAATACGTCGAGCATCACTTTGGTCCAGGGGGTCTGAGCCGACCTGACATCGTGGAGATGTACCGAAGCATCACCGCCACGATCATCAAGGCGGATTTGCTTCGATATATGATCATGTACGCTGAGGGCGGTGTGTATGCAGACATCGACGTAGAGGCACTGAAGCCCGTTTCGCGGTTTATCCCGGACCAGCGGTATGATGAAGGCGACATAGACATGGTGATTGGGATTGAGATCGACCAGCCGGACTTCAAGGACCACCCAATCCTGGGGATCAAGTCTCAGTCGTTCTGCCAGTGGACTTTTATGGCACGGCCAAGACTGCCAGTGATGCTGCAGCTCATCGAAAACATCATGAGCTGGCTAAACAAGCTCGCCAGACAGCAAGACCTGCCCATCTCCGAAATTACCATCGACTTCGACCAAGTCATCTCCGGCACCGGGCCCTCGGCCTTCACCGAGGCTATCATGCGGCAGATGAACATAGACCGGCCGCCCGGCAGCCCAGCCGTCACCTGGGCCGCCTTCCACGAGCTGGACGAGTCCAAGCTCATGGGGCGCGTGCTCGTGCTCGACGTCGAGGCCTTCGCCGCGGGCCAGGGCCACAGCGACAGCGGCAACCACAACGCGCGCGGCGCGCTTGTCAAGCATCACTACCACGCCAGCAACTGGCCCAGTCGCCACCCGCGCTTCACGCATCCGGCCTACGGGCCCGTCGAGCAGTGCAACTGGGCGCCGGCCTGCGTCGCCAAGTGGGACGCCGACACAGCCGCATTCGCGCTGATGAGCGAGGACGCCCAGCGCGAGCTCGCGCGCACCGTCCAGCTGGAGGCCGAGCAGCTGCGCCAGCAGCAGGATGCCTTCCTCGACGCGCTGGCAAAGCAGCCACCGCCGCAGCAGCAGCCGCTGGATGTGGTGGCGCAGGGCGAGCAGCTGCGCCAGCAGCAAGAGGCCTTCCTCGACGCGCTGGCAAAGCAGCCGCCGCCGCAGCAGCAGCCGCTGGATGTGGTGGCGCAGGGCGATGCGCGGGCTGACCAGAACCCGGTCGTTCAGGCTGCTGGCGCTGAGACTGAGCCACCGCAAGAGCAGAAGGCTGCTGAGCCGGCTACCCAGCCAGACACAGCAGCGGACCGCAAGCTAGAAAACCCAGAGCAAGAGTTGCCGAAAGAAGCGCCGCAATGATGGCGGCGGCATTTTTCTTTGTACCGGTGACTGCGGAGAACAGAAGCGGGGCCACGGGGCTTAGATGGCGCTCCAGGCGGGTCGGATTCGGATGTCGTTCGAGATGACGGGCAGAAGCCGGTCTGTTGGAAAAGCTTGCCACCACTGCCATTTTGTTGAAAACAAGCCGAGGACTCGGGTTCCGGAGTGCAACACACCAGTGGTGCTTGCTCGGTCACAGTTCGACGGTGCAACGGGGATGGGGGCAGGGGAGAGATGCATTGTCTTGCTTCAGCATTTTGAACTGGGAGCCTGCTTCTGGGCGCTGTGCGGGGATGGTCGGTCGCGGATGAAGAGCGGAGGCATCGAAAGCGTTGTGGCACAAGCAGCAGCCCGCCGCCACTCCTTCCTCCAGCCACGCACTGGGCCGCTGCACGCCCACAGGTGGGTGCACGGATGCCTTGCCAAGGATCGGACCACGGGAATCACATTCAGACACGCAGTCAACCAGTGGGCCTCGTGCAGCACTGGCAGCAGGTGGAGGAGCTGGCCCGGTCCACCCGAGGCCTCGAGTGCGGCCGCTCGGGCGTGGGGGGAGCAAATGGAAGGCCCGCAGGGCCAGCGCGAGTGTGCTTTGGGTGTTTTTCTTATCGCGGACACAGATCCGTAGGGCGAAGCTTTGTTGGCAGCTGGTGGAACAACACCCCAAGGCAAACCCACCCGGTGGCGGTGATTCCCATCACGCGAATATCTCATGAGATGAGAAGTGGTCTCTTGCGGGTGAGGATCACCCAAGGTAGAAGGCATATCCCCACGATCGCGTTCGTGGGCTATGGACATGGGCACAGCAACGGCAGCAGAGATAGCGCTCGTGACTGTCTGCATCGGCTTCTATATAAATTGGCCAGGACACGGTGGTTCTCCTCACTTTATAAACGTTCAGCTTTGGTCCACAGGGGAGTCGAGTTATCTAACTGTGTTGAAGATTGGAGAAGGTCAACTCAAGGTACAGGCATACAAGATATCCTATAGGTTCCTGACCTGCCAGGTAGATTTGAAGAAATGGGGCAGAACATACAGGTGTAGTTACTGTCTATTTAGCGTTTAATAGAATATACTTTTGAGGGGGTTATGGGCGCCTTCAAAGGAATCCGGGCTGCTGCACGCTCCCCAATGCTCCGCACACGGCGGATTGAGATATGCCTTCATAATAATATGGCTGCTATCCTCAAAATTACGGGAGACGTATTCCGGTATTTGCAATTGGTAATGTGGTTGATACACGTATCAATGTGTAATGCGTGCAAGTGATTGGAGTGCCCAATTCAATGTGGGGCACGGGCCGAGCAGGGATCCATACAAATTAATATGCAAATTGGCTAGCGGTTTGCCAAACTTAGACCTAAGCCACAGTCACTTTAAATGCTGTACAATTTGTTATTTCGCCTAAGGATTTGAATCAATGACCACGGCTACTTAACAACCTGTTAATACTGATAAATGTTTAATTAGGTCAAATATAAGTAATTAACGTAGAAGTGATAGAAATATATGGCTTTTTTAAGTAATTCGTATTCGTCGAAAAGAAAGTTGTCTCTTAAAACATTTTAAAAGTTGAAGTACTTTGACGGCATCGTTTTCGACATTAGGAATCGATTAAGAGGTATTGATGTTATAATCAAATTCAAAATAATAATAAAATACCATTTTTTTCTAAATAATGAAAGTTAAAACCTACATATATCTTTAAGTTAGCAAAAAAAATTAAGAAAACACATAAGTCCCTACAAATGTGTAATAAACCAAAATACAATGCGTTAAAATACCAAATCTAGAGTCACCATAAATTTTATTGATACTAAGATCAAAAGGAAAAACTGGAAAACCCTTCTGTAATGATTACACTAAATACCCGTGAGTATATAGAAGGTGTCAGAGGGTTTATGTTATCAAGAACGTAGCAGAGGTGCTGAGTGAACAATATCGCAACCGTGCAAGTAATGATCAAAAGCCGTGAGGCTATTCAGAATATACTGAGACTGAATACTTAGATTGACAACTGAAGAGCTATGAAGGAAATACTATCTATATGGTGATGACCGTGTCCTTATATATCCGTGCCTTCATACCGTTTTCAGTACTGGATTACTTGGATCAGTACTGATCCCACTGATCCTAATCACATGATTGGCTTAGTCATTTCCGCTAACAAAAGAAAGGTGGTCCCCGCCTGATATGTTGGACTTCGGGCTCAGCTGCACACTGGCTTGCTTCCTGACCCGCTATCATGCTTGGGTCATGACAGCTTCTTACTAAATTACGATATAATATTTTAGAAGAAACATATTACGCTGACATTCAACTAACCAAAATTAATGGACTTTATCGGAAAATACATTGTTAATATAAACTTTAAAACCTATAATAATATCGCTTTTCTTCACTTTTATAAATTTATATTAAGTTAATCAATGATATATAACACAGATTAAATGAAAACACCCAATTTGAATAGAAAGCTGAACTCTGTGAGAAGGGGTTGTATACTTCTATTCAAAAGGAAATAGGTTTACTAAATATCTTTTACAATCATTTCATAATATATAAGATCCGTAATATCCTAACAAGAAGAAAAGCAAAGTTACTACTGGTAACAAACCTTAACGATTATATGTACATTTACAAAATACAACATTAAACGCGTAAATGCAAACACCAAATTGGAGTTACGTAAACCTAATTATTCCAACTTTCTAATAAATACAACAAAGAATTACAGTTAAAAATAATAATGAAAAACTCTTAGATTTGAAGGATACAAAGTATTACTGTTAAATAATATGTAGGATGAAGCTAAAATTTTGGTATTATAGTAGTGGTAGTAAAAGAAGTAAATAAACAAGTTTAAATTTAGCCTGCAGCCAAAAAAACAAATATTAGACTAAGTATATATAGTAAATACAGACTACTTGTAAAGTCACCTATTCTTGCTATTATACATCTTCAACAACACCCTAGATAAGTACAACAAATACCGGACCAAAAAAAAAGATAACAATGTCCTTATTGTAAGCTTTATAAGTAATTCATCTCATGAAAATGAGTTTTTATGAGAACCATGTTTTTATTCTACCTTATATTTAAGAACAAGCTCCTTGTAATATTTTAAATCCTCTAAAGGCTATTATTTATCATTGTTGCGACCAAGCCGTTTTTATCTTACCAAATATTGTATTTGATTACTAATTCAAGGTTTTGATTTAAATATTAGCGGAAGATTTGTTTTACTTCCTAGTTTTCTATATTCGGTTCATTATTAACATATTATATTAGCTTAGGCGGCAAATCTAAAAAATGAAGTAGACTTTTATCTTTTTTCGCAAATATGTCACAGATATTGGATATTTATGATACATAATATTTATAAGTTTTAATTCAAGTTCAATGTATATTTCAAATTTCTCACAATAGCAACAATTATTTATGGTCTTAAAATTGTTTGTATTAACTTAATTGAATAATATAGTAACTTATAAACTTTTCAGTTTTGAATTAAACTCTATTGTTCGTTTGAAATTCATGGTGTCGATTATTAACATTATATCGTTTTTTAGCCTTTATCGTAAAAATATTCATCATAAGTTAAGTATTCCGACGTAAATATTGCCTCGCGAATTGAATTTCGTTTTATTATTTAGATGAAGTTGGTTTGAGGCAATTGGATAACGCACGCAACTTGAAACCAAATAGAAACTTATAAAAATGAAAATTGATAATTATTAAGTATACGTTGTTTATATTCTTTTATAAAGGTGATATAAAATCAATTCAGGAGAATTTGAGGTTTTTCATAATATAATAGTTTAAAGTTTATTTTTCTAAAAAAAAAATTATTTAGGTTATATTTTCGCTTAAGGTATTCAATCCCTGTAATCTTGATATTTGTTTGAAACTCCACCGTCATAAATTTGGTATTATTATCATGAATAATAAGTTTCAGTAAGCCTAGGTATGTATCAATTAATAACATTTTCAACGACTTCGAAATGTCACTCCCCAAAAGTACATAAGAATTTGAATTTCATCAAAATAAGTTAACACATCTTCAACGTATAGAATATATTCATTATTGAAATAAAAAACGTTTGTTAAAATTTCATAATTAAAGTTCCAATTGTTTTTCCAGACAAACTTTAATCTTTTAAATACCTGTGAATAAATTTGGCAATGATTCAAAACTTTTTATTAATCTTTAACGCAAGGTATTTCACATTTTTATATACTTTAAATTTGAAAACTATATACAATGTATCAATCATTGCGTAATAAAAACGTTGGTATAACCAAAATTTCACTGATTTGTTAAGTGTATTACAATTACCTTTAGCCCTGATAAATAGATTATAAGTATCCTCATTGAAAGGCGAAGGAGAAACTCTGACTTTTCTAATTAACGTATTTGTTGGTAGGTCTTAGACGTTGCAACGTTGTCGATTCGATTGGTTGAAGTAATAGTAGTATTGCGTGGTTAGATGGTGAATGTATTGTTCTAGGTTTGGAAGACCGCTAGCTGGTCTGCACTGTAATTTGTATAGCTAATTGCTTAGCCCGTGCCCTAGAATGAAGTGCAGCGTACTGTACTCGACTAACACCTAATGCGGTAAGTTCGCATAAAGCAATACACTTAACTTGCAATACAGTCAACTTTACTGTAAGTAAAGTTGACCTACTATATGTATGTAATACTATTCCAATACTGGCGGCTTTTTAGTTTGTGCGCGCACGCCAGTATAGTTAACTAATCTTTTCTGTTTTCCACTAAATTGCCTCCTTGTCAACTAGCTAGACCCCTGTCAATTCCAGTTGATTCCCATATTAAATTGCACCCAATTACATGCAATTTGACCCCATTTGGCTTTAATCGCTCCACCGCTCCGAGGTTCGAGTTTATTAACTCCTAAAAAAAGTTCTTTCGCCACAGTCTTTCGCAACTTCAACTGTGCCACTTAAACAGATTACTATCAATTCTCTGGCAGTCTTCCAATATGCCAGTACATCCCTATTTTTCGTCACGTGGTTTTCCTAGGCGGCCTATCCACGAAGCTTTCGATGCATATAGTTAGTATGTTACTGTTTATAAACATTTTCAGGGCTTTATTTGGTGATACTTTAGTCATAACGTTAACAGAGTTATCTTTGATATCGATTTATTGAAATTTTTCGGTTTCTTTTCCTTCGTAAGTTTTACAAAGTACCATTACATCGATTATTAAGCCCTTTTTACTAGTGTTATTAAGTTTTAAAGGGTACTTGAAAAGGCTTCTTAAGTCGGTACAAGTTATCATCGGAATAGGAGAAATCCGTAGCTACCTAGTGATGAAGTTAAGAGTTTCCTATAATTTCATGCCTACATTGAAACCCGCCATTATACTATAAACTCACAATACTAGTATGTTTCGTATAATCCTTTTGTATTGGAAAAATGTCTAATAAATTAGGCTACCGATAATATTGAACTGGTTTTCCCGTTTATCTTCATGAACAAAAGTTATTGAAAAACCTGATTGTAAAGATAAGTCGGTGTTATTTGTAAAATACCCGTTCGTAAAGATTATTAGCTTAACTTTTAAGATGTCGATTAATACTATATCAATTTCGTGGTCCAGGTTTCGTATCTATTACTTTAACCTTTTATTTATTCAATTAAAGTCTTTATCCATTAGTATTTGTGCTTGTATTGCAATGGATAAATTGTAGGAGGCTTTGGGTTAACATAGGATGGTAATATAGTTATCCTGTATACGTTGTTTTGAGTACCGTTAAACCTTAGCCTTTTTAATTTTGTCGATTATAGTAAAAATAGCGTCCTAGCTCTTTTAGCAAAAGTTTAGGCCGGTATTAACACCACATATACGAATTAACGATTTATTAAAGTTAAGTTGGTTATTTTCCGTTAATTTCGTTACCGGCTTACAATTTCAAAACTTAAAAACTTCGATCGCTTGTTATTTCAATGTCATAAAGCTAACTGTTTCGACGAAAATGGTATCGTTAACTTTTATACCTACTATACCGAAGTATTTCTTTTAAGTTATTAATAAATACGGATTATATATTACAGACTTTATCGCTAGACGTTATTTAAAGTACGACTAGTAAATCAAAAACCAATAAACACCTACTTTAACCAATTTATATAGTGGTTTAACACACCGTATTACCGTTCCTAAAGGGTAGATAACATGTAATTCCTACAGTAATTTTAATAGTATAATATTTTGCAGGTTAGTTGCTAATTATATATAAACTTACGTCATATTATAGTTATTAAATGTAAACATTCCTTAATACCTAATTAGTAAACTTATTACTAAGGTAACCATGAAACGTTAATTAATATTCTTAATTGTTGGCTATTACGTAAAGATCCAGTCTTTACCTTTATCGTAATATCTTTAAGAAATTAATTGTGACTTTTCGTAAAGCCGCCCCGTAGTCTTGTCTTTAACCTCGTAGATAATATTCGACTTAAAAATTGTAAAGTTTGGGATTTAAAGGTTAAAATTAGTTTTCGACACAAATTGTACCATACCTCATATTAATAAGCCGTCTATCTTGACCTTATCGCTTTTCTCAAAAGTTTTGCCGAAATTCTTAATAATCCTTTATACTTTAAATTTTATTACCAAGTTTTAGTTGTCCTTCTTTTTCCTACTTATTCAAATAATATTATCAATACAGTCCGGTATATGTTCCTCCTTCTTAACGTTTTCCTTTTTCTTCAAGGGTCGCCCGCATTAGCGACGTTTTATCAGCTTATTAATAACAGGTAAAGGAGGTTCGTATTAACTCAGTCGTTTTTCTTAAAAGACTTAAGAGTCTTTATCTTTAGTACCCCTCATATAAATCTTTACCTAAGTAGTTCGAAAGGATATAAGGCCGTTAGCAGTTTATAATACTTAATATTTTGTATAATCTTTCTCATTTGTCTAGTTCCCACCATACGAAGACTTTACGTTATAATGGCAAAGTAAGCAAATCGATCGTTAAAGGACCGTTCCTTGTGTTAAAGACGTTATTAATTTGTCGGCGTGTCAATTCCCTTCGCAGTTCCCTTAAATCTTTGTTGTAGGCTGCAATACGTTTCTAAGTACTTGTCAAGGGCGGAAATTCACTTTTCAGGCGTAAATATACTCTAAAAACTAAAAGTGTTAATACTAAACCGTTAAAGCCTATAATATCATGAAGGCCTTTTACTTCTATTTATAGTTGTGCCTTCAGATTCTTAAATCTTTTAATTTCTAACGTAAAAATATTATATACTTAATATAGTAAGGCATATACCCTTTTAACTTTTCCAATAGTCTAGTAGGCTTTTATAGGTATTTGTTCACATTAAATACATATTATTTTAACATCCTTTTAAAATTCTGCCGCCGCTAAATAAATATTAATATCATTAATGACGACGTTAGATAGACTCGGGTATGTGTTAATCTATAATATCCTTAACGTTTCCCACGTATACTTTACCGAAAAGGATTTTAAAAACTTAAATCCATAAAAGAAGGTTACGAAATTAACGACGCAAAAATAGGCTTCTTATTTAAATAAAATACATTAATGAAAATATTGTAGATAAAATATTTAATGTTTTTGATATAAAATTTAATTTCTGGGGGCTTTAGGCATACGTTTAGTAATATTAACATAGTTTTTGAATGGTTTTTAAGGAAAAATATTCCACATCGTTATACCTCACGGACTTTAAAACTTTATACAGCCTATTAATAACTGGGTGGTTAAATCGCCGGTAAAGTTAAAGTATTTCCGGCTTCGTTAGGTTTGACACTATTGTTTTCGAACCTTAAAAATGAAATTATAAGTGTCCCTATTTAAAAGCAAGTAAAAACCTTTGTCAATTCTTAACTAGATCGTTTACGTTAACATTATATTTTACGCCAAGGGCTTTTATATCCTTTAAGTAAAATAAAAAAGGGGTAGAGGACTTAAGGATATGTAACATAATTTATCCTACAACAGTTTCAATTACCGTTGTTTCTAATAACGATAGCTATTCGCCTAGGTTGAAGTCAACATTAACCTTGTCAGTATCGTAACGATTAATTTACGTAGCTGTAGTACTTTCCCTTCGCAATACCACATACTGCGAATAGCCTCCTATTAAGTACCTTACCACCCCAGTATCTGGAATAATACCTTAAAACATATAATTCGCGTAAAGATCGCAAAGATTAAAGATATAAAAGGGATTAAGGGCATGGTGAGGGAAAAGATAAAGTTTTTTACCATCTAAACGGTATAAAAAAAGTAAATTCGGCTAGTTATTAGGCTGCAGTACCAAAAATAATATTTTTATACCACTTAATTTATTTAGGGGCGTTAACGACGTTAATTAGATTATCTCCTTCAACGTCTACGACTTAATTCAAGTAATTTTATTTTGAAGTAATAGGGTATTAGACGTAGTACACTGCTTTTCTATTATTACGCTCGGCAGTAGGGTACCAAGTTAACTAATAGCTAGCCTTACCACATATTTAATATCTCTTACCACTATCATAACGATAGTATTTGCGGTTAACAAATCCTCCTAAATCTTATTAGCGCTAGCGTAGGTTCTGCGTCTAGTCTAAAGCTGAGGTCGAAGTCGAGGGGCCTAACTTTAGGTGTTGTGGACGCCTGTACTTACGGTCGACATAATCAACTACCATAGGATCTTCCTTATCCACGTTAAAAATTTGCCGGCTTAAGGATATATACCGAGCGAGTTTGGTATACGTATTATCATGATAGCAAACGAGGAACGCAACTAGTTAAAAAAGCTCTCGCAAGTGACATTTAAGCGTTATAAGGCGTATTTGAACTCGTTAACACTCGTGACTGCTATTCGTACCTACTCGCGAAATGTAGTTTCGTTAACGTAGACCTTCCTTATTACATTCTAACACATTATTAGCTTATCAAGTATTTTGGTAAAAACATTTATTGGTAATTCCTCCTCTTTTTTCTTTAACATTATTGCAATCCATTTTAAAGTAACCCAATTCATATGTTATTATGCGAAGTGAACGTCGTATTTGAAATGGACCTTTATACTATCGTAAATTTCGCAAAGCGTGGTAACGCTCGACAAAAAAGTTAAGTAGTAGTCTTTGGCATAACCTGTAAGGATTACAGGGAATAATAGGTAAAAACCACAAGGTAGGACCTCTATTTATTTAAAGATACTTAGTAAAGGCATTATTTTAATATCGAAAAGATTATAAGGCTTCATGTTATACTTTTTTATGTTATATTGAATCTTGGCAAAGTCTGTTATTAGTTTGTAATTAATATTAACTATTTTAATAGGTTTTCAAGGAAATGTGTGATAGTTATCCCAGCCTTAAATGATGTTTCCTAGTAGTTTAAGCCTTAGTACTTTCGAAGTACAGTATTCAAGGTAATTGTCAGTCGCCTAGCCCGAAAGTTAAAGTCCTATAGTAAGGTCTATAGTAGGTTCGCGCGCATAGGTGTATCTAAAGAGAAAAGGTTCTTAAGGATTTTAAAGGGTTTGGTTACCGAATTACTAATAAGTGATAGCTGTTTAAAGGTTTTGAGAGGTCTAGAGATCTTGTTTAATTAACTAATGTAAAACGCTAACGTTAATACTTTTAGTCTCATTAATGGCCGCTATTTCACATGCCTTGCCGCTATCTAAGGCGTATTCTGTGTTATTATGTGGTAGGACTAAGCTATTAAGCAGGTAAACAGGTTTTTTTTATCAACAGCGTATGAAAATGCTTAACTTAGCTGAAAATGGTAAATCAAAGGTTCTCTGAATCGTATGTAAGGGCGTTAAGATTCCTCAACGCCTTTTCCTTTAGGATGTGAATCTTAAAGGCATTTCTTAAGCTAAGCCAAGTTAAATAAGGTCTTTACTAACCTTGTAAAGCTTTTTTCTAGCACGTAAATCCCTCAACGTTTAAGTTTTTCTTTTAGCTTGGACTTAAATACTTTCTGAATTTTTTTTCACATGTTAATAGTCTAGTCGTCGAAGAGTTTACGATACTTGCGAAAATCACAGCTGCCGCGGTCACGTTTTTCGCTGCTATCTTGTTTAACGATATAGTAGTCGATGTAATTGGTAAGGTATCCTTCGGTTAAGTCTTCGTTAACATCTTCTCTTTAGAGTTTACTATTATTGTGTTTAGCGAAGACAGGTCCAAATGCTTTAAGTGCTTTTTTCCTTTCAAGATCGGTAATAGCTTTAAATTGGGCGCTGGCGGTAGACATTTTAAAGTTTTGGCCTGTGTAGGAGATGGTCGGCGCGTAAGGCGAGGGACTTAGTAATCTTTGGGTGTAGGGACTTGGTGTTTTAGCGTGAAGTTGCGTGGAAACTTGGCGATTTGGCGACTTGGTGTTTTTTTTTCTTTTTTTTTCAAAGTAGCGAACTTAACGATGAAAGTGGAGTAGGGAATGAAAAGAGTAAAGTATGGACAAAGGTTTGGTGTAAAGGGTAAAGTCGAAGGTTGTTTGTTGTTAAAGGTTGTAGGTGGTGGGCGAAGGTTATTTGTTGTTTTAGCGTAGGGACTTAGTTGTTTTTGTAATAGTAGTACCCGCAGTAGTACTAACTTAGCCGTTCGCCAGCTTACCGTACTTTAAGACTTCTGACAGTCAGTTTAACGTCTTTAAGAAGGATCAATGAATATTTCTTGGTATTTTCAGTAGAAATACCGTCGCTTACTTCCAAATTGCCGTTAGGGACTAACGCAACCTAAAAGTCTTCTCTTTTTTCCTGCCGTTGGAGACTAACGCAGTACTAATAAAGGCTCTTCGCAAAAAAATTTCCTCTACTCTGGCCACCGTTATTGACGTAGAGCGTAACCGGAAAGTAGCTTCTTCTTTTACTTAGCTTATTTGTGTTTAAACAAGCAGGCAAGTATTGATCTGTGTTGGTAGACCTTAGACGTTACAAGGTTGTCGATTCGATTGGTCGAAATAACAGTAATATTGTGTGGTCAGATAGTGGATGTATTGTTTTAGGTTTGACAGACCGCTATTTGGTCTTCACTGTAATTTGTATGGCCAATTTCTTGGCCCGTTCCCTAGAGTAAAGTGTATCGTACTGCACTCGACTTATACCCAATGAGGTAAGTCCGCACAAAGCAATACACTCAACTTGCAGTGCAGTCAACTTTACTGTAAGTAAAGTTGACCTACTGCACTGCATTTAATACTATTCCAATAGTATTAACACTAACGTTAAGGTTAAATTCAGGGATGTTTATATATTCTAAGTGAAAAAGAAAAAGAGTGGGCTTTAAAGCATGTAGAAGGTAATTGGTTTAATATCCATTGATGTAATCGTAGATGCGAGTGACAATAATTGTGTATTGGAAGGAAATTTAAATTTAAATTTACCAACGACCAATATCTAATATCAGTGACGGTAGTGTTTTTCTGTCTCAATGTAATATATCACAAATATCTTCCTATTAAGTATATTTCTACTTTCGTATTTATTATGATTCCTTAAAAAGGTTTCTAGTTTTGGAATTATTACGAAAATTATAGGTGTTGTTGGTAGGGCTTTAAACGTTGCAACGTTGTCGATTCGATTAATTGAAGTAACAGTAGTATAACGTAGTTAAGTGATGGATGTATTGTTTTAGTTTTGGCAGACCGCTAGCTGGTCTGGACAGTAATTTGTATGGTCAATTGCTTGGCTCGTGCCCTAGTGTAAAGTGGGTGTATATTATACTTGACTTGCAGTCAATACAATAGGCCCTCCAATAATACACTCAACTTGCAATTAGTATAGTTAACTTTACTATAAGTAAAGTTGACCTACTATACTATAATAATTAATATTATAATACTGGCAGCTTTTTAGTTTGTATGCATACGTTAGTATAATTAACCAATCTCTTCCGGTAAGCACTAAATTGCAACCTCATCAATTGGCCAGACCCTTATTAATTTTAATTAAGACCTACATTCAATCATATCTCTTTGAACTTAAATTAAGTCCAAGTTCCGTCAATTTCCCCACGGCTCCAAAATATAACTTTATTGACTCCTATAAAAAGTTTTTTTTTCGCTATAAGCCTATATAAACCTCCACTTTAGCCGTGCTAATTAAACAAGTCGTTATCGTTAGTCTCTTAATATTTTTTCAATTTGTTAGTATATTCCTCACCGCTGTTACATGATTTTACCTTACCGGGTAATCTATCAACGTATTCTTTGATATGTATAGTTGTTCTATTGCTATTGATATACCTCTACAAGGCCTTATATGATTATATTTTTATTATAACGTTAATAAGATTAATCTTACCGTTGATCCACCAGAACTCTTTGATCTCTCTTCCTTCGTAAGTTTCGCGAAGTGCTGTTACATCAATTATCAAGCGTTTTTCGCTAGTAGTTCCGAGTTTCAAAAGGCATTCGAATAAGATCCTTAAATTGATATTAATCATTACATGAATTAATTTATTTAGTTATCTAATGATAATGTTAAGGTTTTATCACATCATTATATTTATATTAAAGCCTGCCATTATACCGTAAACTTAATTTCAATACGTTTCATATAATCCTCTATATTTAATAAAGGTCTACTAAATTAGTTCACTTATAATATTAAAGTGGTCCGCCCACTTATCTCTTTTAATAATGGTTATGAGAAAATCGATTTATAAAGACTAATCGGTGTTATTTGTAAAGAACCCGTCTATAAAGATTGTTAGTTTAGTTTTCTATAAGTCGATCAAATTATATTAAGTTTTTGGTTCAGGTTACGTATCTGCCACTTAAATCTTTAACTCAATCGGTTAAAGTCGTTTCCTTCGGGTTTTATACTTATACTTTGATAAATAGGTCATTTAAAGCCTTTGGTTAGTATTGGGTGACACTATAACTATTACGGGCATATTATTTCAGATACCGTTAAACTTTAGCCACATTAGTTTTATCGATTATAGTTAAGTCCATACCTTAGCCCTTTTATCGAAAACTAAGACTAATATCGATACTAAGAATAAGAATTAACTATTCGTTAAAGTTAAATTAGTTAATTGTTGCTAACGTTATAACCGGTTTATAATTTTAGAACTTAAAGTCCTTAATCAACTTTATTCCAATACCATAAAATCCGCTATTCCAAGGAAATGGGTATTATTAGTTTATATACCCACTAAATAGAAGTTTTCATCTTACTTTACTGGTATTTTCGGGTTATATATCAAGGACCTTATACCTAATCTTAGTTTATAAGATAATTAGTAAGTTAAGAATTAAAAAACTTTCACTTCAACCAGTCCGTATAAAGGTTTAATATATTTCATTACCGTTTCTAAAGGGTAAATAGGCCGAAATTTCTAAATCAATTCCATTAATATTATCCGTTATAAATCTGTTACTCATTGCGTTTATACCTACGTTATATTTAGGCTATTCATCGTAAACTTGCCGTTAGTATTGGCTAATAAACTTGCTGCAAAAGCGACTACTAAATGCTAGCTAATTTTCTAAATCGTTAGCGATTATGTAAGGATTTAATCTTTGCCTTCATCATCGTATCTTTAAGGGATTAAAGGTGATTTTTCGTACGTCCGCTCCGTAGTCTTACGCTTAATATAGTAAATAATCCTCGACTCAAAAATCGTAATATTCGGGTTTTAAAAGTTAAATCCAGCCTTCGATACGAATTATACGACTCTTTGAGTTAGTAATCCGTTAATCTCGAATTTGTCTCTTTTTTCAAAGAGTTTTTTTTCTAAAGGTTTTATTAATACTTTATATTCGAAACTTTAATACCAAGTCTTAGTTATACTTGTTATTTTCCTATTTACCCAAATTGGATTGTAAATATGGCCCGGTGTATATTTCTTCTCTTCAATATTCTTTTTTTTTTCTTCGAAAGTTGTCCGCGATCGCGGCGTTTTATATCTTTTTACTCATTCGTTTGGATTAATGTTCTATATAGTTATTAGCCTTAATATAAGGTTAAACCTAAGTAATATCAAACGTTATAAGGCTGCTAATAGTTTTAATAATTTCCTCAAAATTAAAGATACTTAAGGTTTTATTTAAGCCCTCCTATTTACCTGTATCTCCTTACACAAAGACTTTACTTTGTAATGGACAAATGGGTACATCGATAATCGTAGGGCCATTCCTTATATTAAAGATATTGTTAACTTGAAGGCTCACCGATTCCTTTCGAAATTCTCTTAGTACTTTACTTTAGGCTACAACTTGTTTCTGGGTACTTACTAATGACAGAGATTTACTTGTCAGGTGTGGATACGCTCCAAAAACCAACAGCGTTAAAAACTAGGCCGTTAGGACTCATTATATGGTTAAGGCCTTTTACTGCTATTTAAAGACGTGCCTCTAGATCCGTAAACCTTTTAATCTTGAACATAAGGATATTATACGTTCGGTAAAGTAATGCGTTTACCCTTTTCACCTTTCCAATTCTCTAGTCAGCCTCCATAGGCACCTATTTTTACTAAATACCTATTATTTTAATATCTTCCTAAAAATTCTCCGTCGTAATTTTGGTGCTGGTATCATAGACAAAGATGTCAGGTAAGCCCAAATACGTGTTAATTTATAGTATCCTCAACGTTTTTCACGTATTCTTGGCCGAAAAATACATTAAAACTTAGCTTCCTAAAATAAAAGCTTGCGAAGTCAACGACGTGAAAAACAGCCTTATTATTTAAAAAAGGTATATCAATAAATACCTTGTAGTTAAAGTTTTTATCGTATTTTAATGTTAATTTAGATCTTAAAAGTGACTAGGTATGTATTTGGCAGTAGTAATAAAGCTTTTCGATAACTTTGAAGGTAAAATATTCTATATTTTTGTACCCTATGAATTTCAAGACTTTATAAAACCTATTAACGGCTAGGTGGTTAGAGTGCCAATATAGTTAACGTATTTCCCACTCCGTCAAATTCAATATCATTACCTCTAATCCTTCAAGATAAAATCATAGGTTCTTTAACTTAGAGGCGAGAAGAAAGCTTTAGCTGTTTTGAACCAGTCCGTCGACGTTAAATTTAACGTTAACGCTGAGGATCTTCATATTCTCTCAACGATAAAGGAAAGGAATGGGACATTTGAAAATATAAACGTAATCAACCGAATAACAGTTTATATTATCTGTATCCCTCATAACTATAATTAATTACCCAATCATCAATTCACTTTAGCCTTTTAAACATCGTAATGATTCATTTAAATAACTGTAATACTTTCCTTTCACAATGTCATGTAATATGAATATTCTCTTGTCAACTATCCTATTACTCTTATGACCAGCATAATACTTTGAAAGGTATGGTCCATATAACGATCGCTTGAATTAAAGGTGTATAGGGGGTTAATAGCTTAATCAAGCCAAAGGTAAGGATCTTCATGGCGTAAACGGCATAAAAAACGTAGTCAACTATTTATTAAGCCGCTTTAAGAGCAATATCTTTATACGAATTAATTGAAGTAAAGGTATTATTACCTTTTATAAATTTATCGGTTTTATAGTCTGCGATTTAATCCTGATAATCCTATTTAAAAATTGTATGGTATTGGATATGATATATTACTTTTCTATTTTCTCGTTTAGCGGGAGGGTAACGAATTTTTCAACAGCCAAACTTACCAAAGATCTAATATCTCGTACCATTATTACGACGATAGTTCTTATAGTTAACAGGTCCGTTCAAATCTTAACCTTATTAGCGCTAAAGTAGCTATTACCTCTAGTTTAGGGTTAATAAGCTAAATCTTAAACGTTAAGGATACTTATAACCGTACTTATAGTCGATTTAATTAATGACCATAAGGACTTCTTTATTTCCATTAAGGAAGCTGCCGACTTAAGGGTACATATTAAACGAATATGATATATGTATTATTACGGTTACAAGCGAAAAAAAGCAACTAGCTGAAAAAGTCTTCTCAACTGGCATATAAGCGTTATAAGGCGTATTCGAACCCACTAACGCTAGTAACAACTGCTCGTACCTGCTTGCAAAATATAGCTTCGCTAATATGGGCTTTTTCCGTCTCTTACTAACATAACATCAACTTTTCAAGCATTTAGTTTAACATAAATATTGGTATTTCCTCCTCTTTTTTCTTTGCCATCATCGTAGTCCACCTTATAGTGGCCTAATCAATATAATATTGGGCAAGGTGAATATCGTACTCGAAGTGCCTATTCATACCATCGTAAAATTTGCGAAAAGTATTTGTTCGATACAAAAAAAAATAGATAGTAGTCCCTAGTGTACCCTCTAACAATTCTAGCAAATAATAAGTAAAATCCAAAAGAAAGAACCTTCATTTAATTAAAAACATTTTTAAAAAAGTCATTATTTTTGTGTCTAAAAGGTTATAACACTTTCTGTCATACTTTTTTACATCGTTTCTAATTTTATTAAATCCGTGAAAATCTTGTAATGAATATTGATCATTTTAATAGGTCTTGGGAACAAGTTATAATATTTATCCTAATATTAATTACTATTTCCTAGTAGTTTAAGTTTTAAGGCCTCCGAAATACTGTGTTAAAAGTAATTTTCAATCGTCTAACCCGAGGGGTAAAATCTTATGGTAAATCTATAGTAGGCTTACGCGTGTAGGAAAACCTGCCGTGAAAAGTCTTTTAAGGGGCTTGGCAATTTTCATTAAAAGGCTAAGAGGTAATAGGGACTTAAAGGTTTTAAGGAACTTAACGATCTTTCTTAATTAACTGGTGTAAAGTTCCAACGTTAATTCCTCTAGCCGTATTGACGGCTATTACTTCACGCTCCCTACCACTACTAAAAGCGTACTTTAAGCTGTTACCTAAAAGCGCTAAGCTTCCAAGAAAATCAATAGATTCTTTATAGCCAACATGTAAAGAGACTTAACTTAGCTAGAGGTAAAGTAGAGGTTCCCTGGAACGAGTATAAACGCGTGAAATTCTTCAATACCTTATCCCTTAAGTCGTGGGTATTAAGGGCATTCCTTAAGCTGGACTAACTTGAAAACGTCTTTATTAAACTGGTAAAGCTTTCGTTTAATACGTAAATCCCTTGTCGTTTAAGCTCTAACATTAACTTAAATTGAATGGTCTTATAAACTGGTTTTCACATATTATTGTATAATTGTTGAAAAACTCGCGATAATTGCAAAAAAAGTGGTTAGGGTCTTGACTATCATCGTATTCGACAATATAAAAACCTATAAAGTTAACCAAATGTTTCTCTATTAAGTTTTCGTCAATATCTTTACCCCCTAGGTCTTTATCATATTATTTAGAGAAAACATATTCGAGAACATTGATAGCCCTTCGTAAATATTAGTAACGTGGTATCTTGAGATTCTGGGTGGTGTAGGACTTGGTAGGCGAGGGACTTAGTATTTTGATGTAAAGTCGGGTGGAAACTTAGTGACCTAGTATCTTAGTGTGTAGTCACGCGATGTGACTTTCTTGGCGCTACTTAATGTTCTTTAGTATTTTCGCTGAAAGCAGCGATATTGGCGATTAAATTATCATAAAGAAAAAGAAAAAAGTAAAGTAGGAGCATAGGTCTGATATAAAGGGTAAGGTTGGAGGTCGTTATTTGTAGAGGTTAAAGGATAAAAGTTGTAGGCCATGATATTTAGTCGTTTTTGCAGTAGTAATAACCGTAGTATTATTAACATAGCCGTTTTCTTACTTGCCGAACTTTAGGACTTCTAATAGTTAATCTCAACATATTTAAAAAGCATACGAAAAGATTTCTTAGTGTTTTCGATAGCAATACCATCGCTACCTCTAAGATGCTATAAAATCCACCGCAACCTAGAAGTTTTTTCTATTTACTACCGTAAAAACCGCCGCAGTTTGTAGGGGCCTTTCACAAAAATATTTGATTTACCCTAGCCGCCATTATTAACGTAGAGCGTAACCGGAAAGTAGATTCTTCTTCTACTTAGCTTATCTATGCTTAACCTAATAAGCACTGATTATTATTGGTAGGTCTTTAGACGTTGCAACATTATCGATTCGATTGGTCGAAGTAATAGTAGTACTACGTAGTCAAATGGTGGATGTATTGTTCTCGGTTTGGCAGACCGCTAGCCGGTTTGCATAGTAATTTGTATGGTCAATTTCTTAGCCTATGCCCTAATGTGAAGTGAGCGCATACTGTACTTAACCTGTAGCTAATATAGTAGGCCCGCTAATAGTAAACTTAACTTGCAGTCAGTTAGTCAACTTTAATGTAAGTAAATTTGACTTACTTCACTGCAATTACTACTATTCTAACTAGTATGTAAAGAGTAAGAGATTTTGGTGTTATGGTAAAGGTAGAAGTTTTGCATTTTGAAATGATATAGAAAAACTTAGACGTTTATTTATTGAATTACTTCATAAATTATATTTTTCCATCTCGTAATTCATTTGAAAGCATTATTCCTATCTCGTAACACATTTTTATCACCTTCATTCACAGCGCGGGTATAATAATTTATTTAAAGAGTAATAGAGTATTAATTGTACTATACTACCTACTGTTTATAACGTTTAATAATAGTGTAACGACTTAATCATCAACTAGAATTGTTATAAATCCAATACTTTCTGTCATTATCACAACGATGATATTTATGGATGCTATATACGTTTAAGTTTATGATCCTGATCATTATTAATATGATTTTCAATTAAATAAATTCAAGCCAGGTGTTAATTTTTCAATCGAAACGTATTCACAATCGATGTCATACGATATTAAAGTATTTTAGCGTCCCTTTTTAGTGGTTTTTTCGTGCGTGTATGCAGGTGTAGTATCGAAGATAATAAGTTTAATTTCAGACTGCAAGATTTATAGCAGTTGAAGTAAAGAATAGAAAACAAAGAATTAAATATATACGGGGGAAAAGTAGGTTCAGCTTACCCTTCCCAAGTCCTACAAATGTCCGGGGACAAAAAGCCATTATGTTCCTAATATATACTTATAGGATAATATACTTGTGGGATAATTTATTCGAGATATAATGTATTTTAGGGATACTCTACTCGTGAGAAAGATTACTCGTGAGTATTCCAAATAATATTCATCTTTTTGTATCGAATCCACGTAAATGATATAACAAGCACAACTATTATTCACCTTATTCATGAAGCCAAATTTCAAATTTTTAACCAAGTTCTTGCAATGCTTAGCATTCAGTAGGCTGATCTATTCGTTGTTTTTGGTTGTAAAGACTTTCTGTTTTATAATATATTGAATTTGGTAGCTTAAATGACGATGTTGGTAGAGTTTTTTTTCTGTGATTTTCCAAAACTTCTATTCCTATTTGTCATTATTGTATTGCGTTAGTATTGGAAAAGAAGTAGTTTATGTAAAAACTTTATTATTGCGAGTATGTATTGGATAAAAATAATACTGACAGTAAAGTAAATTTTGGTGTTCAGAGGAACGTTGAATGTAAAGTTAAGTTATATAATCTTATTGAAAAACTGAATTATATGAAACGAGGAGATGTTATATTGTTTCAGTAATAAAAATGATTCTTCGTTCTACTAGTTTCAAATTGGATTGAATCATGAATTCTGAAGTTGTACCATCTATAATTTACATCGTATTGGTTTAAGACTTCTTAGTTAAAATATTCAACATCAGTTACGTATCCCTTTCAAAATGACTTTTTTAAAACAGTATATCGTTTTGTTAACAACGTATAAAAGATACTAAATAATTCATTGGAGTTTCCAATTGAAAATTGTGAAGTAACTTATCAAAGCTTTCATCAATAGTCCAAGAGCAGACGATTTTTAAGATGCATCATATCGTTGGAATTTAATTAAATTCAAATTATTTGGAATACTTTGTTTCATTTTCTGGTAAAAAGAATTCAACGGACTGGTTTTACATTTTCAATGAGCTATTTTCTTAGGAATGATACGCTGGTATTATTATTAATTTCGGACGAAAAACTTTTCACAACCCTTTAACAACGCTTAGAAGAATTGAGTCCCGGGATCTGAGATTGTTCATTTAGGGTATGGTTAATGAAAAAATGATGAATATTTAAATAATATAACACGTTAGCCAATCAAGTAAATTGTATGTTTTAGAAAAAGTGTTTTGTTTGATGTTTGGAATATAAATTGTATAATGATATTTAATTTATAATGTACTTACAAGTATCATGGTGTTTGAAATGAAGAAAATTGGTGGTAATATCACCGTACGTTTCATATAAGTATTTTATATGGGTTAATTAAAGGCTTTTTGCAGTTATAACGTTTTTTACCAGCTAATCATATTTTTTTGCATTTGATTGTATTTCAGATAGTTCTTATAAAAAGTTTTAAATAATATATATTTTAATGGGAAGTAAAGTTTATTTGAAATTATTATTGTATGTTAAGAACTCAAGTGGTATTTCTAATATGGTTATTGGCAACGAATTCCTATAATAAAGTAGACAGCAACATCGAAATATTACGTTGAACTGTATCTCAATTGTATAATAAACGATGAACTAAAAGAGAAAGATTCCTGAATTTCAAAATTAAGACAGTGTTTTCATTAGCCCCGAACTCGTGTACTATGAGTTTTGAAATGAGATTTGGGTAGTGATCATATTAGAGTCGAAACTCCAATTTATTGAAAGCTTAAGTTTTACTTATATATATTGAAATATCTCACTTGTTTGCTACTATAAGATGATTTTCGAATGTTTACACGTAAATGTAACGATTGTAGGTAGGCCTTAGACGTTTAAACGTTGTCTATTCGATTGGTCTTCGAAAGAACAGTAGTATTGCAGTAGTCAGATGGTGGATGTATTGTTCTAGGTTTGGCAGACTGCTAGCCGGTTTGCACTGTAATTTGTATAGCTAATTGCTTGGCCCGTTCCCTAGACAGAATTAGGCACTCCACAATCAATTAACTTGCAGTCAGTACAGTCAAATTTACTGTAAGTAAATTTGACTAACTGTAGTGCAATTAATCTACTAAAATAGCAGTCAATATTGTTCTAACAACGATGTTTTTTACGAATAATTTCATTATTAAACGTCGAAATCCTTGATACAGAATTGGAAACAAAATTAAAGGTTCCAGATGAAAAAATAATATATAAATTATAAATACTCAATTATATAAAGACTTCAATCAGCCTTTTATTGACTCGGTTATTAGGTATATTATTAAGTAAAATCTGGTTAATAATCCCCTTTATAAATTCATAGTTTTGAAAAACAACAGTTTGATTCACTTTATTAATCAACGTAATGTAAACTCGTTTATAACCCAAGAAGAGTCAAAAACTCCCATATTTTTAAATTTGGACAAAGAATTTGCTTTGGTAAGTCATCGGTTCAATAATATGATAGGTTTAATTCCAAAATCTGAAATATTTGGCCCGAAAACCCAAATATAATCATTCTTTAATTGTAACAGTATCAATTCGAACACACGTTATAAATAATAATTGATTTATAAAAGAATAACCTATTTTAA
This sequence comes from Anisogramma anomala, assembly GCA_038502455.1. Classification (NCBI taxonomy): domain Eukaryota; kingdom Fungi; phylum Ascomycota; class Sordariomycetes; order Diaporthales; family Gnomoniaceae; genus Anisogramma; species Anisogramma anomala. The sequence continues at coordinate 33,199,096 of JASMMZ010000004.1, forward strand.
TTACGATAATATAGGCGTAAATACCCACATAAATACTTTTAAAGCTCATCAAACAAATATTATTGCGTCTCTGTAGGCTCATTTTTCATGAACAAGATGAAATGTAATGATTTTTCTCTATTACCAACGTTGAATATACCCTTTTTGGCCTTATACGAATAAATCGGTCGTGAAGGTTTGTAAAACTTTAGACAATAAAACTAAATATATAATTATTAGTCTTAGAAAACAAGTTACAGATAAATTAGTTTCCAAGACTGTTAAGTTTCTTGGGAACCATACTTTACAAAAGCCCTAAATTATTGTCCTAATAGTTGATAATTCTAACCCTTTCATATATAATTTCAATATTTTAACCGATTAAAAACCGATATCGAACTATGATAACGAAAGTAATAACCTTTTTCACGAAAAAACTAAAATACTTGACTCAAATATGTGAGTTATCTTGTGAATATATCTGGAAAAGAAGTTATTTTACCGGTAAAACATTAGTAAACGGGCGGAAAAACTTGAAAATTCGATCTATTTATCTTGACGCATAAGATGGAGAGTTTGGAAAGTTTATATACGTAGCATTGAAAAGTTCCAATAATCGATAACTTAAAATAACAATTCAAAGAATTGAATAATGTCTACTACTATGATTCACCATTTTCTGTACTAGGATTTGATAATATAGCCTTAAAGAGTCAAAGGGTAACTATATGAAATGATTTATTTCTTCAGAGGCTTGATATTAAATATAACCCATTTTTATTAAGTATTATGGATTATTCTTCAAACAATGAAAACTAGTAAGGCAAATAATGAGATTTCGTTCAAGTATTTCATACGATACTAGACATAAATATTGCTGAACCACTAATTTTATAATTACTTATTCCGTTAGAAATTGAGAAAAGGGTAACAATCAATTTTTTTAAGTTACTATACATTTACTAATTGTATATTGAGCAATTGTTTCTTTGATATATTTACCGGATTTATACTTTTCGGTAAATTCTCTATGTCTTATACTTTAACGTAAATATTAGGTAGAAGATTGAATAGTATTGATAATGATGATGGTTAAAAGGGAAAAGAGGCACCTGGAGCGTGGCACTCTACTTTGCACTCTACCAACGTCCCTTCTGGGATGTGTCATGCTATCATGCACTCTGAAATAGTGTATCTTGCAGCGTGACACGTTATTATGCAATATGTAAGAGTACACTCTGCTGCTATTTACTCTGCAAACGTGGTTCTTTACACATGCTAACTATAGTGATTTATAATAATATATACATAAATAATCTTTTCTTCCTTAGTGAATTTCGTATCTATAATCCAGCAATGACAGTATAATTTGTTTGAGTTTCTAATTAGTTGCTTAGTAGTGATAATAGCGTAATTCGTTCAAGTTTCTCTTTAGTTACTTGGTTAATAACATTGATGTTTTGTTATCGGTCGTAGTGTATTGCTATCGGTTAAAATTCCCCATCAATTCGCTTTTTTTTTCTTTTTTCGCAAAGCTAAAAAAATGATGCCTATTAGAACTATGTTATATAACTCCCTAGTATCATTACTTAATGGAATAGTGGTAAAGATAAGTGTTAATGATATGCTAATCGGAGCGTTTTACTTTGGCCTAGCTCCGAATACGCTATGCAGAGCGCCTTAATTTAATAGAAGCGCTTTTAATACGCTATTCGAAGCGCCTTATTTTGGTAGGGATGTTTTCAATTCGCTAATTAAAGCGCTTTTCGATAGTAATAGCGCTTTTAATACGTTAATTATAACGCCTTACGATAGCAGGAGCGTTTTAATACATTATTTCAAACGCCCGGTCTCGGTTTTAATACATTATCCGTAACGATCTTCATTCACCTCTCTTAGAACACGCTATTTGTAACGCTGCTTTCCACCCTCATTTCTAACGTGATCTTTTTCTTTTGTTGCTTTGATCTGTCATTCAAGAGCGTTGTTTCCCGCTTTAGAAGCGTTTTTGTCGTGGTCTGAAGGGCTGTTTCTTATGTGCCCATCAGGAGTGTCTCATTTTGATTTTGAAGCTTTTTTAAAAGTAGATAAAAGGTTAATTTGCTTTAGCTGGTGAGTAAATGCTTTCGTAGGTATTGAATTCCTTTGTTCGCGGATAGTCCAATATTTAGTTAACATAGGATGATTTTTATAGTTTTTTTACCCTATATATCTAAGTAAAAGATAAATTTTTGAGCTCGAGTATAGGGTTTTTTTTAAGGCCCTTTTTTTAGATTTAAATACCGGATATTATTTACGGCCCGTCTTCTTTCCAAAGCTAAATGTTGGTTAGATCTTATAGCCCTTTCTTTTCTGAAGCTAAATATCGGATGGCTGTAACAGTTCTTCCTTTTTCAAAGCTAAGATATGGACGGCAAATATGGAATTATTGCTTTTTTACTTTAAGCTCTGGATAACTCATGCGGCCATTTTTTTCAAGCCTAGGGGAGAACGACTAATCCAACATTTTTTTCCTTTTAAACTTAGGCGTCGGATAACTTTTACGGCACTTTTCCTTTTTCTATAGTTTTTGGTTTTACCTATATGAGGTGTTTTTGTATATTCTCTTAATGAGCTGTTCTTCGTGTATAGAATACCATTTTTATTTTGTTAAGTTCACTTTTAATATCTTTTAGTTAGTTTAATTTGGTATTTGCCTAAATTAGGATATTTCGATTAACGCCTTCGTAATGATACCGTTTTGACTAGCGCATGTATTAATTTCTCTCTTTCATAATTATACCCGCAGCAGTTTCGGGATCAACTGGTTTAATATACATTATGTTGCTAACGTCCAATATAAAACTTCCTTTTATAAATCCTTTAATATATCAAGCTTTCAAGTGTTTTTATTCAAATCGCGAAAAATAACGTTTATAATGTAGTTATCGGCCAATTTTAGGTCCAGGTTCTTTATAAGGGTTATCATTGGTAGGCCTTTATCGTTGAAACGTAGTCTATTCGAATCTCTGGTCAAAGTAACTAGTGATGCATTGTAAGTGACGATGTGCTACTTCTAAGTTTGGTACACCGCTAGCCGGTCTGAACGGTAATTCGTATGGCCAATTGTTTTAGCCCATGCTCCAAACTAAAGTGGATACCTACTACACTAAATTTGCAATTACTTCCACAAATTATGGTTCATTTGCACTGATAATAGTTAACTAACTATAACTATAGTTAATTTAATTGTACTGCAATTAACTGCTATTTTAACACTGACAGCTTTCTATTTTGTAGGCGCACGCTGATATGATCAGTTATTTACTTACGGTTAGTCTTAAACTCTCTTTTTCATCCGCATGTTGGACCACTGTCAATTCCAATTAACTTATAATGAAATGAACTATAATTAAGGCTTTATACTCTCTATTTACGAATTCTTAATTCTTTACCTCTCGTATAAAAGTCTTTCATTTGGAATTTATACATATTACAAACTTTTACGCTACAAATTACGTACTGATTACTAATAAATCAGAATATGTTTTTCATTCGTTACTACTAACACCGTTACTATAATAATATTTTAGTTTACCATGGTGTTTTTGTTCCTCTACGTAACATTCGGTGCGGTCCACGTAACAATGGATTTATACAGTAAACATATCAATATTTACGGATTTTTCCAAAACGTTATAAGGCCTAACTTTAGTTATGAAATTTATGGGGTTATTTTTACTGTTAATTCACCAAGACTTATAGATTTCCATGATTTTGTATACTTCATTTGAAAATATGAGGTTTATTATGAAATCTTTTTCTTCAATCGTATCTAACTTTAATGGACATTTGTAAAGGCTTCAGAAATTTATATATTTAAACAAAAGATTTGAAAGTAATCCCCGTTTTTTGGTAATAATACTTAATGTATCATTAGCTACCATACCGATATAATAGCTTGTTATTATATTGTAAACATTCGATATTGACGAGTTTCGTATTATATGATGCAATTAAACGAATATTTGGTATATAAGGCTACCGGTAAAGAAAAATTATGTATGAGAAATATACTTGCTAATGAGTGTTATAAAAATATAATAAGTGTATATATCGAATGCGTTATCTGCACCTTCGTATTCAGCTACCTATACCGTTAAATTAGTTTTTATTTAATTTTTTAAATAATATTCGCTTAAACGTTTTCATTGAATCCCAATTCATTTGTAAACGAGGTGGTTTGTAAATTAATAACCGATTTTACCATATACGATGTATTTCTTTTATAAACCTATAAAGTTTTATATATCTTTTCATAAGTATTATTATAATTTCGGTACGTTTCTTTCATTTTGAAACCATCATCTCTATCCTTTATTACCAAGGTGTCCTCCTTAATACCTATACTTTTGGCGTTCGTTTTACCTCGGATAAATCTTAAATCTCCGGTTCAAAATATAGAAAATTGTTTCGGTAAAGTTTGCTTTAGTGATTTGAGCTTCTTTTATGGTTTTATCAGTTGTAAATGTTTATTCGAAACTTGTTTATCAGCGTATAAAAGTTTCGAACAATGTTTTAAAGCTTATACAAAAGACCTTCAAGTCTTTTTCCAATTTAAAAAGTATAAAGTCAAAATCCGAATTTTTACGATAAGCTTTTATTACTACTTGAATTAATAGTTTATCGCCTTTATATTTCGGTCCGAAAACTATTCAACATTTTCGAAACTTTATTAATAAAGCGGTAATGGTTTCATATGGGTTTTTATTGGCGTTTTATTATTAGTTTTTTACGGATTCCCAGGTTATACCGGTCTAATTTTTATCGTAAAGTTTATTATTAATTTACGTATTAAGGAAGAATTTTAGGCGGTTATAATATTTTACAAATATATGTATTTACGTAAAATGGTATATATATTATTACTTAGCTTATTCGGACAGTATACCGGGTAAGATAACATAGAATGAGGATAATTCAATATTTAATGTTTTATACGTATTAAATATTACACGCATTTTGTTATCGAATACGTTGTATAGCTTACCGTTATAATTATCTTCTCTTTTCTATTACTTGGAAAAGTTGATTAATTTCGTAAAGTCGTTCCTATTTGTAGGGAAGCGAGGTAATAGTAAATTGTGAAAAGGGTCATGTTTTATAGGTATCGGTTTGTAAAGTACGTATTAGTGTTTTATGACGTTTATTAATTCTAGGGTCGAGTTGTTCTTTATATTTTAGCCGATCCTTTCGTAGTCAATCGGGTTGTTTCTGGTGTTTCGGCTGCTCCCGTTATAGCCTATCAGGTTGTTTTCAATATTTGGAAAGTGGTTTAGCGTTCAATTTTATTCAAAAGTATGTATTTACGTAAAGGTATATTATACTCGTGTAATAGATAAGAATTATGATCGTTTTTTTTTCCGGCGTCTTTACTTTGTGCTTGGGGTATAGGTATAGGACTAGGTTATTTTACGTGCTATCCCCGTCTTTTTAATAATAGTATTTTTTATTTTATAAAGTAATATCATTTTACAAATTCCGCTAGGTACAAATCTTTATCCTCCTAATTTAATACGTCGACAAGTTATCCTATTTCGAATAGAGCCTTTATCAAAAGGTTATTCCTACTTCTTAGGGTATTAATATCTTTAATTTATAATTGAATCCGTGAGGCTTTGGAAAAAACAAAATTTACTATTTGCTATATATTTAACGTATAATTTAATAGTTTTTTTTATAGAAATCATTCAATAAGTTATGTTCTTAAACTTTTTTTCACAGTAGAGGAATATAACGGCTAAAATATATATATTTTCCGTATCTAGGTCTTAATCCTTCATTGGAGAATCAATGGTATTATTCTAAAGACTCAAGTCGATTTCTTATATTATAGCCTTCCTAATTCCCATATTTTCGACCAGGAAGTCGAAATTAACGTTGGTTTCCTTTAGTAATGTTGTTTTTAGGGTTATAACTATAGGTGTTTCAAGGTGTTTTCTGTATATATTTGGTATATTGAAACGGTTTAAGTTAGGAATTCTACGCCGTGGTAAGATTTTGGGTATGTTTAGATTCCAACGCTTTGGGTAATAAGTCCTAAAAATAGCAAATATAAAGTTTATATAATAATCAAAGTGTTAAAAATAATACTTACTCATACTCATTAGTGTAAATAAATTTCAAACGATAAATAGGGTGGAACTATAAACCAGTTAGGCGTCTTAAATTGGTTCTTTTAGCGATTGGTAACGCCGTGTTATATAAGCGGTTAGGAAAACTTAAACGTTGTAAAAACTAAATTCAAAACGTGTAAGACAAACGCGGGAGGTCAAATAGGGCAGAGCGAATAGAAAGCAAACCGGGCAGATAGGAGGTGTAATTGTAAGGAGGTGCGTTCTGTGATCCAGTGTTCCAGTGTTTGGTAGTCGGTCCGGATTAGTGTGTCGTAACCGAACTTAGAGGAATAATCGGTTTGGTTGCTTTGTACATAACCGCTCTAGCTAGAGCAATCGGTTCGGATAGGTGTATCGTAATCGCTTTTAAATTAAGGAGGCCGTTTAAATGTCGAAAATCGGATAGGTTCCAAATAAGGGTTCCGAAACTTGGTGGTTTTGGCTTACGTGGCCTGATACGTGACTAGACGCTTTCCAAAAAGTGTCCGAGTACGTCAAAGCGCCAAACAAGGGTTTATAATGGCGTAACAAGGCTTTTAGTAGATAGAGCACCAAATAAAGATTGATTATATCGTATCAAAGTTATCCTTTTTAAATTTACTTAGTTTTTATAATTTTATATACGTCGACTTGTAATTCTTGAAAAAACGAAGTGTTAGAGAACAAAAAGTTGGAACCGCTACAGCATCCCATTATAGATATTCAACGTGTGTCTGTTTCTTCTTTCTTAGGCTGTCTGTAGTCGACCAAGTCTGCTACTGATCAGTATAGGTAAGGTCTCAAGCCTATAATATTCACATGAACATAAGGTCTTCAAAGAGTAACCAGAGAACAACCCGACCCTGGAATCGATAAGCGGCGCAAAACGCTAATACGTACCCTATGGACCGATGCTTGTAAATCACGACACTTACCGCAATTTACCACTACATCGCTTCCCCTTGGATAGGAGTGACCCTACGAAGTTAACTAACTTTGCCAGGCTATGGAATAGAGATGACAATTATAGCGGTAAGCCATATGACATACTCGAAAACAAAATACGCGTAATGCTTAAAACGTATAAAAGAATGAATATTAAGCCATTTTAATTCCATATTATCTTACCCAATATACTTTTCGGATAGACTAAAAAATAGTGTATATACTACATTACACAGGTAAATACATTTATGAAGTGTTAAAACTGCCTACAATCCTAATTTAATACGGAAAGTAACCATAAAATTTACGATAAATACTAGACCGGCGTAACCTAGAAATCTGTGAAAAATCAATAAAAAACGCCGATAAAAACCTATAAAAAATCCTTACCACCCTATTGGCAAAGTTCTAGAAGTGTTAAATAGCTCTAGGACCGGAATAAAAAGGCAACAAACTATTTATTTAAGTAATAACAAAAGTTTATTATAAAAACCAGGATTTGACCTTATACTTTTCAAATCGATGAAAAACTTAAAGGCTTTTTATATTAGCCTTAAGACATCGATCGAAGCCTTTATACACCGATAAACAAGCTTCAGATCAAAATTTGTAACTGATAAAACCAGAGGCGAAGTCTACATTATTAAAGTAAACCTTACCGAATTAATTTACCATATTTTGAATTAGATATTCAAGGTTTCCTCGAGGTAAAACGAGCGTTTAAAGTATAGGTGAAAAGGAGAAAACCATCTTTATAAAAAACATGGACGATTATTTAAAAATGAAAAAACAAAACCCCCCTACCGTAATTATAGTAATATTTACGAAAATATATACGAAACCATACAGATTTGTAAAAACGATGTATAGTATACGGTAAATTCGGCAGCCAATTAACAAACCACCCTATTTACAAATAAATTCAAATTAAATGACAATGTTAAACTGAATGTAATTTTAAAAATCGAATTAAAGCCAATTTTACAATATGAGTAGCCAAATACGAAGGTATAAATAATGAACTCGACGTATACCTTTACGAAAATAAATCCGGAAAAGACGACCTTAAATAAAAAAATACCTACCTATTTGCTTATAACGATAAAAACGCCCAACGCATTTTTAATGGCTTGTAAAATACCTTTTTTAAAATTTTATAGGCCTGGATTACGTAAACGAAGTGTTTACCATTAATATAAGATCGTAATTTACCCTTTTTAATAGATACGAAACCAGGTTTAAGGGTAAATACCTAATATTGGCGTAGCCGAGATTTTGATGGTCGAAAAGCGACAATTTAACGAATTTAAGGCGAAATCGCCGAAGTTTCGGTAAACCGGATAGGAAAATACTAAAAGGTTTTATTTGGTAAAGGTAAAACGACGTCGCTTGAAAGTGTCGTTGTAAATACGTATTTCGAACCGATCAAGGTTTACGTAATAAATTCTAAAACGATATTTCCACTTTTATTAACTTATATAAATAAGCTCGGAATTAAGGTTCAGAATACAACTAATTAGTTTATTTGCGCTTTGAATAACATATCCATACTGCTTAAACTTAAGTTCGACCATTTATAGTTTTTCTCGGAAACATATATAATTAAGGCTACTCATTTAACTTAGTCAAAATTACGAGCTTTACACCGAAGATTCAGATACCTAGCTATAAAACGAGTTTTATATCTACTTTACGCCGCATGCCATATAAATATAGGGAAGGATGTATTCGAAGCTATCGAAGAGTTTTGTTACAAGTACCAATTTTACTTATTAGCCCTACAAAGGTTTAAATTCCGCCTTTAAAACGATATGAACTTTAATTACGAAGTGATTATAAATATTATATATTTAAATAACCAACTAGTCCTCCACGTCGTCGATACAGCTATATTATTCCAAGTCATTAAGTGTATACGAAACTTTTCTATTACACAGTGTTAAAACACTTTGGTTAACCATTAGTAAAATATCTACTTTGGGCCTTTAAATTGGATTATATACGACGCCAATACGGCTTTTAATTCCACCGAGTAACATACGAAACATGGAATAACCGGAAACGAATATGAATAAATTTGATTAAAATCCATATAAAGTATTAAAAAGTATAAGCAATATTATAAATTATTAAAAAACACGTATCAAAAAAAAAAAAAAAAAAAAAAAAAAAAAAAAAAAAAAAAAAAAAAAAAAAAAAAAAAAAAACCTAAAAGGTATTAGTTCTAAGAAATCTATCCTTTAAATAACGGTTAACGCCGTTTATAACATTTTTAACCCAAGTTGGCTTATCCCTATGCTCCTTGTTTTTAATGCCTACCCAAGGATTCACACAGACTTTACTCCATTACTATACATAGTGTTAAAGTCTAATATTGCAACTAAGGCTATGTCGACATTACGTTTACTATGAGTAAAAAATGATATATTCAAAACTTTCATTACAAGGAATAGCTTATGGCAAACTATTGTATTAGATTTATCATTCTAATTTAAGGTTTAAGTTTAGAAAAGAATGATAAATAAATTAGCCTTCAAAGGATTTATGTATTCAAAGGCAATAATATATTCGTTAACTTACTAAACAAACGAGTTTGTTTCGCTAAATAATGGTACGAAAATATAAAAAAGGTGAAAAAAAACCGATCTGAAACCGTAAAACGAGTAAAACCGCTTATAAAACATTACCAAAAGCGACGAATTTAAACCGAACTCAGATTTAACCTTACCCTTAAAACGGGAATTTAACCCAACCACGTTAAATAAAATCGACTATCTGTGTTAAACTTATCAAAACCTCGATGCCGAAAACGCCCTTTCGATTCGAAACCCCAAAAAAATCCCTCAAAACTTTATTACGGACTCCTTTATTACGTAAAAGGAAATAAAAAAACCGCGAATTTAGCTTAAAGCTCCGCCGCAAAGGTATTATTACCACTTCAAATACTTTATTCGTATAATTTATCTAAATAAAAATCTTAACCCTTATGGATTAATGCGTATTTCGCTTTAAAAGATTTAACCTAACCGTTTAAGGCGTTTACAAAAAAAATCCAAACCGCTTCGTCTACGAAGTTAAAAATGAAACCGAAAAAAACTTACGAAAAAACCCGCCTAATTGTTAAAATATATAATAACGAAAGTAAAAAGTATATTATAATAAAATTACTTATGTTATAACGAATTAGCTATTTCCTGAATTTTTATATTTATAACCTCCCTGGACATATTTTATAATCTATATATCGAGCTTTAAAATATAATACAAACATTTACTCAATCTAAAAAACGGCTTAAACGATAGATTTATACCGAATACGCAAAAACCTTTGGTAGCATTACCCACTTGAAATAATCTTACGTATTTTAAAACCACTTTACGGTTTGACCGAAGTTAGTGTTTATTAATATAACACTTATTGAAGGTATTATAAAAAACGGCTCGAAATAACTAATTTTACTTTCGACCTGTGCCTTTTAATATTAACGGCCCGTTCGAAAGACTTAACACTAACGGGTATATAAATAAACTACACTTTAACGTTATATAACTCCTCGTTTTACGTATTTAAAAAGAGAAAATCTTTAAAGACCGACTTAAAGGTTAAATCTAAAACGTACCTAATTAAAGATAATGTAATCGATTTTAATAACGTTACAATTACCTTTCGGAATGGAACTTTAAGCCTTATGTAAAAAAGGTAGTTGGATAAAGTTACCCTTATCACTTTAAATAATGTAAAACGAGACGACAAATACAGATATTAACATATATGCGACGTTTATGTTACTTTTATAATATAATTAAAGGCAATATTTAACCTTTCGGTCATCATGTAATATTGAACCAACCCGATGGACAATAAATACAAAACGCTTAAAAAACGCCTTTAGTAACAAATATACAATCCGAAACTTGGCTTACAATTCGTACCACTAGATATAGGTACGGTAAAGCTATTTATTTTTACTAAAGGATTTTTCGCCAATAATAACGACTATAATTCATAAATTAACTTCGTTTTAATCCTTGATATTGAAATACCAACCCGAAACGGTTTTACGCTCTAAGGAAACATTATTAATTGAATATTTATTAAATATAAAAGGGTTACGCAAAACGTCCTAGTTTCTGAGATTTATAACATGGTTAAAAGCTTCTATTTGTGTATTAATATGATAATAACGGCCCGGATAATTATTTTTAACCTTAATTTACACCTTATCTCCTTTATCGTATACATTAGCTCCTTTTCACTTTATAAGTATTTAGTTAAAATGGATATCATAAACGAAAAGCGTTTAATAATCGAAATTATAGCTTTACGCGAATTATATAAATGCCGTAAAAACGAGTAAATAAGGCAAATAAATAAAAGGTCTAACCTAATAAATACAATAACCAAAATTACGCTGAATATAACCCTAAAAACAATTATATCGAAAAACCACTATTCATTAGGGTTGTTAAAGAGATTTTACGACATTAATAAATTATTTAACCACTTTTTCGATAATCTAGATCGGTTAAATTTATATTATTTATACCGATCCACGTTTAACACTTATTCAAACAGTTCATTCGAATTAATCGCGAATTTTACCTTTATCAAATACGATTTTTTTATAACGATTTCCGATTTTATTTTAATTTAATTTACTTTTTACATATCGCATTAATTTTTACATATCTCATTAATTTTTACATATCGCATTAATTTTGGTATATTCCCTTTCTTATTTTACATTTTATATTACATTTATTACTTCAAACATTTGTTTTTTAAAAAGTTATTCAATTACTATATAACGTACTATATTATAACTGGGTATGCCGGCCTGGCTCAGGGGTATCTATTTATTATTAAAGGGAAAGGACGACGCCGTCGCATCCCTACCCTCTTCTCTGTCTTCCTCCCCTTTTTCGTTGACGTTATTGTTATTACCGACAACAACGTTATTAATGTTAACAAAGATATGTCCCTATATTCTATTGTTTATACCTTTAAACAAATAGATAAGGGAGGTATTACCATTTTCTTAACAACGTACAATAATGTTTTCGAACTAGACTATACAGTATATACGCAGGCCCTGTTTCCAGTTGGCGACGACGACTATCATCTCCCCCATCTACCGGTTAACGCCTATTTACTAATTAATATCCGCTTATTTTAGTTATTTACGATGATTCATATCTTGGGTCGTTTCGAACGATAGACTTTTACTAAAGAAAGTTTTTGAAATTCGGTTAAAACTTACTAAAAAGCCGATGAACACGTAATACAGCTTCAGTTCATGGCTTTAAAACTATTGAAATGAGAGCTTACAAGCTATTGATCCGTTCGCAACGATAGTAACAAACCAAACGGCCCCCGCTTTAGTAATAATCGCTAATAGACTTACCCGCAACTGCGGACTCAATACACAACACGTAAAAAGTATTTATTAACGGCTTAGCGTTACGGATGCGGGTATACCGTTTTAACGTTGAACGTATTAAATAGGTTTTACGACGTACTTTAAAGATGTAGAATTCGAGACGATGGGAAAGATTCGCCTTATATTCCTTATTTATAAAAAGGGGGTTGAAAACTTATGAAGAAAAAGATTAGGATAATATATCCTAACGTAACTACGTCAAGCTACGTTTATGATGTAAAGATACCTTTACGTGTAATAGGGTCTTTTCCCGTAAGGAAAGGGTAAGGTTTATAACCTTAAGGGCCCCCTACTCCTCTTCTTAAAAGCCGAGGAATAGGGAGGAAAAGGGGGGGGAGGGGAGCGTAGCAGTGGCGGGGTTAAGCGACGTAACAGCGGTGGGACTTAGTGGCGTAGCAGCGAACGAAGCGGTGAGGACCGGCGGCGTAACGGCAATAAAAGAAATTATACCCGATGAGGGCGGGTTATTGCTATTAGTAATATTGGTATTAGGGGCGGCGACTACGACGGCTACGGCGGCGGCAACGCGCCAACGTTTTCGCACCAAACGGAGCCTTATAGTCTTATTTTTACGCGGCATTTATTTAAAAAATAGGTTAGTATATAAGTATTGGCTAAAAACCTACCTATTAAAGCGGTTTGCTTAATTATAAAAAATAAAGGTTAAATTAGGGTGGGGACTTATATCGGTTTGAATTACGCGCCTTTAAAAAAAAAGGGTTTACCTATACCGATAACGATATGTCTTTGAATATAAACCCAATATATAATTACGTAATTACCCTTACGTAATTAACTCCTAAAATGCCGGCGTAATTACCCCTATTAACCACCAAAAAACGCTATTACCAACTATATCGCCTCCATTTAACTTTACCATCTAGATTCGAATTACAAATACCACCTCGACTAAACTTTACTGATTTTAACCGAACTTAAAACACTATCTCAGCTAAACTTTACTAGTCCTAGCCGAACTTGCTAATTTAGACCTTTTAAAATTAATATGGCAATAACACTATTACTATGGAAACTTGTTAATTTAGACCTTTTGGAATTCATATGGGAACAATATTTCATTAAAAAACAAATTAATTTGGACCTTCGCAACTATAACCATACTAATACTACTAGGCTATAAATACGAAATACCTAAGGGAAAAAAAGATTACTCATATGGATATTATTATACCCTTATAAATAGTATATATAGGGTAAGTAGCAGTGCACTGTAAGGCAAGGTGTACTCCTGCAGGGTGCATGATAACGTGTCACACTGCAGGCTGCACTCTTGTAAGGTACAAAGTGCTCTATGCATGGATCGATCCGAATGATTGTTTCCAACCTTAGTTTACGCCCTATCCCTCTTGTCGTATGTACTAACTCCTTTTCGCTTTATGAGTGCCTGGTCAAATTGGGTACCACGAACGAAAAGCGTTTGATGATCGATATTATGGCTTTACACGAGTCATATGAACGCCGTGAAATCGAGGAAACAAGGTGGATTGACGGAAAATCTAACCCAGCAGATGCGATGACTAAGACTACGCCGAATGGAGCCCTGGAAACACTTATATCGACAAGTACACTGTTTGTTAGGGTAGCTGGAAAGATTTTGTGACCCTAATAAGCTACCCAACCACTATTTCGCCAATTTGGATCGGCCTGTCTTACACTATTCACACCAATCTACGTTTTGACTCTGTTTGAACGGCTCATCCACACTGATCACGGATTTTGTTTTACTCTTTGTTTTCTTCTACAACATCGCACTGATTCTAGTATATTATCTCTTTTTTTTTGCATTTCATATCACATTTATCACTTTAAACATTTGTTCTTACACGTTCTGAATTTTTATCTTGCAACGTTTGAGTATTCCTAGCCGCTTAGATAATACGGCGCTACCAAACACTAACAAAACTAATTTAAGACGCTCGACTGGTTTGTGGTCACGCCCTGTTTATCGTTTGAAATTAATTTACACTAGTAAATACTAGTAAACTCTGTTTCAACTACTTTGATTACTTTATTTACTTTACATTTTCTGTTTGTGGGACCTATTACTCTGATCGTTGGAATTTAAACACACCCAAAACCTTACCGCGGCTCAAAATCACCAACTTAAACCGTTTCAACATACTAAATATACACAGAAACCACCTTGAAACACCTATAATCATAGCCCTAAGACCAACATCACTGGAGGAAACCAACACCAACTTCGATTTTCTGGTCAAAAATATAGTAATTAGAAAAGCTATGATACACGGAATTGATCAAGGTCTTTGAGATAACAACATCGATTCGTTAGTTATGGATCTTGACCTATACACAGCAAACACATATATTTTAGTTGTTATATTTCGTTATTAGGAAGAAAAGGCTTAAGGAGCTGACTTGCTGGATAATTTTTATGAAAACTTTTTAAATTGAACGTTGGATATATAGCAAATAGTAAATTTTACTATTGTTAAAGCCTTACGGATCCAATTACGAATCAAAAACATTAGTACCCCAGGAGGCAGGAATAGCCGCCTTATAAAAGCCTTATTCGAAATAACATAACTCGTTGACGTACTAGATTAGGAGGATAAAGACTTGTACCCAATGGAATTTGTAATAGGATATTACCTTATAAAACAAAAGAGATTGTTGTTAAAATGACGGGGATAAGGTGTAAAACGACTTAGTCCTATGCCTATACCTTACGTTAAAAATAGAAACCTCGAAGAAAAAAAACGACTGTAATCCTTATCTACTACAAAAGTACAATACACCTTACGTAAGCATACACTTTAAAACAGAACCAAACGCCAAACCAATTCCTAAATACTGGAAACAACCCGATCGACTATGGAGAGAGCGGCCAAAACACCGAAAACAGCCGGATTGACCACGAAAGGATCGGCTAAGATATAAAGAACAACTCGATCCTGGAATTAATAAACGGCGTAAAACGCCAATACATACCCTATAAACCAATACCTATAAACCACGACCTTTACTGCGATCTACTATTATACCGTTTTCCAATGGATGAAAGAGACTTTACGAAGTTAACTAACTTTGCTAGGCTATGATATAGGAGTAACGATTACAACAGTAAGCCATATGATGTACTTGATAACGAAAAACTCATAATATATAACACGTATAAAAAATTTAATATTAAGCTTTTTTAATTTCATATTATCTTACCTGCTATACTTTTCAGATAAGTTAAGGAATAATATATATACTACCTCACGTAAATGGATATATTTACAAATTGTTATAGCCGCTTAAAATCCCACTTTAATACAGAAATTAATTATAAACGTTACAATAAAGACTAGATTGGTATAACCTGGAAATTCGTGAAAAACCAATAGAAAAACATCGATAAAAACCCATAAGACATCCTTACTTCTCTATTAGCAAAGTTTCAAAAACGTTAAGTAACTTTCGAGCCGGAATATAAAGGCAACAAACTGTTTATTTAAATAGTAATAAAAGCTTACCGTAAAAACCCGGATTTCGACCTTATATTTTTTCAAATCAAAAAAGGATTTAAAAACCTTGTATATAAGCCTTAAAACATTGTCTAAAACCTTTATATGCCGAAATATAAACTTAGGATAAACATTTATAACTAATAAAACTAAAGACGAAATTTAAATTACTAAAGCAAACCCTACCGAACCAATTTAATTTATTTTAAATTAAAAATTAAATGTTTAACCAAAGTGAAATAAGCGCCTGAAATATAGGTACTAAAGAGAAAACCTTAATAACAAAAATAGGGATGATTGTTTGAACATGGAAAAAACGCATCGAAATTATAATAATACTTACAAAAAGATTTACGAAACCTTATAGGTTTGTAAAAGCAATATATCGTATACGGTAGAATCGGTTACTAGTTTATAAACCACCCAGTTTACGAATAAATTCGGATCAAACAACAATTTTAAATGGAGTAAAATTTTGAAAATCGGATAAAAGTTAATTATACGATATATATAACCGAATATGAAGGTATAAATAACGGATTCGACGTATAACTTTACGAAAATATATCTGAAGAGAACGACGTTAAATAAAACGATTCCTACCTATTCGCCTACAACGATGAAAACGCTTAACGTATTTTTACCAGCTTAAAGAATACCTTATTTTTATATATTACAGGTTTAAACTATGTAAAAGAAGTATTCAACGCTAATATGGCGTCATAATTTACCCTTTCAACAAATACGAAAGCAGGTTTTAAGGAATTATGCCTAATATTAGCGTAGCCGAAATGTCGACGGCCGGGAAACAACAATTCAATACATTTATGGCGAAATTTTCGAAGTTTCGGCTAAACCGGATAAAAAAATACCGAAAGTTCCTATTTAGTAAAGACAAGACAACATCGCTCGGAACGGTTGTTATAAATACGCGTTTTGGACCGATTAAGTTTTATGTGATGGGTTTTGAAATGTTATTTTTACTATTATCATCTAATATAAATAAGCTTGAAATTAAGGTCTAGAATACAACTAATTAGTTTATCCGTACCCTAGATAACGTATCTGTACCATTTAAGTTTAAGTTTGGCTACTTATAGTTTTTCCCGAAAATACATAAAACTAAAATTACGAACTTTATACCGATAATTCGGATACTGAATTACAAAACGCCTATTACATTTTCTTTACGTCATAATCTATATAAATATAGGAAAAGACGTACTCGAAGTTATCGAAAAGGTATGTTATAAGTACCAACTTTACTTATAAGCCCTATGACAGTTTAAGTTCCGTCTTTAAAACTATGTAGACTTTAACTATAAAATGATTATTAATATTATGTATTTGGACAACTAACCGGTTTTTTACATCATCGATACGATTATATTATTTCAGGCCGCCAAATTTATACGAAGCGTTTTTATTAAAAACTATTAGGACGCTTTAGTGAACTGATGGTTAAACATTTACCTTGTGACTTTAAAATGAATTACATAGAAAGCCTATACGGCTTTCAATTTTACGAAATAACGTATAAAAGTTTGGATTACCGGTAATAAGTATAAATAAATTTTAGTAAAAGCTTTAAAAGATATTGGAAAATATATACGATATTATAAACTATTAAAAACCGTATATACAGTATTGTTAAAATAATTAAAGTGTTTTAATTGAAAAGATGTCTTTTCTTTAAATAACGCTTAAAGCTGTTAATAACGATTTTGACTCAAGTGGGCTTATATCTACACTTTTTGTCTTTATTGTCTACCTAAAGATTTAAACGGACTTTACTCCATCATTACTTATAGTGTAGAAAGCTAATGCTATAGTTAAGGTTATAGCGGTACTACGTTTATTACGAGTAAAAAGTAATATATTTAAAGCGTTGGCTATAAGGAATGGCTTATATGAAACTGACGTGTCAAATCTACTATTACAATTTGAGGTTTTAATTTAAAAAACGAAAGATGGACAAATTAACCTGCGAAAGATTAATGGATTAAAAGGTTATAATATATTCGTTAACTTACTAAAGGAAAAGAGTGCGATTCGCTAAATGATAGGATGAAAATATAAGAATAAGGTGGGAAAAAACGGCCTGAAAACATAGGACGAGTAAAACAGTTTATAAAATATTACCTAAAACGACGAATTTAAACCGAACTAAACTTTAGGTTTACCTTTAAATCGAGAATTCAACCAGAACACGTTAAATAAAATCGTTCTATTTACATTAAACCTACCAAAACCTCGACGCCAAGGGCACCCCTTTGGTTTAAAAATAAAAAAACGGCTTAAAAACTTTACCACGAACTTTTTCATTACATTAAAAAAAACAAATCGCGAATTTAACTTAAAGATTCGCCGCGAAAATATTATTACTACATTAAATACCTTATTCGTATAATTTACCCAAAAAGATTTTACCTTTATTTGATTAAGGCGTATTTCGTTTTAAACGCTTCAACTTAACCGTTTACAATGTTTAAAAGATCCTTTCAACCCGTTTTGTCTACGAAATTAAAAATGAAGTCGAAAAACCTTACAAAAAAACCCATTTAGTCGTTAAAGGATATAACGATAAAGGTAAAAAAGATATTATAACCTAATTATTTACGTTCAACGAGTTAGTTGTAATGATCACACTAAATACCTGTGAGAATATAGAAGGTATCAGAGGGTTTATATTATCAAGAAGGTAGTAGAGGTGCTGAGTAAACAATATCGCAACCATGCAAGTAATGATCAAAAGCCGTAAGGCTATTCAGAATATACTGAGACTGAATACTTAAATTGACAACTGAAGAGCTATGAAGGAAATACTATATATGTGGTGATGACCGTATCCTTATATATCCGTGCCTTCATACCATCTTCAGTATTGGATCCCTTGGATCAGTGCTGAGCCCGCTGATCCTGGATCACTTGGATCAGTACTGATCCCACTGATCCTCATTACGTGATTGGCTTAGTCATTTCCCTGCTAACAAAAGAGAGGTGTTCCCCGCCTAATGTGTTGGACTTCAGGCTCTAAGTGGCTCAGCTGCACACTGGCTTGCTTCCTAACCCACCATCATACTTGGGTTGTAACACGATACTCTTTTCGTTGAAACGGCTGGTTTTATAACATTAAAATAGCAAACGATTAAGGAATCTAAATTCTGGAATTGCAAACCTGTAATAACGCTGACAGAAAACATCTAACTGGACTTTAATGGATCATTGATCTGTATGTTCAGTATTAATACCGACCATTACTTTCGTCAAAAGGGTTAGGGCGCTGTTTTGACTACAATCTACAAGACTAACAAAGCTAAGGCTTAACGGTACTTGGAACAATGTGCTTGAAATAGTTATATTGCTACGTTATTCCAACTGAAAGCTTTTTACGACATATTCATTACGACATAAATACAACCACCAACGGATAAGGATTTTAACTGGCTAAATAAAAGGCTTAAGTAGCAAATACGAAACTTGAACCGAGGGATTAATGTAGTCCTAATCGACTTTTTAAAGACTAAGTTAATTATCTTTATGAACAGATCTTTTACAAATAATACCGACCTATCTTTATAAATCAGTTTCCCAATAACCTTCGTCAATAAAGATAAGTAGAGAGACTAGTTTAACATTATCGGCAACTTTATTTACTAGACTTTTATTAAGTATAAAGGGATTACACGAAGCGTACTCGTTTTAAACGTCTACGGCATAATAGCGGGCTTTGATGTAGGCATAGTAATGTGGAAAACTCTCAATATTATCACCAGGCAACTGAAAATTCCTCTTATCTCGGTAGTAATCTATACCGACTAGAAAAGTCTCTTTGAATGCCTTTCGAAACTCGGGACTACCAGTGAAAAACGTCTGATAATCGACGTAATGGCACTCCTCGAAGCCTACGAAAAAAGGGAGATTAAGGAATTCTGATGGATTAAAAGCAAACATAACCCCACTAACACTATGACGAAAGCATAGCCGAACAAAGCTTTAAAAAGGTTTGTAAACAACAATAAGCTAACTATACGAATGGAGGGTTATATTAATAAACCGCTTCAACGAACCGAATGACGTGACGGCGGGCAAGAATATACCGGCCAATTTGAAAATTGCCAGTGTATTAATAATGGTAATCTGTTTAAGTCATACGGTTAAAATAAAAGCTTAAAAAGGTCTGTGGCGAATGAAATTTTTGTAGGAGTTGAGAAACTCGGACTTTGGAGCAACGGAGAAATTAAGGGAAAATAGGGTCAATTTACATGAAATTGAGTGCAATTCAGTATAAGATTTAACTGGAATCAACAGGGTACTAGCTAGTTAACGAGGAAGTAATTCAGTGGTAACCGGAAAAGATTGGTCAGCCACACTAGTGTACGCGTACAAACTAAAAATCCGCTAATGTTGGAATATTATTATATACAATGTAATAAGTTAACTTTACTTACAGTAAAGTGGACTATACTAAACTGCAAGTTAAGTGTATTGGTTTGTAAAGACTTACCGTATTGGGTGTAAGTTGAGGGCAGTATACTGCACTTCAATTTAGGGCATGGGCCAAGCAATTATCCATACAAATTACTATGCAGACCGGCTAGCGGTCTGCTAGACCTAGAACAATATATCTACCACTTGACCATACGATACTACTGTTACTTCGAAAACCAATCGAATCTAAACGTTGCAACATCTAAAGCCTACCAACAATTTGCCTATTAACGGTTTTCGAAAATGTTGGGCGTTT
Source organism: Anisogramma anomala (assembly GCA_038502455.1). Lineage (NCBI taxonomy): Eukaryota > Fungi > Ascomycota > Sordariomycetes > Diaporthales > Gnomoniaceae > Anisogramma > Anisogramma anomala. Next base: position 33,219,836 of record JASMMZ010000004.1, read on the forward strand.
TTCGGCTAACGTAAAATAATTGGTATAAATTACAAATTATAAGATTAATTCGTAGGGTACTTTACATTATTTTAACTAATTGTAACTACCGAGTTAAAAACTATTAATGACAAGGAATTGATAATAAACCTATAATTCGCTTATTATAAGTTATCCGTGTAAAAACTTTTTATTTCAAATATTTCAATAAAATCACGATTCAAAAAGGATGGTCATATATATTCGACGTTTATATCGAATATATTCGTAATATAATAGTATAAAACCTCCTTATTCCTTTAGATATTATACTAGTTACCTGTAAAATCTTCAATGGAATGTCTACTACCTAAATATATAACTTATATAATAGCTTATTAAACAAATATTTTATGTCGTTACTTATTACTATTAGATTAGGTGTACCCAGGGAAAAAAATTTTAACCGAGATACGAAGCTTCTTTTTAGCTTTTGATAAGACTTCTAGAAAGGATTGAATATTAAGTTGAATATAATGATAGCCTATCATCTTTATATTAATAGATTAACTGGAAAAAAACTCCAAGTTGTCTAACTCGTATTAAGATTTTATATCGCCGAATATTTAAAATAAACGTAGATTAACTATATTCCTACACTATAATGAAATATTAATAACGCAAATTTTCGTATTATCGATATCAGCCTTTACAAATACTTATTCGACGTTAAATTAAGAGTTTTAATTACTATCTTAGTTTCTTTTAACCTCTATAATAAGCAGATATTCGTTTTATAAGAAAGTATTATCGCCATGACACTTAACTTACAATAGACATTGTTGCTTATAAAGAAAAGCGGTGTTATAATAAATATTACCGTTGGATAAAATTCAACGTAGGAAACCGCGTATAGCTACATACTAAAAAAAGCTTATAAACTTTTATATTAGTAACAGAAACTATTATTTTTACGCCTAAACCCGTTGACTATAGTAAGACGCCTGGAAACGCTCATTTATATGCTAAGTTTTCTTATCAGTTTACGAATTTACCCTTTCATTAACGTTTAATACTTAACCTTATACTATAAACCCGAAAATGATACTTTTAATAGTATATCTTCGCCGCCGATACCAATACAGTATAAAATAGCTTTAAAGGATAATATAAAGAAAATCGAAAAAATTGTAGATAAATACCTGAATCATCGTAATCATAAGGGAAATAAAATTTGATATTTGGTTTGTTAGATAGGCTATACTTTAAAAGACAAAGAATAGAAATCTGTAGAGAATGTAGATCATTGTAAGGAACTAATTGAGGAATACGAAGAGGATCTTCAGAAGAGTCTCTAGAAGTGAGTTTCACGTTTCATACCTCTCTTCTCACGTTTTGCGTCTCGCTTCTCGCGTCTCGCGTCTCATGTCTTGCGTCCCTCTTCTCGCATCTTGCGTCTCAAGTCTCGATTCTCGCATCTTGCTTCTTACATCTCTTGCCTCTCACCATGTTATGTATGTTACGTAATGAGGATATTGTATTTTCTTTTGGCCTTGTGAACTTGTTTTACATTATTTAGGAGGTGTATACATGGAAAAAGAAAGAAGTTAGGCACCTGCCTATGCAGCTACAGTTACATAAGCTCAGCTCTGCTGAGCTTCGTTCTAGTTCTAGTTTCTTCCTCTTCTATTATCAGAATATTACACTGTTTCAACGTTACGTTGCCTCCCTACAGATCTATCAACATCAACTTTCAATGTTAAAAGATCTATTTTCAATTTTAAAAAATCTATTTTCAACGTTAAAGTCTCCACTATTAGTGTCAAAGACTTCACTTTTTACTTCAAAGACTTTACTTTTCACGTTGGTTTACAAAAACGACCAATCAAAAGCCGTAACAAAAGCGGGTAGTACCGTTATAAAAGCCCCACTTTCAACGTTAAGTCTTTTTCATTTTCCTCTTTTCTCTATATCATAGCATTGTTTCAAAATTAATAAACTCTAATTTCGAAACTCTGTTAAAGATAATTCAAACTTATCTTTCTATATTTTCAACAATAAGAAATGGTTTTCATATCTTAAGATATGACTTTAAAACAGCCTTAGATTACGAATAAGTTGTAATGTTTTTTAGCCTATCGGAGAAACACTGTTTAAATATCAATTAAGGCTTACAAAATTCACAATGACAGTACCCTAACTCTTTATAACTATTTTCATTACCCTGAGTTAATTATAAACCTAATCATTTTATTAGAGCTTTACAACTTAGGTATCAGTATCAACAACTTGTTTTTAATTAAGTTATTAAGAAAGAAAACGGTTATTAACATAACCAGCAACTACACTATTATAAAAGACATTATACAACAGTTTCATCACAATTTCTTCTCCATAACTCCCACCAAGAAATTCCTTCGATACTTCCCTCTAATAAATCAGGTTTAGTTATACCAGACTAAAGTTATTAGAAGAATCATTCAAGTTGTTGGACGGCTTTAAGAAGAACTAGGAAAATAAAAGTGTCAAACTTATTTATGCTTCCTATAAGCTATTCAAAAGTACTCGACAATGACTAAGCTTTTAATACGATACCTCAGAGAAAGAAAGGTCTATCTGAACCTTTAACAACTTCCTAAAAATGACTATTAGCTTAAAAGGCTAATTCTATTACCTAATGAATACTAAGGTCAATTATAGCTTCAAAATTTGAAGAATAGCCATTGTTTACCCTAAAAAAGGACCAATAACCATTTATCGTATATTAAACGAGATAATTGAACGCATTAGATATACCATAAATTACTTCATCCTTGACGGAGGCAACGAATTGATTGACTATTCAGTTATTCAAATGTCCGTTAATCACGCTTTCACTTTCAAATTATCTTCGCTATACACCCCTGAATAACAACATGTTCAAATGCTCCAATAAAGTAATCTTGGAAAACAATAAGAACCTGAACTGTTATCGGAAATATATCACATCACTTATAGCTTTACCTATTCCAAATGACTATTATTGTAACCAACTTAGAGGTCAACAATAAAAGCAGGATCGAGTATACTATTCCTTATAAGGGTCTTAATGATGAAATAAAGGTATATAGAGGTAATAAACCCAACGTTAAGTTTGTTTTCACTCTTAGCTCTACCTTCATTATCTATATACTCTCTGAAAAACTAATAAAGTATTAAAAGATTGATCGAATAGGAGAAAGGGGTATCCTTCATTTATAGAAGTTTTCTTATATCCAAAAGCCGTATCGTATTTTCAAAATATATTTACTGAACGATCCGAGGAACTCTACATGCGAGATAGTTAATTCTTTTATCTTAACGGCCTTTCAAAAAACCATTTCGGGAAGATGTAAGTTAGTCAGAAATTTAAAAGATATTAAAATCGTCGAGATTAGTATCCCTTATATCATTACAACGGAAACTTTAAACTCTAAAACAAATAGGAGTATTTGCTAAACAATAATGAAAACAGCAAATAACTTGCTGACTTATGCTACTATTATTAATATAGTCTAGTTTATATTCTTAGTTAGTAAATAAGAGAAACATATAATCATAAAGTAAACTCTGGAAGGCTTAAATGTCGAATATTAGAAAAAGGCTATTTATAGTAAGATATGGAGCTTACCAACTCTTAAGGTCTTCAAAGCTATTATGAGAGATATCAATCGCTATACTATGATCGCAAGAAAAGTAACCAAAGTCAAGACTAACTTCAAAGGTAAAATCAAAAGATATAAGTTCAGAATTATAATACGAGGGTTTAAACAAAGGTATGGTGTAAAACATTAACTACCTCGGTAAATTCTTATTCATAAAGGATCCTTGTTATGCTTATTGCTTTTTATGGATTGGATATCGACCAAATAGATATCGTTTCGGCTTTTCTAACCGGATGATTTGAAGAATTGGTATCAATGAAGATCTTGGACACTATCTGTGACTTCCTCTAAAGTATTTACATAAAAATGATATAAGTTTTGGTCCTATAGTAAACTAAGTATTACAAATACTTATCATACTTTACTGGATTCAACAACCTTTCAAACAATAGTTGAAAAGGTTGAAAACAGTATTTAATACCCTTATATTCAAAAGATTAAATTTTAATAACGCGGTATACATTAAATATTACTTTCAGCTCATTATATATACCTATGTTAACGACTTTCTTATCATAAGCATTTACTAAAGAGTTATTAAGTTCTTTCAGATGGATATAGAAAAGGAATTTGAGTATAAGAACCTAAGAAAGGCAAAACACTTTTCATAAGTACGTTTGTTAAAGAATATGATATACACACAATCATTTTGGCTGAAGATACATATATAAAAAGGGTCTTATACTCTAGGGATAATTAAATAATCAGACGTCCGGCCTAAAATCCCATTGTCTTTAAATCACTTATTTATACCATAACTATACCCTTTAAGGACTTCGCGAATATATTACCAACTAGAAAGTATTACTTCAATATAAGGGTTCTGAGCTATGTAATCTACCAAACCAGGCCGAATATGACCTTCCTTATATCAGTACTTTCACGTTTTTGCTACATTGCTTCACCTGAAAACATTACACTTTTTCAAATTGAAAAATTGTACTATCACCGGGCAGTGTCCACCGCGAAGCGGCGCACTAGCTACTACGAAATATCCCTGTAGATATCGGCGGAAAAGATCGTAACGTGGGTCAATATAGCCGCAGATAGCCGTTGGCTTCAATCGCCAACCCTTTAATCAAGACCTTAGGGTGCCTCATAGTTTAGAGACCTGTAGGTATATAAACTATAGCTTAGGTTAGGTTATGTAGCGTAGCTATTTCAGTCTCCGCTCAACGCCTAATCGCGCCAGAGATACAACCAGTTTAGGTCCCTTAAAAAGGGACTCTATAAAGCTAGAAAGAGCGTGGCAAAAGCCTCTAAAATATGAAGCTGTAAGAAAAACATACAGGTATGCGTACGTATTAAAGAAAGTTTTAAATTAATAGGGGGCCCCTTTTATATATGCGGTAGTCATTACGCCGTTACCTTATATGAAAAGTACCTTTTGTTAATACAACCCTTAAACTTAAACTTTTTTTAAAATAACCTCTAGAGTAATTCATAATAGTAAACATTTTCTTTTTATCTAATTCCTCCCTTATTTTATATCCGGCCTCCTTTAAAATAAAGGTAAGCTAGTTTACATTATCGGCTAGTAATACCTATCTGTAAAGACCACGTTGCTTGCGCCCGCGCCCGATGCGCTAAGGTTAGGGAGCCCTTACATTTTAAGTGTACTAAGCACGCCTCCGGCGAAATCCTTTTCCCTGCCTTTTCGTCCTCCTCCTTCCTTCCCCCTCCCACCTCTTCGACCTGCCCTATTATCCTTCGCATCGCCTTTAACGGAGAATAACCCTATATGAGTTATATGCAATCCATTTTGACAGGGGTTAGTAACAGAGTTTACACCAAGCGAGGAAAAAGCGTAAAATATGCCCGTTATATATATAAAACCCCCTGAATATTTATGTTACGAGTAACCGGACCTAACATATAACGATAATAACTAAACGTAAAGGCGGGTGTATTTCCGTCGCTTTTAACGTCGCCGAGCTGTTGGCAGCCTACCGCAATATCATCGCAACAAAAGCATCTCTTAAGCGTTTTATCACCTTATAAAGACCCCTATACGTCGTCGTAAAAACGGTAAAGGGTATCAAAAAGTAGGTCGTTATAATAGCCTTATTAAATCGATGGGGTGCCTTTACTAAAAGGGCTTAAGTAGGTATCAGCAGCGACAACGAGTTTAATAACAGGAGAGAGATGAGCTTTATTTTCAATTAGCCTCTTACCCCTTCACCCGTCGCCGCCTTTGCCGCCTTTCGCGGCTCCGACTTGACCGTTACCCCGAATCCCTATTTAAAAGTTACAACTCTTTTTTGAAACGGATGGGGTCGTTTGGCGGCCACCATAAAAGCCTTAATAACGGCCGTAGTAGAACTGGTAAAGGGTTAAGCTTCACGGTATTCATAGTAGTATTAATAATAGTGGTAACAATAGTAGTAATATTAACTGGCGGGTTTTATACGTGATCGCCGGCAGATGTAAAACGTAATTATTGCCGCCAGGTAGTAAACATAGTCATATAAAGCTATAATTTAATTAAGTTTTTTTTTCGAAATATTATTGGTAACGCGAACAAAGTCCTTGAAAATTCTAGGGTTCGCGAAGATTTTTTTTATATAAAAATTATATATTCGCTCATTGAAAGTTTTTTTAGGGACCCGTAGCTAAAGTTTCCAAACTTTTAACGAAATAAGGTAATAGATTAAATGGGTTGCATTATATTCGCTTTTATAACGATAGTAATTCTCTTACGCCTTAAAGAGCCAAAACGTTCGCAAGTGTAGATATTACTACATACTCTCATAGATAGTATACATAGGGCAAGTTGCAGTGCATTGTATTGCAGGGTGCACTCCTGTAGAGTATACGATGACGTGTTACACTGCAGGCTGCACTCTTGCAAGACGTAAAGTGCTCCATACATGGATCGGTCTGGAATGTTTATTCCAAACCGAACGGCAATTTATGGATCGGTTTGAAATAACTATACCAAACCAAACGGCAATACGTAAAGCGGTTTAGAGTAGTACGCTCTGGGTAAGGACTTATAAACCCTTAACTATAACGTACACTGCTGAATACTCCTTTAAATTATTATTATCAATTATATTATAATACCAATCATTTGGATTACTTTTTAAAAATCCCAATTCACGTTAATATCAAGGTTTAAATCCTTATCGATACGAACTAGTGATCGATTAGATCGATTAAAAATAACTAAGGCACAAACCAAATACAAATTAAATACCTATAACAGGATATTATAGCGGTTTCGATTGCTTGCACTTTAACAATACAACTTATCAAAACTATATGGAAGTGTAAAATTACGAGAAAGCGACGAAAAACCCGAAGCGTTACAAAACTATAAAATCCGAAGTAACTTTAAAAAACAGCCCCATTTCGTTAACCGCTAACTCTTATTAACGTTTTAAACGTACCTGGGTCCATTTTAAAGGTAATTTAATTACGTATTAAGTAACGTAAATAAAAACCACCAAATTTTAAAACCCTTCGCTGGGACTCATCCGATTTACGATAATTTATACCGATTACTTTACTAAGATCGGTTTTATATAAATAACCAAATCGATCGCCTGAACAACATTGGTTGTATATGAAGTAATTAATCGATCACTTTACTAAGTTTTGCTATGGTACGTCAATACGGATCTATTACTAAAGACAGGATTATATAATTACATTTCCTTTACCCTACCCACTTTTTTACGTTCGCCTTATATATTTTAAGTTTAATTCCTATAAAGTTTTAAGTTTCTTGACTTTTGAGCTAGTATAACGTTATTAACGTTAACAACATTCATTTCAATCGATTAATTTATAATTACGCCTTAATTATGGGATTTTTGAAATTAATTTACATTCAAAAGCGTTAATAAGTATTATTTCGACCGCTTTCATTACATTATTTACTTTAAATTCATTCAATTACCTGAAATTTGAAATTACTTTAAATTATATATAAGTAATTTTCTATAAATATATCATAACTTTACCAGTAACAGACTTCGTAAAAGTTAACAAATATATAAAGTACCTTTTTACATATACGTCGTTTTGTAGTAGTATTTCAAAGTATTTGGAACTTAACCTTTAGGATAATAAAATTAAAACATAAGTAAAAGATTTAAACCATTATATGGTAAATACTGATATTACAGGAATAACTTTGATTACTATGATAACAAAATTAAAGGACCCAACGTATTGAAAGGTTTTATGAAAATCTTTACGAATTAGTTATGAAGTATATAGTGAATAGTAAATATTACAATTGTAAAAATTCTACAAAAACAATTACGAAATAAATATATTAATATACCAGGTAAACATAATAGCCGTATCGTGAAAGCCTTATTTATAACAGCTCAATTAATACAAATTCCGAAGTAGACGGACGATAAAATCAGAAAAGGAAAGTTTATAAAAAGAAAATATTTGAGGAAACGTTAGGAACGCTTATTTAAGGTTATAAGCCAGGGCCATAAAAAGCTACCACGGTTAAGATACGGTGTTTGGAAAAATTAAACGCCTGTCGAGGAATATAAATAGAATTAAAGAAATCGAAGGAAAAGGAGGAGGTACCGTAACGATTATCTATAACGAGGGTCGAACACGAATCCTCCCTAAAGCGCGCCTTTAAACCGACGTAAAGATGAAAACACACCCCGAACGCTTAAAATAACCCGATCGGCTATGACAGAATCGGCCAAAACGTAAAGAATAACCCGTCCTAGAAAACAAAAATCGTTCGAAATATAGGAAATAACCCGATTGAGGAAATGATAAACCGCGTAAAACGTTAATACGTACCGTACGAACCGATACCTATTAACTACAACCCCTATCGCGATTTCATACCACATCGTTTCCCTACAAACAAAAACAACTTTACAAACTTAATTAATTTTACTAGGTTATAAAATGAGAATAATAATTATAAAGGCGAACCAAACAACGTATTTAATATTAACATACATATCTTACTTAATACGTATAAGAAATTAAATATTGAATTATTATAATTTTACGTTATTTTATCTGGATTCCTCTCGGGTAAGAGAAGGAATAGTATATATATTACCTTTTATAAGGAAATATATTGGTAAAGTATCATAACCACTTTAAAGCCTATTTTAATACGGAAATTAATTACGAATTATACGATAAAGACTGGATTAATACGACATAGGAATTTATTAAAACCTAATAGGAAAACACCGATAAAAATCTATAGGAAATCCTTACCGTCCTATTAGCAAAGTTACGAAAGTGTTAAATAGCCCTCGAACCGGAATATAAAGGCGATAAACCGTTCATTGAAATAGTGATAAAGGCCTACCGTGGAAACCTGGATTTCGATCTTATACTATTTAAACTGAAAAAGGATTTGAAAGCGTTTTATATAAACTTTAAAAATGACGTTCGAAACCTTTATACTCCGATTTCTAAACCTCAGATTAATATTTATAGCTAATGAAATGAAAGGCTAAGTCTAAATATTCAAAATGAACCTTGCCGAAAGAATTTAATTTATTTTAAACCGTAAATTAAAGGTTTACCAAAGGTAAAATGAGCGTCTAAAGTATAGGTACCAAGGACGAAGTTTTGGTGCTAAAAAATAGGAACGATCGTTCGGAAATGAAAAAAACGTACTGAAACTATAGTAATACTTACGAAACGATATACGAAGCCTTATAGGTTTTTGAAAACGATATATCGGATACGGTAAAATTGTCTGTTAATTTACAAAACACTCTGTTTACGAGAATATTCGAATGAAACGAAAATTTTGAGTGGAATATAATTATAAAAGTCCAATAAAAGCCAATTTTACAATATATATAGCTGAATACACCGGTATAGATAACGGATTCGACGACTGCCCTTACGAAGATATATCTGTGAAAAAAGACCCTAAATATAATAATACCTACCTATTAAGCTATAATAATAATAACGTTTAACATATTTTCACCGGTACATAAGACGTCTCTTTCATATATGTTATAAGCCTGGACTATGTAAACGAAGTGTTTAACGCCTATATGACGTCGCATTTCAAGTTTTTAAACAGATACAAAAATATATTTTAGGGTATTATACCTAATATTAACGTAGTTAAAATTTCGACGGCTGAAAAGCAACAATTGGATGCGTTTATGGCGAATTTGCTAAAGTTTCGGTTAAACCGGATAGGAAAATACCGAAAGGTTTTATTTGGTAAAGACAAAACGTCTTTGCTCGAAACAATTATTATAAATATTTGTTTCGAGACGGTTAAATTGTACGTAATAAACTGAAAAATACCATTTTGGTTTATACTTACTAATATAAATAAAGTCGAAATTAAGGTCTGGAATACGATTAACTAACTCCGCGCCTTAAATGGCGTATCCTTATCAATTCGACTTAAATTCGACTACTTATGGTTTTTCTCCAAAGGACGTATAATTAAGGTTACTTATTTCATTTAACCGGAATGACGAACTTTATACCGACGATTTGGATACCCAATTTTAAAACGTTTATTACGTTTACTTTACGCTGTAATCTATATGAACGTGGGAAAAAATGCACTTAAATTTATCGAAAAGTTTTGTTACAAATGCTAACGACAATTATAAGCTTTACAACAATTTAATTTCCACCTTTAAAACGATATAGATTTTAATTACTAAGTAATTTTCAATATTATATATTTGAATAACTAACTGATCCTTTACGTCGTCAATACGATAATAGTATTTTAGGTTACCAACTTTATACGAAGCTTTTCTATTACAAACTATTAGGACATTTTAATAAATTACTGGTAAAACATTTACTTCGGATCTTCAAATTAGATTACGTATGATGCCGATACGGTTTTTGATTTTACCTAATAATGTATGAAGGTTAGAATAACCGGTAAAGAGTGTAAACAAATCTTATCAAAAGCTTTGTAGGGTAATAAAAATGTAAACGATCTTACTAAACATTGGAAAAATCATATACAATGTTTTCGAGGTGATGAAAGGGTGTCATTTTCAAGGAATCTATCCTTTAGATATCGGTTAACTCCGTTAACAATACCTTTAGCCCAAATAGGCTTATCCTTACGTTTCTTATTTTTAGTATTTACCAAAGGATTTATATGGAATTTACCCTATTATTATTCACGGTGTAAACGGCTAATATTATAGCTAAATTGATGTTGGTATTACTCTTATTAAGAATAAATAAATATATATTGAAAACGTTTCATAAAAGGAATAGCCCAGGTAAAACTAGTATTTTAAATTTATTATTACAATTCGAAGTTTTGGTTTAAAAAATGAGGGATAGATAAACTGACTCTTAAAAAATCAATGGGTTTCAATTTTACGATATATATATTGATTTACTAAATGGGAAGAATTCGTTTCATTGGATAATAGTACGCGAATATAGGGAAAATGTGAAAAAGGAAGGCTAAAAACCGTAAAACAAATAAAACCATTCACAAGATATTATATAAAATAACGAATTTATGCCGAATTTAGCTTTAGCTTTACCCTTAAAACGCGACTTTAACCTAACTATATTAAATAAAAGCGGCTTATTTGTACTAACCCCGCTAAAATCTCGACGCCAAGGGCGCTCCTTTCGTTCGAAAATCAAAAAACGCCTTGGGAAATTTTCTACAGACTCTTTTATTACGTAAAAGGAAATGGGAAACCGCGAGTTTAGCTTAAAGCTTCGTAGCGAAGGTATTATTACTACCTTAGGTGTCTTATTCGTATAATTTACCCAAAAGGAAATTTTAACTTTAAACCACGAAAACGTATTTCGTTTTAAACGTTTCCATCTAGCCATGTACGACACATATGATATTGTTTTAACCCACCTCATTTATAAAGTGAAAAATAAAACCGAAAAGTCTTATAAAAAGACCTGTTTAGTTATTAAAGGATATAACGACGAAGATAAAAATGATATTATAACCTAATTACATACGTTATAACGAGTTAGATATCGTCTAATTTTTACATTCGCGGCTTGCCTTAACGTACCATATTACCCATATATCGAGTTTCGAAATATAACGTAAACATATACCTAATTTGAAAAGCAACTTAACCGAAGGATTTTCGCCGATATGCCTAAATACCTTAGGTAGCATTACCCGCCTGAGACGATCTTACGTATTTAAAAACCACTTTACGGCTTAGCCGAAGTCGGTGTTTATTAATACAGCACTTATTAAAAATACTATAAGAAATGGCTCTGAATAACTTGTTTTACCTTCAATTTATGCCTATTAGTATCGATAACCTGTTTAAAGGGCGTTATATTAATAGGTATGTAAATTAATAACAGATTAAAGTTATATAATGCCGCTTTTTCCGCTTTTAAAAAGAGGAGATTTTTAAAAGTCGGTTTAACAATAAAACCCAAAACGTACCTAACGAAAAACTGCGTAATCGATTTTAATAAAGTTACCATTACTTTTCGGAACGGCACCTTAAACCTTATGTAAAAGAGGTAATTAGATGAAGTTACCCTTATCGTTCAAAATAATGTAAAATAAGCCGACTAATACAGGTATTAACGTGTACGCGGCGCTTGTGCTACCTTTATAATACAATTAAAGGTAGTATTTAACCTTTTTATCGCTATGTAATGCTTAACGGACCCGACGGACAATATATATTATGCGTTTAACAAGCGTTTTTCGTGGTAAATACACATTTCAAAACGCGGTTTATAATTGGTACCACTAAATATACGTATTGTAAAATTGTTTGTTTCTGTTAACAGCTTATTCGTTAATAATATCGATTACGAATTATTAATCGGGTTCGTCCTGGTTTTTGGCAATGAAATACCAGCACGAAACGGCTTTATATTTTGAGAAAACATCATTTATTAAAGCTTTACTAAATATAAAATGGTTACGCGAAACTTCCTAACTTCCGAGATTTATAACATGGATGAAAACTTCGATTCGGGTATTACCATAACAATAAAGGTCCGGATAATTATTTTTAACCTTGATTTATGCTTTTTTTCTCTTGTTATATATATTAATTCCTTTTGGCTTTATAAGTGCCTAATTAAATTACATATTATAAACAAGAAACGTTTGATAGTCGATATTATGGCATTACGCGAGTTATATAAACGCCGTAAAATCGAGGAAATAAAGTGGATGGATGGAGAGTTTAACCTAATAAATACGATAATTAAGGTTACATCGAACGGAATCCTAAAAAAAATTATATCAATAATTATATTGTTTATTATAGCTATTGAAAAGGTTACATAATTTTAATAAATTATTCAACCACTTTTTCGCCAATTTGAATTAGCCTGTGTTACGCTATTTATACCTATTTAAGATTTTCCCTTTATTTAACCTAATTAATCGTTTCGATTGCCGATTTTGTATCTGTTCAATCTTATCATTTTATACTGCTTCTGAAATTCTGGAATTATTTGTTTTTCCTGTTTCGACCCAACGTAATTTTCTATTCGTTTTTTTTATTTTACTATTCCCGCCGAAACTCATTTTTACCTTAAATTGCATTCATAATATCACACTGATTTTAGTATATTACCTCCTCAGGTTTTTATACTTTATATTACAATTATTATATTTAAATGTTCATTTTGTAAAAAAAACTATAATATCATTATATATCATATTATATTATAGCTGGGTATGCCAGCCTGAGCGAAGGGGTATTTATCCACTATTAAAGGGGAAAAACGACGTCGTTTTGTTTTTTACCATCCTCTTCGTTACTCTCTTACTTTACGCTAACGTTACCACTATTACCGCGATCGATATTATTAATGCTAGTGAAAATATATCCCTATGCCTTATTAGTTATACCCTTTAATGAAGTCGTAAGAGAGGGATTACTTTTTTTACGGCGACGTGCAATAATATCGTTGAACTTACTTACGCAATATATGCATAGGCCCCGTTTCCAGGCGGTGAAGACGATTACCATCCCTTTGGTTCGCCGGTTAACACTTATAACTCAAAATCAACATCGGTTTAATTTGGTTATTTCCGGTCGCGAGTGTTTTCGAATTACCTTAACAGTATATTTTTACCAAAGAAAATTTTAAAATTTAACTTAAACTTATTCAAAAGTCGGCGGGCGCATAATATGGCTTCGAATTAAGGCCTTAAAACTACCGGAATAAGGGCTTACGAGGAACCGGTTTATTTGTAACAGTGGTAATGTATTAAGTAACCTTTACTTTCATGGTAATTGTTAACGGATTTGCCCGCTGTCGCGAACGCGATATACAATACGTAAAACGTATTTATTAACAACACGGAGTTACGGACCCGGGTACATCGTTTTAACGTTTTACGCGTTGAAAAGGCCTCGCGGTTTACCTTAATGATACGAAGTTCGAAGAGGCGGAATAGGTTCGCCGTATAGTTTTTCATCTAAAGAGTGAAAATTGAAATTAAGAATATATAATTGGGTAAATTTAAGGAGTATAAAATTTCTCGTAATTATGCCAAGTTACGCTTACTATTATAACCCAACAGCTGCAGGTTACACCAGTAGCGACCTATAGCACTAATGAAAGAAATCAGTTGGATACAGCTTAACGGCAGGCATCTGGTCCCATAGACCCCCCAAGGTTGGGGTCGTTAGGGACTTACTCGGCACACCAAGAACCGGAGACTAGATATGTTGGATATGCTACATATCTAAATGATCCAGTCTAGATATATTAGATTGCGCACATATCCAACATATTCCACGCCACCACGTCAACTGAAGGAACTAGATATAAGGACGTTGTCATCGCCACGTTAGGTAGCTTCATTAGATAGTTCTTCAGTTATCAATCTAAGTCTTCAGTCTCAGTATATTCTGAATAGCCTCATGGCTTTTAATCATTACTTTCACGGTAGCAATATTATTGACTCAGCACCTCTGCTACCTTCTTGATAACATAAATCCTCTGACACCTTCTATATACTCACGGGTATTTAGTGTGATCATTACACTTACGGTGTAAAAGAGGTCTTACAGGTAATGGGGTTTTTACTCATAGGGAAAAGATAAGGTTTATAACCTTAAAAGCCCCCTATTCTTCTTCCGAGCTAGGATAGAGGGAGGGAAAAGAGGGGAAGGAAAAGGTCGGAGAGGCGACGGTGGGGAAAAAAGAGGTAAAGCTGGCGGCTAAGATGGGTAACGTGGAGGTAGCGGGACTGGGCAGCATGGCGATGGTAACGGCGGGACTTGGTGGCGTAACGGCGAATAGAGTAGTAAGAGTAGGCGACGTGGCGGCGATAGAAGAGATAACGCCCGACGAAAGCGGGGTGTTGCTATTAGTAGTAGTGGTGAAGGCAGCAGCAGTAACAGTGGCGGTAACGGTGGCGGCGGCGGCGCGCCGCTGTTCGTGCATCAGATGACGCTTTATAATTCGGTTTTTACGCGTTATTTAGACAGGGGAATGGTTAGTAATGGGTGTTAGTTAATTAACCTACCTATTAAAACGGCTTGTCTTGGTTAAAGGAAACAGAGGGAAAATGGGGATACGGCTTAGTTTGTTTGATAGGGATAAAGGTTAAATTGAAATGGAAACTTGCATTTGTTTGGACTACGCGCCTTTGGAAGAAAAAAAAAAGTTTTACTTGGGTCGATGGCGATATATCTTTTTATACTGACTTAACACGTGATTACGTAATTTCCCCTATGTAAGTACCTTTACGTAATCACTTTTGTATAATCACCCCTATCAAAAATCTCCAAAGATGTTATTACCAACTATGTTACCTCCATTTAACTATACTAATCAGGCTCGGACTATACATATTAACTCGGTTAAACTTTACTAATCCCAGCCGAACTTAAAACGCCACCTCGGCTAAACTCTACTAATCCCAGCCGAACTTACTAATTTTAACCTTTTACAATTAATATAGTAACAATACTATCATTACAGGAACTTGTTAAATTGGACCTTTTATAATTAACATAACAACAAAATTATTAGTACCAGGCTATAGGTACGGAGTATTTAAGAAAGAAATAAAAGATTACCTATATGGATATTACTATATACTCTTATAGATAGTATATATAGGGCAAGTATTAATATACAGTATTACAGGATATACTTTTGTAGGGAGTACGATAACTTGTTACATTATAAGCTACACTTTTGTAAGACGTAAAGTGCTTTATACATGAATCGGTTTGGAATGCCTATTCCAACACGAATGGAAATGCATGGATCGGTTTGGAATGACTATACCAGACCGAACGGAAATACTTGGAGTGGTCTAAAGTAGTACGCTTCGAGTAAGGACTTATAATCCCTTACCTGTGGCATATACCTCTAGATGCTCCTTTGAATTATCATTTTCTATTATACTATAATACTAATCATTATGATTACTCTTCAAAGACCTTAATTCACGTGAACACCAAGGCTTGAGACCTTACCTACAAAAATTGTAGGGCGATGTCTCCATACCCATAGCTTATCGTAAAGAATCAATGTAAAAGGGGCCGTAATAACGGTGTGATAGGTAAATAAATACTAAATCCGCGAGTTATACCGAATTCAAATCCAGACCAAATAATATACATGAACTCTAACCCCTTTAATAACGAAAATGACTTCGCCTCCCTTTAAATATACTATTCCTTTTTTACGACCTAAGAGTTAAATTGTACGAGCGATTTTACCCCGTTTATAGAGGGTAAGCTATTATTATGATAACAGGTAGGGGATTTAGCCCTTGAACTAACAAATTTATCCGCGGCTTCGTTTCCGAAGAATCCTATATACCCGGGGTTTTATTTGACTTCAATAGGATCCGAATACGCTTCGACTACCCTATGGAAACCACAGAAAGCCTATTCAAAAAAGGTAACGGAATCCTCTGCTTAACTTTAAATTATGAAGGTATTATTTACTTCAATTGTTATTTCGTATAAAATGTTACGCGAAGCTGTTTTAAGGTTGCAAAAAACGCGGGTAACTTTCGCGTTAAAGATATATATATCAGGGTACAGGTTATCGAATCCCTTTATAACCGTTCGCCTATCTCGGTTTATTACGTACCCGTACCTGACGTGATACTTGTTTTCAGAAAGCTATTCGGTCCCTAAGGTAAAAACTATAGTATAATAACAGTTTAAACTGACGTATTAGATTTAAAAAGATAAAGCTACGTTATTTTTCGTTATTTCGCCTATAAGGTTAATAAAGGAGTAAAAGGGAAACCGCGGGGTAAGGGAAATAGACCGTAAAAGGTTGGAAAACTTAACGTTGGCTATAAGAAGTCGTAAATATGTTTTAGCCGATTTAGGTTGTTATAGTATTAAAGTAATATCTTTGAGGTCGCTATATATCATGTAGGCTAAACATGCCTAAAGTCGAAAGGATTTATTAAGAGTTAAAGCGCCATACATAACCCCTTTTTTACCGGTTAACGTAGCTATAGGGGCGGCATTCCCACCCTTTATAACCTCTGTTACGGGCGATACTTCGATTCGTTATAGGAAAGGATACCCAAAACCGAGGATTTCTAAACGGTAAACGAAACGAGGTCGTTGCTATTTTAAAACCACCTTATTCAAGGGTAACCCTAAGTCCTGAAGGGTGATAATACTTAGTATAGTTTTATTTAACAGGGTAACCTCCCTCATAATAACTATAAGTAAAACTTTAACCTTACGTTTCAAACGATTTTACTCCCGTTTGAAATACCAACGTTGAATATAATGAATAAATGTAAATATTACTGTGATAATAGCTACCATAGTGAGAGATATGTTAAAGACCCGTATTTTGTCTTTAAAAGTTTTTTGTAATACCGGGTAACCTTTAAGGCCCTTATTACAAGCTCTTCAACCTATACCTTTCCTAATAGGTCACGGTAGAACTAAAACCCTAATTACTATATACCCTGAAATTGGGTATAAAACGAAGGCTTTATGACAGGGTAGATTGGTTTTAAGTCGGCAAAAACAAAGAAATTCCCCCGTTTGAAAGAGTTTATAAAACATTAACATATAGTAATATATAATAATTTTAACATTTCCGAAGTAAAATCCAATCGGCCATTATTTACCTATATTTTCGCTTTTCGTACATTAGCTTCGAAGCTTACAATATTGAATTTCAAAGAATCTGAAATTCGTAGAAAAAACAATGTTATAAACTAAAATAAAAAGCCGACCAATATAATATTCCATAGGGTTTATGATGTAAATTATATAAATTACTGGGGAAAGACGTAAGCTTTACAGGGTATTGTAATCAAGGTTTCAAAAACACGTAATCCGCGTTCAATATCGTATTTTTATTATTTTTCCAGTTAAATAGCTTTGAATAAAGGTAAACAAACTATGGTAAAACCTTAAAAGTCGTATTTTATAAATGAGTTAGTAATTGGAAAAACCGTCAAAAACCCTTTATATTTGAAAATAATCGACATGACCCTATCCTTAACGAATACGGATTTTATATCATAAGTTAAAGTGGCTATTAAATGGGTGACGGAGCGTTTAAGTATATTCTTTCTGTAATAAGCGTTAACTCAATCCCATATAATGAAGGACTAAAAAGTCATCTGGGTTACGATATATTTCAACCCCTTAAAGTATATTGAGATTAGTATAATTAGTCCTAAAAACCTTAATTCTAATAGGTTTTGGTTCCTTAACCTAGATAGTATAGAAACCTTCCACCATTGTTATAATTACTAGAAAACCCTTAAACGAAGGCACTTATTGGAAAGTTTGCGAAGAGTTTTTATAATATAAACTTAATATGCCTTAAAAAGCTGTACCGTTATATTTTTAGGCCCTGCGAACGTGTTTCGAACACTTATATTATTATGTTATACCTTTTCGTAAAAAATACTTAACCCTAATGTGACCATATATTTAAATTAGACCCAATCTTTTCAAGGGTAATTCGTAATATTACTAATAGTTTAGAACCTATAGTAATCATTGTCCCAAAACCTTCAAGCCTATTAGTATTCGTTAAAAATAAGCTAGGCCCTATTTTTAATTAAAGGAACCCTAAATGGTAAAGAGTATTTATACCAATTAATAATACCGTATACTTTAGCGAAATCGGCGGCCTGGTCGAGCTTATTCTTTTATAAGATGGCCCATATTTTCCGTACATTTACTAGGAAATTCTTACGTTTAGTAAAATCAGCCTTTCGAAGTCGGACTTCATCTACTCTCCTTATAATACCGAAGCCAATTTAGCTTATGGATTAATCATTTCGTAAATTTAACTTATATTATAGTAAGATTCCCGACCGTATAAAATGTATCTAAATATAGTCGTACGAAAGACTCTACTTAGCCGCATATTACAGCTTCGTCCATTATATCCAAGGCTTTAAGTAAAAAAACCATATTAATACCGATTAAGTCCTTAAACCTAAATAGGTTAACTTCCAGAACCCTAATTCGAGTGATCAAAAGAAGGGAAACCTAGAAGTTAACAAAATTATACGTAGAACCTTGTAATTGAACTTTCAAGGCTAGGGACAACGACTGTAATAGCTCTGGTAAGATTAATAAAAGTAAAGTCGAAGATATTTTTAAAACGGTTTGTAAAAATTTCCACTTTACTATTAAAATATATATCGATAATAAGTGGCCAAGTGTCTTACACTCGTCTTCCGCATATATTATTTTACGTCCGGTTCTTATGGTCGTAAACCAAATTAAATTCTCTTTTAAAAATGTTTTAAGGCCCAGGTATCCAGTCATATTCATTCGAAAAAACCTCGCCAGTAAACTAATTTCTGTAAATATCAGTAATATAAATTCTGTCAACGTGTAATTATAAAGAATCTCTACTGAAGCTTGGTTTTAAATATGTAAAGGTAAGGGATACGTTTTTACGGACGTATATTATAACCTGCGGTTGGGTATTTAACAGCAATTTTCGCCGTTCTTTTTAGGTAAAAGCAAAGCCCCCCTAATTTCGGACTAAT
The DNA here is from genome assembly GCA_038502455.1 of Anisogramma anomala. Lineage (NCBI taxonomy): Eukaryota > Fungi > Ascomycota > Sordariomycetes > Diaporthales > Gnomoniaceae > Anisogramma > Anisogramma anomala. The sequence continues at coordinate 33,239,429 of JASMMZ010000004.1, forward strand.
AATAAAAGATCGTATATTAAGTAGCGTTATGTAAAACCATACCCGATATTTTCTTACCGTATTACGATTTTCATATATTAATAATATTAATACTCGGTTTCATAACTTATAAGTAAATCTTAATATATATTAGCCACCATACCTACGTTAACCCAGATAATTGTAAGTCTTGTATTTGTTTCTGACATTTGATAACACCCAATTGCTTTGCATATTTCCATAAAATGCATGCATAATATTTAGAACTAATAAAAGTAATTGAGCTCTTGTATGAAGCGGTGTAGGTGTCCGAAATTTCGTTTTGTTATGTAAGGAGTGTAAGGAAGATTAACGTAATATCGGTATTTAGAAACAATGGTAAATCGGATTCGAATATAAACGTAATAGAATTTAACGTAAATGGTTTAACATCCTTAAAAGCTTTGGTAATGGTTTTTAACAAAGTTCAAACCCTAATAACTAAAGGTTTAAAAACGTTAAACCCTATTTTTCTTACCTTAGTCGAAAAGTATCCTATAGTACGTAACCTAAATCATATAGCCCGTTTAAACTACGTACTTGCGGACCGCATACCGTATTCATTGAACGTAAACCTCTTTAAAATTTGAATTACTATGAAGGGAAACTTAAGGTCTTTATTTACGAATTCATATAATATAGTTTCGCCTCAAACGTCTTTTAACCTATTTTTCTCGGATGGTGTGAAGTTTGAAGAAAACTAGTCACGTAATATGTTGGCACTGGAAAGCGGAATTACGTAACTATTAACCTCGTAACTAAGTATAAGGGATGTAGGTCGCGCTACTCTATTGCCGGTAAAGTACTACCGAATACTGGTATAATAAGATTTTAATTACCTACCCTTTTTCGCTAGGCTAACTTAGTTTTCCACGGATTTAGGGGTGGTGATGACGTAATTATTTAAAGCCTTCGTTATAAATTTAATATTATACCGGAGTTTACCGAGAATTTTTTTTTTAAAAAAAAGCGGTATTTCGATCCGCGTATACATTTACCCCTTTTTTCCCTAAAATCTATTAAGTAATTGTCGTATACCAAGTGAAAGGGACCGTAATAGTTATAGGATTAAGGAGTTGTTATATACGCCCCTGAAGCATAATCCCTAGCTAAAACCGAATCATTAGGATAGTAAATAGGCTGGACATACCATATATTTATATACTAATTTATGCGCTTGTGGTTACAAAATTACAGCTTCTGTGGTTTATTTATTATACGGGCTCCTTAACTAGTATGAAAAAGGCGAAAGAACATAACAGGCCTTAATAATAGATAATTCAAGTCGTTAAGCTTATATGTAAGCTTTAGCTATAAATTTAGGGATAGGCGTCGATTATTGTAACCTTAATCTACGTAGAGATCCCCTTTTCGATTACTTTCGGATCATCGATTGGTATATCCTAAAAGGGTATATAAATAACGCGAAAAACCCCCTTCACTATACGTACATTAAGTTTGGTGTAACGTGGCAAAGAAGCCACCGAAAATATGTAATAGTGCCAGTATAGTCTCTTTGAAAAAAGCTTATATTTGGTCTTTATATTCGCGTACTATATAACGAACTTTATAAAAAATTTATCCGCCCACTCAATAATGGTTGAGTTTAGTTATACTATTTTAATAAAAGTATATTGGAGGGAAAACCTATTGATTTCCCGCTTACAACCCTTAGAAACCTTATTAAGGATCCGTAAATCCACCCTTTTCGCTACCTTTTAGAATATAGTGCATTATTTAGGATAAAATTTCGGTTAGTTTAAAACGGGATCCTAACGTTTCTTTATAAACATACAAGAACTTCATGAAATTAGGAAAACCGGAGTCCTATTTCGCTCTACTACTGTAACCTATATAATATTCTATTCCAGAGTAGTAAAGGCGATAAGCATAAAGCCTTTATTAACTATAGCTGTAGGCGAAGTTAAAGCCGTCGTAAAGTAGGCCGGGAAAGGGATTCGGGGGCCTTTTTGGAGGTGTCCTCGAATCTAATCGCTTAAGTTAAAGGGTTAATTCACAGCATACGTAAACTTATATTTAAGCGCGAGTGTATTCCCCGTAATCTGTAACCCTAAGCCTCTATTAACCAGGTATTCGGTGGCTTACGCTATAATATGTAATGCCAATGCCCGGTATTTGATAAAGTTGGAACCGTTATAGCGAACGACAAAGGAATTGATGGCCTATTCGTACGCCGTGTAAACAGACTCGTAGAGCTCGAGGTCGCTTCTTTATATATCTAACGCCCTATATAAGGACTCGGCGGTAAAGCATGGGGATTGGTACGTAATAGCATTCTTTTCCGCCGGAGGTGGTGTAGTTACCTAACGCTTTTACTAAGGCCCTTAGATAGTTTACAAAGATCAAACATCCTTTACAGGCGCATAAAGGGATCTATTGAAGAATTTTTCCTACGATGTTAAGATATGGTATAAGGGTTTAGGGGCGGTACTGAAAAATTTGGGGTTCGCCTATAAATATATTGGGAAGGATGAAAACATTACACTTGTAAATTACGGTTTTCAATTCTTTGAATGGAATGAAATCTATAAAATACAAGTAGATGGAAAAAACTATTAATAAATCCGTATTGGAACGCTATAAACTTAAGCTAAAATCAAAATAAAGACTTTTACAAGCTTTAAATTAAGATCTATTGAGATTCTTTCAGGCAAGGTCATAAGACGATTGGTAAATCTACCTATAAATATATAATTTAGATCGTTAATAGCACAGTCAACTAGGTATCCAAACGAGGATGCAAAGTATACCTCTTTTTATGAATGTTGAAAGTGTGGCAGTGATAAGGGTTACTTAAAAAACCCTTCAAATAAGGAACTCAACTTCAAAATTATGTATTCACATTATAGTTCCGATATATTATAATAATAAAGAAGCTAACAAGCTGTCTAAAAACTTTATGTATTACTAACGAAACTTAGTACATACTCCTTGAAAATTACCGTGTAAGAGATAAAGTAAAGCGTGGCAAAATACAAATTGAATGGATTTTTACGAATGAAAAATTAGCCAATATGTTAATAAAGATATTACCGAGAGCAAAATATAAAATAATGATACAACAGCTAGGCTTGGTTAACATGAGTTCAGATTAATGGTTTATAAAGCTGTACGCTCTAAGTTATCTTATGGTACTACAAATATCAAATAGTGAAGTGGTTTTAGTTTAAACTTCGGAATCTTAACAGAGTATTGTAAAGGTTATCGGTTCAAATCGAACTAAACAGGTCTCCTTACTTTTTACATCTACTAACTTTCTTTTCTTTACACTACAACTCCTTAACTTTATCATATACCTTTTATTTTCATTTCACTTCTCTTTCTTCTCTTCTTTCTAAGTAGACAATACCTCTTCAACAAGGGTATTGTAAATACAATAGGTATAGTCACTTAGTATACACTTAATAACAGGACCACAATAGGGTTAATTAGTACTTGGTATAACTTAAAGTACTAAACCTCAACACCAAAGAAAGATGAATTCACCAAAGATGTAGACATCTCCAAAGGGCACTAGTATTTACTAGTACAGAGAATCAGCATAGAGATGCTGTCTAAGCTAATAAATACTAGTATAGAGAAACAAGTATTGACCATTATGGAGTCTCGAACTTTGATTTAGATCTCTATAAGGATACACTTCATCATATATCAAGTCTTCGACATAAATGATAGAATAATTGAATCTATAAGCCAATATAATATCTTCTTATGTAGTACCTGCAACAAAATCGACCCTAAGTATGGAAAGCTATAAAATTGAAATTTTATCCAAAGCCCCTAAACTAAACGCTATATTCATGATATTAGCGTATATAACCCTTTAATGAACTTATTAACCGTGAAAACCATTGTCTTAATAGTAACGAAATATATTGGATTTATAAAAAATCCAGTTACTTGTTAATTAGTTATTCTACAACTGAATGTTACAAATAACAGGTGATATATTACGCTCAATACCCCACTATCTTTAAGAAGGAATTTTTCAATCGCATCGTTAACTACGAAACTAAAGAAGCTTTCAGCGATGACTATATACTTAAATAGATTACTTCACATAAATATACTATTTTTAGTGTAACTTAGTAACTAGATAATCGAGGCTTTTATATCGACCAGCTGACAAAGACCCTCATATTTATAGTTCAAATCAATCAGCTAACTGCTAACATACCTTTAATCTTCTCCATTATTACGCGGACTATATGTTCAAAGATATCATATCAGATGCAGTGGAAGCAAAGTATCTAATAGAGACTATTCGTAATATTTAGTATTACAATGCGAAAGCATTATTGCCACTGATATTAAATGTTAAGATACTAGTAACGTTAGAGCTAGCTTGAACCTAAACCAAAAACCACCTTCACTAAGATCAAAAACTATACAAATAATTATTAAACTAATTCAGTTTCAAATTCTGAAATCTCTTACCCTATTGATTTTTTACATGGATAATATAAAGAACTGCGTTGTTAACGTCAAAATTAAAATTGAGAAACTAGTTGAAAATAGCTGGAAATTCCCTTTCGCATTGAAGCAAAAGATTTTTTTTGTTTTATAATTAAGTGTTTAAGATAAGGATATTATGTCAAAAAGGAAAATATATGTTAATTACACTGAAGCTTTCATTATAGAACCGTTAAAAGTGTCTTTAAAGTCTTCCAATCCGCAGAGTATAAAAATATAGAGTAATTTTCCATAAAAGCTATTGAAATATTCGTCACTATTGCCAAACATACTCCTTAATACCCCACATATTTAAATTTAGGGTCAAAGAATATACGGACTTCAATCGTCAAATTTTCGATAACATTTTGTACTTAAATAATAAGTTTGGGATATTATTGTATATCACTATTGTTAGTATACATAGGTTATATGGCAGTTTATCACGCTGCAAAGTACAATCCTGCAGATTGCACCCTTGCAGATTACATGCGTGGCACAGTCTGAAAGAAGGATTAGCAGAGTATATGGTAGAATGCCACTGCTTGGGTTAAAGGTTTATAACCTCTTACCTGCAGCGTAAACTCTCCGAATGCCTCTTTTCCATTTAATATTTTTTAAATTTTAACTGCTTTAATATACACCAATCTTCGATCACTTATTTAGTATGCTAACGTAATACAGACCTTACTAGTACTTATTAGTAGCAGATTCGGTCGACTACAGATAGCTTAGGAAACAAGAAACATATATAAGTTGAATACCTTCAACGGAATTTTGTAACGGTCCCAACTCTTTGTGTTTTAGCACTAAGTTTTTACAATAATTATACGGGATATGTATGAAGACTGTAAAAGTAAAGTGACCTAAAAAAAGATAACTTTAATACAATATAATTAACCCGGTTGGTGCTATATTTACTAAAAGCCTTGTTACGCTATTATTAAACCTTATTGACGCTTTAACGTACCTTAGCACTTTTCAGAGAGATTCTCATTACATATTAGGTTGCGTAAGCCAAAACCAACAAGTTTCAAGACCCTTTATCAGGACCCGTCCGATTTAAATAGAGTATTTGAACCTCTTACAAAGTATGAAAGCGGCAAATACATAACATTCAAAACACTAAATAAATATAAAAGCGGTTAAAACATGAAATATGTACCGCTTACGAAACCCAAAAGCGGCTAAAACATAGTATTCAAACCACTTAGAAATAATGAAAGCGACTAAAAAATAACTTTTCAATTTCGAATGGCTAAAGCGAAAAGTCAAAACCGCCTTAATATACTTCACACTTTTATAAATATAGTTTTAATATTAGTAAATGAATATGAAGCTAACGGATATATAGACATTTTCGTTGAAATAATAAATATATATAAAATTAACGACTATATACTTTTTTTCGACCGAGTTATAAAGGCTCCATAAATATTAACCTTTATGAAGAAGAATTAAAAAGATGACGGTTTATATAAACAGCTTAAAAAGCACTTTTAGGAAGAAAATGGCTCAAATAAGTTATCCAAACCGCATCTTTAAAAGGGGGCAAATCTACAATATCACTTTGATACGCAAATTCAATAAAAGGAGTACTCGAATACAATATGCAGAACTCGAGTTTTAGGAGAAAAAAGGCCTATATAAACAATCCGAGCCGAAATTTTAAAATGAGGAAGATTCCTTTAAAAAAAGAAGGGGTTAAGAAATCCTGTTAAGCCGTAGTACTAGAGGGAGAAAGTGCTAGAAACATTATTAGAAACGTGGGATTAAAAAACTAAAGGGTGGGATCAACATTTTGAAACACGCTTTTACCGAAAAAAAGTTTTAGATAATGAATTTAAGCCGCGCCTTTAAAGTTGGAAAGAACCAGATACATTATTAAAGACGTAATCCTAGAATGAAAATTTCCTCTTCGGAAAAAAGAAAAATGTTAGAGCAGGAAATACGCTACTTAGATTTAAAAAGGGAAAGTCACAGATACGGCATTTAGTACTCGACAAAAGGAAAAAGAGTCAAACACGTATTTCGACACGCGTTTTCAAGAGGAAAAGGGGCCAAAGATATTATTGGAATCATGGGATGAAGAAACGGAAGGCCTAGATAAATAATCTGGACTGTGTTTTTAAGGGAAGGAAAGGCCAAGCACGTGTTCTGACACGTGTTTTAAAAAGAAGAACAGGCCAGGAATATTATTGGAAACGCGCTTTTAAGAGGAAGAGGAGTTGAATATTTTATTTGGACCGCGTTTTCAAAAGGAAAAAGACTTAAATATGGTATTAGCAATTTAACCTTAACAGGAAGGAATACCTTCATAAAAAGAAGGGCCGAGTACAAAATTCAGGCTGTAACTATAAGAGGAGAAATAGCTAGATACTTTGTATGTAACTGTACCTTAACGAAGGGACGGGCCATATAAGCTATCCGGCCATTAATCTAGAGGAGAGAACGGGCCGTAATGGCATTTGTAACGCAACCTAAAAAACAAGACGGACCATAATAGCATCCTAGGCTTTGGCCTCCAGAAAACAACGAGCGCTCTAGATATCGCTTTAGGAACGCCTCTACAGCACATAGCTATGATAGATAACTTAAAAGCGCTTCCGTTAACACAAAGAACTTGAAAAGTATAATTAAAAGCGCTCTTATAAAAGCAAGACGCTTAAGAATATGTATTTATACCATTCCTACCCACGTAAAACGTTTTTCATTACGTATTCGGAACGTAGGCGGTGCTTTTAATAGCTGTTACGATTAATAACGTAACGAAAAAGTTCAGGTAACCTAGTTAGATACCCCTGCTTTACTAAATAAAGAAAAACAGAAAAACAAAGAAGTTTTTCCTGAAACGAACCTATACTACTATAACTTTTGAACAAATAATTAGAAACTCAAATAAACTGAACTGTTATTACTAAATTACAAACACAGATCGCTTTACAAATTATACTATTAATACGGGATTAAAGATACGAACCATATTACAACTATACTTTCATTACTAGATTATGAATACTGAGTATACAAATAGAGAAAAAAAGATTACCTATATAGAAATTATTATATATTACTATAGTTAGTATATGTAGGTCAAGTGGCAATGTAATACGATGCAAGACATACTTCTGCAAAGTATATAATAACGTATCATACTACAAGCTGCACTCTTATAGAGAGTGCATAATGACGTATCATGCTGCATATTGCACTCTTGTAGAGTACATGCGTGGCACGGCCTAAAAGGAGGATTATCAGAGTGTATAGTAGAGTGCAACTGCCTAGGTGAGAGTTTTATAGCATCTCACCCATGGCATACACTCTCCGAATGCCTCTTCTCTCTTTAACTTCATCTTATCTTTACTACTTCAATATATACCAATATTTGATTACTTTTCTGCTCCTTTAATGTAATAGAGACCTTATCGACAAAGTTTGTTTTTCGTGTCGTAAAATTCGTACCATTTTCTTCACGAAACTAAGTTTTTTAAATTGTATTGACAAAAAATACTTAGTAAACGTTGAAAATATTGTGGATTGATAAGTATCTGTTGTTATTATACGTCGTTGTTTACGATACTAGTATCAACTATATTATGACAAAAAAATTAATTTAACATTGAAATAATGGGAATTTGGTATAAACAAATGCCTGTTAAGGTATATTGGAGTATCAAAAAAGTTGAAAAGACATATACACTATATCGAATGGTATATAATATCGTGAGTCTAGGGATTAAAAGCTTTACAAACTAGGAGGCACGTTTTGAAATGGTATTAATTAGTATAAATGATATTGTGTATCTTAATGGAATAATAATAAATCTACTATACTTTAAATAACATTCTCGTTTAATGAATGAATATTAATCATTAACAAGTAACCTGAAAATGGAGGCGACATACGTAAAAATATTAAAGGAATTATGCAGGTAATTTGTTAGGAGTTAAGTTGATATTGTCCTCAACATAAAAATACCCTTATATAAATTGTTGTACGAACTTTGCTGTTATAAATCGAGATCCTCGTATAGCGAGACCTAGGAAAATTAAATAGAACATTTAAGATTATAAATATCGTTAACCTTAAAATAGTTACTGAAACTTTTCACGTTTTGTGACATCTCGAATAATTCAAGTCAAATCTTACATAAGGGAGATTAAGAATGACTATAGTAATAAAAATTCTTAGGCTAAACAAATTAGCTAACATAACTCCCCTCCCCTCATATAATTAATAAATCGATAAACGACAACAGTGATAAGGCCGATTACTAAACAGAAGGAACGTCAATAATAATGAATATATCTCAGGTCGTATTTAAATCACTATGTGAGTTAACAGGAAAGAAAAAGATATTTGAAATTTAGCTGTGAACCTTCCCATATGGAGAATTATTAAGACTAGATAATCCTTTTGAAAAGAAACAATAAAATTGAGATGAATAGACTTTTAACGCAAAGAGTCGTATAATTTCTACACAAATGAAACAATCACCTTCAGAACTTTGATATTATGATTTTCTAATTGAAAATTATCTATAAGGTAAAGGGTAAAATTATGGGTAAATATTCCTAAAAGGTACGCCCAATTGCTTGAAAATACGGTAATCAAAGCAAAATCCAAATCGTTACGTAATCGCCAACAAGTCAAAAAAATCCAATGTTTCGTAATGGCATTGAAAACAAGTTTGTTAGCAATAGCTGATAGACAGTTAAATTTTAATAATTGTCATATTATTTATACATATCTGAAATTGAGAACCAATCTATGAAAAATCGGTTTATTGAAACTAAGTTGGGAATTCCGTGAAAAATAACTACTAAAAATGGTTATAAAATCCGTTGAATCGTTATAAAAATTGGCTAAAGACAAGTATTTATTACTTTCTAATCTATTAGTCGTACTTCAAATTAAGGTTAAACATAAAATATTTTATTTACGACACGTAATTACTAATAAAGTAAGATGAAACCTTTGTTGGTAGGCTTTTATCGTTGCAATGTAGTCGATTTGGGTCACTGTGATCGAAGTAACTGGTGCTAAATTGAAATTAGTTCTGATTTTATGAGTTGTAGGTTCTAAGTTTTGTAGACTACTAGACGGTCTGCACGCTAATTTGTATGGTCAAACGATTTGGTCTATTCCCCACTTAGAATTAGGCACCTATTGCATTACACTTGCAGTTAGTTCCACAAACTACAGTCAATTTACATTTAGTACAATCAACTAAACTAACAGTTTGATTAACTTGATTTTACTACATTTGACTACTATTACAATACTGGCGGCTTTTTGTTTTGTGCCTACACGCTAACGTAATTTTCCATCAAATGGTAGAAACCTCTGAAATCCCTCCTTAATCCATAAGCCAAACCCTTATCAATTCTGAGGAATTTGCACAAAAATTGACATTAATTACGGCCCTCTGCTTTCCATATCTAAGCCCTCCATTCTTCAACTTCTATATACAGGTCTTTTATCAAAAACCCATACGTATTACTTATTCCATCATTTACGTACCTTTTTCTCATAATTCAACCTACTAGTATTACCATTATCACTTTTATCACCGTTACCGTTAATATTATTACCCTGGCAATCTTTAAGTTTGCCAAGATATCCCTATTCCTTCATATTACGTATTGGGTGGTTTGTGTAGCCCTCGATTTGTACGGCCAGCGTATTGCTATTCACAAACTTTTCTAAGGCGCTATTGGGTATAACTTTAATTATAGTGTTAGTAAGGTTATCTTCACCATTAATCTACTGGAAGTCATCGATTTCCTGTGCTTCGTATACCTTTTCCGAAACCATTACGTCTATTCTTCAACGTTTTTCATTAGTTGTACTCAGTTTAGATAGGCATTCGTAAAGGCTTCGGGAATCTATAGATATAACTAGAGGTATAGAGGATATTTTCCAACTTCTTAATAATAATTTTTAAAGTACCTTTAATCAGTATACCGATATTAAAACCTATTATTATGACGCAAACCTCTGAAACTAAAACGTTTCGTATCACACATTTACACTAAATAGATATCCCATATACGAGGTTTTCAGTAATCGTAAATTTCCCTTCATACCTCTCCTCGTTACGGAATATAAGAAGGAATTCGATCTACGATATAAGGTAACTACTATCGGCAAGAAAACTATCAGTAAAAATGATTGATATATCCGTTATAAAATATATCGAAACTATATCAATATTTATTAAATGGTTCAATTGCCACTAAATCCTCGTGTTTAATCTATTCGAGTCTTTATCTTAGGGATATTATATTTATGCCGTAATAGATAGGTTATACATTGCCTTCGGTTGGCATGGCGTAGCAATATAAGCTGTACGGGCCCTTTGCTCCAGGTATCTTTCTAATTTTACCTTGTTGTCCTTATCGATAGTTATCAATGGCATAATTTTCCCTTTTTATAGTAAACTAATATACGTATCATTGATATTTTCAACCTTAATATTATGAATACGAATTAACTCTCTATTAATTTCCAATTATATATATTTAACCAACGTCTCGATTAACTTACATTTTCAGAGGCCTGACTTTTCAATGATATTTTGTTTCGCCGCTATAAACCTAGCGTTTCCGTAGAAAGAGGTATCGTTAATTTGTAAACCAATGATACCATAATTTTTACCCTTCGTAATTGATAAACATAGGTTAAAGGTTGGAGTCTTTAAACCAAGATAGTTTCTGAAGTAGGTCTGGTACAGTAAAAACCAATAAACTCCTACATCTACCAATTCATATAAAGGTTTAATATAATATATCACCCTATAATCCAGAAACTTATCCCTTACTTTTTTCGGAAATTCTAACAATACAATCCGCTAAAAATCGGTAGAAATTACATAAATGTTCATATTATATCGCGGCTATAAAATTTGAACCAATCGCTTATACCAGCAATGAAACTAGCATTAATTACAACAATTAAACACTCATTCATTTTCTAAATTTAAGACTATGAAATAAGAATCCAGTTCTTACCTTCATTATCATATCCTTAAATAATTAACCATAACGTATCATACGACCGATCAGTATTCTTACCACGAACTTCGAAAATTATGCTAAACTTAGAAATAATAACGTTTTAACTTTCAAATTACGTTAATAATACTAGTTAAATAATCTATCATATAAAAAGGCCGTCAATCCTTCTCTGGTCGCTTTTTTAAAAGGGTTTACCTGGTGCATTAATAATACCTTTAACACGCAACTTAAAAACAAGTTCTCCGTTAAACTTCTCCTTTTCAAATACCTACGCCGTTATACATACCCTCTCAAGCCTATAGTTCTCGTCACAATCCTTCTTTTCAATATGTATCCTCCTCTTAATTAATCTTCCACACCGTCAACGTTCCATTAACTTATCAACTATCGGCTTGTAAATATTATATTGATTAATTCCCTCAGCTTGGAGATTATTGGCATCAGAATTTTCATCAAATTCGAAGGGTATTTTGTATGGTTTGACCTGTATTGTTCAGAAAATAAGAAAGCCGTTAATAGTTTAAATTACTATATTTAAATTGGAAATACTCAAAATATTATGTAGCTTATCTTATTTACCTGGATTTCTCCATATAAAAACTTTACTTTAAAGGTATAAAAAGAGCAAGTTTATTATTAAATAGCCTGTTCCTGATATTAATAACGTCTTTAACCTAACAGTACACCGATTCCTTCCTCAATTCCTTCAAGGCTTTACTATATATAATAACACGTTTTTTAGTATTCAGTAATAGTGGTAATTGAATCGTCATAAGTATGTAAGTTTTGAATACTAATAAAGTTAGCTTAAGGGTATTAAAGCTAATGGTATCGTTAAGGTTCTTTACCTTCGTTCAAATCCATAATTTTTAACTTATATAGCTTTTAATTTTCATGTTATAAATGTTATAAGTCTTTCTCACAAAGGTATAAGCTCTTTTAAACTCTACCAATACCCTAATAAACCTTGACAAAAACCTATTTACACTGAATTCACATCGATGAAACATTAGTCGAAAACTTCATCACAATGAAGTTAATACTAACATCGTAAACCAATACGTCTCGTAGCCACAGGTACGGATTAATATATAAAATATATAATATCTCCTGTGTTTTCCTCTCTGTAATAATATTAAGAAATTTGGCAATATAAAAAACTGTAACAAAATCCATAACGTAAAGTACTAACTAACTGTACAAATAGAACACTTCTACGAGAACCTTGAAATTGAAATACTGATATTCGTTCAACGTAAACTTAAATCTTAAAAGAGTCTAGAAATACATTTAATAATAGTAGAAAGACCGTTCAATTTGCTTCAACGATAACAAGCTCATATCTTTGTAATCAGCCACATTTAAAACGTAATAAAATCTATCAATCGCCGGATAATTGAACCTATAATATAATTAACGAAGTTTCAACTCAGTTAAATTGAATAATACTAAATTAAGCCCTTAAAAAGAAAACCAAAGTTACCCTCATTCAAAACTAAATAGAAACCTCTCACTACCTTTAACTTGAACCAATTCATTATTCTAAACATCAAAGTTAACGCTGAAGTTTTTCATATTTGTAAGGCAGAAAAGAAAAGTGGTAGAGGATTACAGAATATAGAAAACAATAAGGTCAATGACTATCTTAAACATCGTGAATCCCAGTAAAAATAACTCTTTTCTAAGGCTAAAGCCGACCTTAACTTTACTGACATCCGTATAATCAAGTTCCGTAACAATATTACTATTCCTTTGTAATAGGAAATATTGCGAATAGCCTCCTGTTAAGTACGGTGCTACCTCAGTATCCGGTATAATACCCTGAAAAACCTGCTCCGCATAACGGTCTTAAATATGAAAAAGGTAAATAAAGTCAGGGTATTTATCATCATATAGACGATAAGGTTTTTTCCTTATCAAACAGTATAAAAAAGCGTAATCGTCAAATTATTACATTACTTCCGGATTAGTACCGATATCTTCATACCAATCGATAACTTTAAGCTTATTTTTCTCCCCTTAAACTTTTTTCTTTGTTATCACTAGTCAGTGCTTCTTATCACAGGGGCACTAGCTACTACGAAATAATCCTATAGATACCAGCAGGAGAGATCGTAACGCAGGCTTTGCACAGATACATATAGGCCAGTGGGACCCTACATCATCCACCCGATTAGGACCTTAGGGTTTCCTGTATTTTAAAAACCCCTAGGCGTGTAGATTGTAGCCCTGGTTTAGCAATGTAACGGTGTTTACTTAGTTCCTACTTAACGTCAAATTACGCTAGGGATATAATTATATGGGCCTTTAAAAAGGGCCCCGTAAATTTTTATTAATAAGAAGAAAAAAACCGTAAAATAGGGCGTCAATAATGTCAAAACATGTAATTACGCGTTGGAGTCTATAAGTAGGTACGGGTAAGTATATGCATATGCAAGTAGCAACCTATTATCGTGGTGACGCGTGGCAAGGGGATTCTTCTATACTTAATGCTTCGTACATTCAGTTTTAATATAAAAGAGAGACCCTTTATTAAATCTACCCTCAACTTCAAACCTTTTCTAATAACAATAAATCGCGTAAGTATTAATAAGTACCTATACTACTTATAGTATCGGTGTATGAAAACCTTATTTAATACTTAGTTGTGATTTAAGATCCTATATTAATATAGTTAATGACCTTATTACCTATAAACCGATCCCTAAACACGGTGCGCTGCCGAGCGCGTTTACCAGTCCTGCCGCGCTAGCTAGTAACCCCCGTATGGACTATTTATGACCGCTTCTACACCTTTTTCTCTCTTTCTTTCTCTCCCTTTCCCCAATCCCCTGCTACTTTCACCCGCTCCTTATAATCGCGCGGGGTATAACTTTATATGGGTTACATACAGTCGTGTCTAACGGGGGCCTCCAACGACAAATACGTTAAATGGGAAGATTTAGGCATTCGATTCGCCTATTCTACTTATAATAGGTTTTAATGTTATATAAAAATTGTAATGAAAGGTCGGATACTAATTAGTGTTTTTTCAATAATGATAAAACATAAAGTTGGGTATATCTCCATCGACGTTAACGCTATGAATCTATTAGCTACCTACCGTTCCATTGTCGCTGCAAAAGCGTTTTCAGGGCGCCTAACCGCCTTATGATAGACGTTTCGTATCAACATTAAGGTGGCTAAAGGTGGTGCAACGTAGGCGGCGGCCGCGACATTAATGGGTCGGTAAGGCTTTACCAACGCCTAAGGATAGGCCTGTAACTAGGACGAAGAGAACGGTCCTAATAGCTACAATACGGGATTTATCGTTAATAAATCAGTCTTTATTATCCCCGTCCCTTCGCTCCCCCCCCCCCATTAATTGCCTAGATTATTTTCATCCACGGCCTATTCCCGAACCCTATTCCCCTCCACAGATAAAGTAAAGGCCATAGAGTGGTGGTCGTCAAGGCCTTAATACCAACGGTAGTAAAATTATGAAATGGATAGGTTAACTATTATATAATATAAGTGATAAAGCTGGCGGCTATAAAACTGTACTCGTTATCGGCGG
This sequence comes from Anisogramma anomala, assembly GCA_038502455.1. Taxonomy (NCBI): domain Eukaryota; kingdom Fungi; phylum Ascomycota; class Sordariomycetes; order Diaporthales; family Gnomoniaceae; genus Anisogramma; species Anisogramma anomala. Next base: position 33,254,496 of record JASMMZ010000004.1, read on the forward strand.
GCATTGAACGTGGCCTATATAAACTATAATTTTAAAATTCTTTTCAGTTTCGAAAAATAGTCCGTAATATATAGAAATGCCCGGAAATTTTGAGGGTTCGAAAAGATTCTATATATTTATGCCTAGCATGCCTATCTATCTAGGGGTTTTTAGGTGGTCGGAGCTACAACTTCTAAACTTTTATGAAGGTCGGATAATATACTGAATGTGAAACGCTATATTTACCGTTATACCAAGGATAAAGTCCATCAATATCCTAAAGGTAAAATCGTTGAAAATAAATTATGAAGTCCCCATACCCATGCTTTATAGCTAGGAAATGGTATAGTAAAAATCGTAAAAGCGATAGCAAAAGTGGTAAAAGACTAGTTTACGTTAACTTTCGGTACTTTAAATCGGGTCTAATTGAATAAGTAAAGGCTTATTTCTTATATTAAGGGAAGAGATTCCCCTTTTATTTATCATATCATTTATATTTCACTGTATTTACATAAGCCTTTAAGTAGGATATAACTTTGTTAAATAAATATTAGTTATTACTATTTAAGAGTAAGGAAGATCTAACGCCGATGCTTATCAGCTTATCCAAGACCTTGTTTCCGTTAATACCTATATAACTTAAGTAATATTTTACTATAATTCGGTTTAAATAGGTTTTAGCTACCGCGTGTAATTCTTTAAAAGCTTATTAAAATAAGGTAGCTGGGTTTCTCTTTAGGGAATATATTACAAAGATGTTATTTACGTATATCATAATTTCATTTATTATAATACGTGTAATGATGTTTAGGCTGCGAAGCACGCCGACGATTTTCATGTCCAAAACGTAAGAATTACGATATAATCCCGCGGATCCCTTCGTTATCGCGCGATCATTACGAAAAACCACGTACATATATCCGATATATCTTTACTCTTTTAACGTTTATTGAAAAAAAATTAAATACTATATTATAGTCGTTATTTAACATAAAGAACTATATCCTAAACTTTACAAAGACTTCTAAGGACCTAGGTATATACCGAAGGACTAGTAATACCAGTCATAAAAAATCAGCCAATTTTTCGTTGATAACAACTAACCTAAAATAAGGCTTACTCGCTGGGCGTCTCAGTTTTATACGTAAGGTTATCTCAAGGCCATCAGGGGTATTGTAAACCACTCAAGCTATTTATAACCTGGCGAAGTATTGTAAACCTCCCAAGGTATAAAGGGTGGTTTATTCGCCGCTTAAAGAGATGGTGAAGAAACGTAACGAACCTAAGTATTATATGCCGGTACAAAAAGAAAGAGGTATTAGGCAGTTAGGTTTTTTAGAATATATGCGAAGCAAAGACGCTGTTATTTGGAAGAGGCCTTACTTAAAGATATTTCAAAGTCTCTGTAAACGATAAAATTAGGCAAGGTTTTGTATAATAGGGAGACTACACGTATCGCGGTAATTAAAAGAATCGCAATCTGGTCTTTGAAAGATTTTTATCTATACCCATAATGTTAGCTTTTAACGTAATATATAGATATAGGTATAATTGTAGAAGTGGTAATGGTTTTTAACAAAGAAGGTAAAGATTTTTATCCAATTCGCTAAAGACTTTTATAATACCTGGCAACCTTTAAAGCTTTCGCTACGTATTCCCTTACATAAGTCTTTTCCAATAGAGCTCTACTAAACCCAAACCCTAGCTATTATATACTAAGAAACCTGGTATTAGGGAAAGGGTTTACAGTTAGATAAACCGGCCTCTTTCTCATGTGAATATATGAATTACTCCGTTTAATAACGTTGGAAGGCCTTTGACGTTTAGTAATATATAGCATATTAGACTTTTCTGACGTAAATACGAGTTTGTTATTAATCGCCTACTAATTTTCTTTACTTAAATCAGCTTCGAAATCCTTTATGTTTTTAAAGAATTTAACTTCCTTAAAAGATAAGTCGTTGATATATATAAAGATACACCCTATATAAAACTTGGTAAGGTTCCACATATAATTTATATATAGAATTGTGGAGGAGGAGAAGTCTTATAAGGTTCCATAATTCGAATTTGAGAAAACTGTAATCGTAATTTAATATTAAACCCATATTACCTTACTGATAAAAAAGCCCTTAATGAGTGTGAATATGTTTCGTCAAAACTTCAAACGCTTTATCTTTGAGATTAAACGATTGTAAAATAGGGCATGGAAATCGCCCCATAAGTTACGTAATAGGATCGATGTAACCTTTCTTTTCACAAGTATGAATTCAATATCCTATATGAAAAACGAAACAAGTTGGATACATATTGTTTTAGTTTTCTTTCTCCATATTAAAAGCTAATAATGTCCAATATAATAAGAGATTATCATATCTTCTGGGCTAATATGCATTATAACCCTCAAAGTAAACCGGAATAAGTATGATAAGCTTTTACAACCGTAAATTAAATAAGGCCTATTCTTTAAATTTTGGCATTATGAATACTTATGATTATTTCTACGCCATTCAAAAAACGATTAAACGTAAGTATTTATTATATAATAAACAAAAAAGGTTTGATGTAACGGTCTAACACTTTTTATATAAGCGTATTATAATATCATTCGACCCAACTTGGGTATTATATACGCTAACGGTATTACGACATTTTTTTAATAAAAATTGAACTCTAAACGGATAGTGTACTTGGCGTTACCTAGGTGTTTAAAGGTTCGTTGAATATATTATCCGTAAGTGAAAACCTGTTAAAGATATCGTTTAGTATAACCCGGGTTTATTAAAGAGAATAACGGATAGGGTACTCTCCTAATGAAAATAAGGGGGCTCGGAATAATGAGTGAGAATTTTACAAACTAATAACGCCATAAATCTTCGCCAAATCCGCGGCTCAATATAATTTGTTTTTTCAAGCCCGGCTTTAACTCGTTATATCTTTACGAGACGTTCCGAAGTTTGATAGACCTTATATTACGCGGTTTAACCGTATCTTCTCACCTTATATATAGGAGAAGCCGATCTCATTTAATGGTTTACTACTCCATAGATTTAACGTGTATTATAGCATTGTTTTTAGTAGTTTATTAGGTATTATAGAATAGCCAGTTAAAGTCCTTTACCTATTTGTATATAGATATTTCATTTTCGATATCCTCGGTATATAGTAAAGATGTCCCGTTAGTAATGATTAAGTTGTTAAATTTAAAGAGATCAGTTTCTAATACCTTAAAACACGAATTAGTAAGGGTATGAAATCCCCGTATTTATAAGGTTGTGAATAATATATCATAATTGATACATTATTAAAGTTAGGTCCAATTATTGTAATAACTCCTATAATATTAGTAGAAATGAGATTTAATACATAGCTTAATGAATGTATAGGAACTTTTACCTCCCTATTAAATTATATACCTATAAAAAGGAACCAGTCGTCCAAAACGCGTCCCCCTTAGGCGTTTTTTTAGGTTCGTCTCGTCCGGTTATATACGAGGTTAAAGTTACCGCCGACGATACTTTAAATTCCAGGTAACTAAATGTATATTTCCTTGAATATTTCGTTAAAAAATTCGTTCCATTATATATTAATAATATCGTATCCGTCCATTAGTATTGATAAGGTGTCTTTTTCTAGGTTCAAATGCTTATATGTAACCGTAAGGAATACCTTTCCTCGGATGTAGGAGAGGATTCATTGCGGTATTTCAAAATTAATTTACGCCGGTTTTTCCATATAAGGGCATTCTCGACCTAATTATATACTTGTAGGAAAAGGTATTATATAGGCTAAAGTTATATAGAGTTTTACCCACTATCTTTTTTATTGCATTACGGTTCCTATATATTAATAATATTTACGCCTTCGTTTATACAACTTATAAAAAGGGTTTGGTATACGGTTGTTAATTTTCTTACATTCTCCTATATAATCTTAAGCCTTTTATTTGTTTTCAATGTTTGATAACACGTCGTCACCCTAAGTATAAGCGTATTGTGTATGTTTAATATTTTGTAAAGTTAACGTTAATTAAGTTTAAAAGGGCGGTAAAATCCCTAGTTACTTTATTGTTACAGTCCGAAGTGGTATTAGTCGCGGTTAATTAATTAGGTAAGGCGTTGTAGAAAGGATGAAAATCGATCTTCTTTATAATAGTAGCCAAGTTTAGTATCGAAGGGCTACCTTCGAACGAAGTCTTATTTTCGGTTTCCGGGATAAGCTGGGCTTTTATTACCGAAAACTTTAAAGTTTTGAAAGTGGATTTAGTAACCTTAAAGTATTTTAACCCGACCAAACTAAATTGAAAACCGATTGTTAACTTACCGACTGACCTAGGGCCAAATGTTCTCAAATTAATCGAAATCGCACATACCTTTGAGGTGTTAACCATTACAATGGAAAGAATTATCGCTATTTTAAAGGCGGTACTTTCCCCGTTCACTTCGAGTAAAATAAGGTCCAAAAAGGTTTTTTTACGTAATATAGACTAATTAGCTTATAAATTTACGCAACCTTCGGTACCTATATCTCGCGTAATTAATACGGAGCGAGTCAAGTTCTTTCCAGCGAAGTACTATCATTAATTAATATTAAATGGTTCCGCTTTTCGATCCCTTTTCTCTAGGCGAATATTAGCCTTTCTAGGCCTAATAGTAGTTATCTTTTCTTACCAGTACCTTCAAAACAACCTTTGTGTTATATCGAGTCTTTAAAAAAAAAATTAACCGGTATTTCAAAAAAGACGAATGTATTTCCCGCCTTTGAATTTGAAGGCAGTCGAATAATCTTCGTAAACCGAAAGGAAAGGACCATAATAGTTATGGAATTAGAGTCAAGTTATATACAATTTGGAGGTATAATTTATAACTGAAATCTTATAGTTAAAGCAACGTATGAGGCGAATGTATTGTGTATTAATATACTATCATAAATACTCCCGCTTATAAAATCATAACTATTAAGGTTTATCTATCTCCTTTAACCGTTCTTCATTATCAAAAAGCTTAAACCCTCCAATAAAACAAAGGGAAAAACGATTTAGTTTGTAAAGTCTGTATTAATGTTCTAGCTGTATGCTAATAGGTAGGTATTAATTAGTATAATTCCGGCCTAAAACTATTTTTTCAAACCTTCAGAACCTCGATAAAAAAAACTTTTAAAAGAGCGAGTAAATAACGCTGGAACCCCTTTTACTATGTACATATACCAGGATTAGTAAAATGTACCGAAAGTCTTACCCAATAAAAAAATAAAGCCGGTAAAACTTCTTTACAAAAGAATTTGGTTTTGATTTTTCAATCGGCGTTACGAATAAACCCTGTAAATGTCTTATTTACCAACTTAATAAAGATTGGGTTTAATTATACCTGTTTAACGAGTACGTAATGAAAGGAAAACCTTTTTCCATTTCGCTTTAAACCCTTAAAAACCCTAACGAAAACTCCTAGGGCTTCTTTCTTTATCGCTCTTTATTATGTGGTATATTATGCGGGGTAGTATTTCGAAAAGTCATATATAGAGGCATATTAGCCTTTATATTATTTCGAGGTTTTTTATAATGTAAAAAGAACTAGCGTCCTATGTCGACCTGCTATCGTAGCCTATATATGATAAATAAAGGTTTTTATTCCCTCCTTTACCGTGGTATGTGGTAATATCGGCGCCGTTATGTAGGCGATAAGGGAGGTCATACGAAGAATCTTTCGAAGGAATCCTTGTGCATATTCGTCCTATATGAATAATTACGAAGCTTTGGGCTCCGTTCCCTATAAGTCTATTTATAGCGCTTAAACTCCGCCTGTAAGGTGGTTGGTAACATATGTCGCGATACGTAATACTAACTCCTTGTGCTCCATAAACTCAAGCTTATTAAAGCGTGTAATAAAGGCGCTAATAGCTTATTCGTAAGCCTTATATATGGATTTTCGAACTTCGAGGTCGTGCTTTTAAGTGTCGAAGGACTTCTATAAAAACTTGGTATTCAAGCTTTAAATATAATCCGTAGTAACATCCTTCTCTTCTGGGGGCGAACCAGTTACCTAACGCTTTCAAAAGTCGGGAAGCCTTTATAGATACGCTAAAGACACGTATAGTCGGTATGGCACCTCTAGTGTTGGCCATATAGGGGGCTATTAAAGAAATTTCATTATTGATATTAAGGTATCATGTATATTTCTGGTGGCAGTATTGATAATTATGAGGGCTGCCCTTGAATATGTCTTGAAGAATATTTCCTCCTCTCTAACCTTAATCCCTTTACGATTTTCGATGTATTCAATATCATCGTAAATAAAGGTGAAAATGAATTATATATAGTACCTCACTCATTTTTTTTCACGTTTGACAGCCTTATAACATGTTAATCAATTACCTTATTTACCGCGAATACAATATTTTTTGTTGTTTGGAGTAAATTTGCCTCATAAGCTTAAAAATCATCCTCTTTATGTAGTCTATTAAATACAGCCCCAGTTCCGTACCTTTTATTAACTGTATTAGTTTGGCCTTCCGTTCTTAAAGTCAATATAGTACGTGTAGGAGTAATCTTTTTTGTCGTTGGTAAACTTTAAAGTTTAAGGGTATATATTAGTCGAACCTAAGACTCGAGCTATTACGGTTGCCAGCAAAAAACGCAACTAGCTAAAAAAAACCTTTAATAGTAGCTTTAAAGCATTATAAAGCGTATTCGAACTCTTTATAACATATGATAACTTAACGTAGCTGCTAGCGAAGTTTACCTTCGCTAGTTTTCACATTCCTCATTTCTTATTGGCAAAGCACCAGCCTATCAAGTATCTAATTAAAAAGGTCCATTTTTATTTTAGTTTTTTTCTTGTAATATAAAATATAAAACCACTTAATTATATTATAGTCGGTATAATACTAGGAAAAATTAATATCGTATTTTAAATAAACTTTAATATCATTGTAGATTTCGCGGGAAAAAAGCAATTCATCAAGTATAGCAGGTAATCATCCTTGGTTTAACCGGTAAGTATACTGGGAAATAGAGAGTAAAAGCCTGACATTTCATTCTTATTTGGCGACAGATATTGAAAAACGGGTGCAGCTTGACATAGAGAAGTTTATACAGCTTACCGTTATATATCTCACTTCCTCTCCAAATCTTAACAAATATAGTGATTGCCGCGCAATTCGTATCTACTATAGAGAAGTATCTTGATGAAAGTGTAATGTGATAGTATTGAAAACCCTTTGAAACCCTCGATTAGGAAAAATACCAGTGTTAGTGGGCGGGATAAATTACCTTTGGTTGAATTTGAAGGGAAAAGCTAGTAGCTATGCCCACAATCAGCTCGCGCGTAAAGCTGCTCCTTCCTTAATTTAGCTACCAAAACTTGGTATGCTAAGGAGTCTGGGAGAAAGAGACTTAAAGTTTTCCACCGCAAAGGACTTGGTTATAGTTCTCATAATATTAAGGAGTACATTGAGGTTACTACTCAATTAACTAGTGGACTTAAAGGCTTACCACGCATATGTCAATCAATTCTTTATAGTCAATAGCACTTAACCGTTAATCTTAAGTAAAAGGGTTTAAGGAACTTATCTGGGATTAGGCGTGACCTTAGGAATACGTCCGAGGTCATTAAGAAATGTTATCGCTAAAATTTTCTTTTCTCTTATCTTTTTATACCTATTAAGAATCTTTATTGGTGGCACATTCGTATAATACCTCGGTGAGATTCCCTCTTTCTTTACCAAGTTTCTATGATAATACGATACCTCGTTTGCATAATTCATCTCTCAACTTAAACTTCTATATTTTTTCTGTCTTTTTCCATATAGCTAGACTTCAATCCCTAAAAAACTCGACGTAATTATCTTGAACCTTTATAATGGAAGTCTGGTGATCTTAATCAACGTCGAGGAGGAAGCGACCAACGTAATTAATCAGGTACTTGGTGGTAAAGTCTTTGCTAGCGTCCGTAAACTAGAAATCGTCATCGAAATAATTAACGAATGTAAACTCAAGGCTTTCAATTTCTTTTTTCTGAACAAGGTCTTGAATGATATCAATCTTGGGTTTTTAGGTAGCCATCTTAACGTTTTGACTGATATAAGGCATGGTAATGGACTTAGTAATCTAAAAATGTAATGACTTAGGTTTTTAGCGTAAAATTGCGTAAGGACTTAGAGATTCAAATTAAAGTCGCCCGACGTAGATTTCTCAACACAAATTAACGATTCTTAGTATTTTTCATTGAAAGAACCGATCTTGGAACATAAAAAAAGAAAAAGAGTAACGCAAAATGCAAAGTTTGGTGTAGGAATTAGGGTAAAAGGTTATTTGTTAGTAAATTTAAAAGTTAAAGGTTGTTAAACCGTAAAAGTTAGTTGTTTTTACAATAGTAATACCCACAATAGTACTAACTTGACCGTTTGCCAACTTAAATAACTTTAAGACTTTTAACAGTCAATTTTAACGCTTTTCTTCAAGACCATTCTAGTAAAGATTTCTTAGTATTTTCAATAATAGCAATACCATTGCTACTTTTCAACTACTTATAAACAGCAAATGCGCTTACAATGGTTTCCTTTTTACTACCTGTAAACAGCAAACGCAGAAAAAAGGGGCTCTTTATAAAAATCTTCCTTCTATCTTACAATTACAGAAAACGTAACCAGAAACTAACTTCTTATTTTATCTAGCTTATCTGTATTTGAGATACTAATCACTGATCAGTGTTGGTAAGCCTTTATCGTTACAATTTAGTCGATTCGAATCACTGTGGTCAAATTAAATAGTGCTACATTGAAATTGGTTCTTATTTAATGATTTGTAAGTTCCAAGTTTGGCAGACCGCTAGCCGGTCTGCACACTAATTTGTATGGTCAAACGCTTTTTTCTATACCCCAATTTGAAGTGAGTACCTACTGCATTACACTTGCAGTTAGTCTCATAAACTGCAGTCACTTTGCAGTCAGTAGAATCAACTAAACTAACAGTTTAGTTGAATTGAATTTACTTTATTAAACTGCTATTCCAACAACCTTTTATATAATGAATATGCCAATCAATAATACTCTTTCAATTAAAACTACTATATTTGTAATATAAAAATTGCCAGCGATTAAGAACTTTAAATTCTAAAATTACAAGCTGATTGCAACTCTAGTTAAGGACAAACACCACAAATTTTACGGATTTTCAATTTACAAATATAATATTAATGATATTAACATTTACCTTGATTTTTGTTAAAAGTATCAAAACATCAACTTAGGTAAAATCGACGGAACTAATGTTGCAAAGACTTAAAAGTATTTAGAACAACGCGCCCATAATATCTATATCGCAATCTAATAATAGCCGAAGATATAATAAGATCTTTTAATTACGATATAAGCTTAAAACCTAATTAATAAGAACTAAGATTGATTGAATAAGATTTTGGATCAATAAATAGGGAACTTAGATTATGGGATCAATATAATCATAATTTACCTATCGAAAAACACGTTAATAATTTTTGAAAACCTTTTTTTGCCCTGATTACTGAACTATTATCATAAATCGAATTTGTGATAACGATTATTAATAATGATTAAAAATAGAAAAACCAGCTCTTAATTACAAGGAACCTAATCCATTAGACTTCTATTAAATGTAAAAAGGTTACATTAAACATGCTAGTTTTAGAAGTTCACTGTATAATAACTAGCTTTAATGTAGATATAACATTTGGAAAACTATCAATATCATTACCAGATAGTTAAAAATTCCACCTATCCCAATTATTATCTGTATAAACTCGAGAAGAATATTCGAATACTTTTCAAAACTAGGGACAACTAGTGAAGAACGCTTGATAATCGACTTAATGGTGCTTTGAAAAGCCTGCAAAAGCAGGGAAATCGAAGAATTCAGATTTATTAATGGTAAGGACATTATAGCAAACGTCGTAACGAAATTAATACCGAGAAAAACCCTGAAAAGGTTTATAGACAGCAATATGCTGATTATATATATCGAAGGTTATGTTAAAAGACTACCAGACAAAGTCAGATCATGTAACAACGAATAATATAGAAAACAGAGGTGCCATGATAAACAGGAAAACTACCAAAAACTTAAAGTTGGCGGTTTGAGTAATTAACACGGTTAAGTTTAATATACGCCCAAGTTTTTAATAAAAGACTTATATATTGGTGTTGATAAAGTTCAAACTCAGAACCATGAGGTTAAAGAAAATGATGAGAGTTAATTTGTATATGAAACATACTATAATTAATAGGAGTCTTAGGGGTAAACGAAAAGAGATATTAGAAACTACCTTAAATAAAAAGTTATCCATACTAGTGTACGTACACAAAGCAAAAAGCCGATAGGGCTAAAAAAGTTGTGAATTCTAAAACAATCAGTCAACTATACTGTGAATTAAATTAACAATAACAACTGAAAATCAACTATTTTTTGTAGGATAGACTATAATAACTGTAAGTCACATACAGTATAGACTCACTTCAAACCAGGGCTCGTACCAAATGATTAGCTACACAAATGAGTGTACAGACCGTCTAGCAGTCTACCAAACCTAAAACAATACATCCACCACTTGACCACACAATAATACTGTTACTTCAACTACGATTTGAATCAACAACGTTATAAAATCTAAAGGCCTATCAATGGCTAGGCCTATCAACACAGACGGTTTATTGTAGTAGTAACAAAACCATCACATATCTTCTCCAATGAAAATAACCAACGATAATCCAATCGCATAGATCGCAGAATAACTCGTTTTACACCACATCTAATAATAATAAACGGGGGATTCTCAACCTTTTCACAGCCTATACTATTATTGTTCCAAAATTTTCCCGGATTCTTCGAAAACTTTAGGAAAGGGTCAATCAAAAAAATAACAGTATTTGTTGGAATATTAGTAATTTCAAAGTAGTAAGTTAACTTTACTTATAGTAGAGTTGACTATACTGACTGCAAATTGAGTGTATTGTTTTCTGAGCCTACTGTATTAACTACAGGTTAAATATAGTATGCGCCCACTTCACACTAGGGTACGAGCCAAACAATTAGTCATAAAAATTACTGTGCAGACCGGCTAGCGGTCTACCAAACCTAGAACAATACATCAACTACTTTCAATGCAGCCTCAGTTACTGCGACTAATTTCGAATCAGCTACATTATGATGATCAAGTCCTATTAACAGTATTAAACTTTTAAAATTAGTTTCGAAACTTCAATATTAACTATACTATAGTTTTTACTGATATATCTATATAATATTACGACGGATTAAGTTATATCAAATATAAACACACAATCTTTCAGAATAGTAACTTTATTGTAAAAGGGGTTGACAGATTTTATTCCATTATACATATTTTCTATACGAAGGTTATTGAAATCCTCTAAAACCTTAAACGGTTATCTAAGTTTTTTTTAGGAGAGATCATAGTATGTGATAATAATATATTCATAATCTAAAACCTTAAAAGTAATGTTATCACATCGTTTTAAAAAGCTTATATTATATTTTACTTTGTTTTTAAAGTCTTTACGAATTTGTAACCGTAAAATAAAACCTTAGGTATATAGGTATCGCCGGAAACTAGATTGCTTATAAATTCGTAAACTATAGTATAAAAATCTGTTTTTGTTTACTCGATAATTATTATGCTTTGGGCAACGGAATTAAATCTATATTCCGGTTGAAGTGACAAACAATAAGGGAGAAATAGTACATCTCGAAATGAGATAAGTTATTGTTTTTCTATAAACGTCAAAAACTTGTTTATTTAAGTTAATATAAGTCGAAAATCAGCAAAATTAGGTATTTAGGCCGCCCTTTCCCCTTACCACTATTATTACGGCCTTTTTATATCGCGTTTTAACGTTGAATCATAGCTATAAGAACTTTACATTATATTACAAAGATTCGAAACTATTCGATACAAATAGACGTTATATTCGTTGTAGAGCAGAGTAACATATCGTATACTTAATAAATTATCCGGTATTTACATAGGTTTATAAACTTATGCCACGGCTATATAAAATTCCTCTAAATAAATAGATTTGCGAAACTTGTATATGTTCAATTTTCTCGAATCCTACAAATTTCTTGATTTTCGTTCGCATTATAAATGGTTTGTTTTAACAACAAAAAATTAAATCGGGGCTCAAACAGGTTTGCATTTAACGCCTGCCGGTAGTAATAGCGTTTTATATTCGCCAATAATATTTACATTTTACGTTTGCTAGCTTATTATAAATTGCGAATCTTAACTCGCCTAAGAACCATACTATTACGGCTATAAAAACCTTTATGGCCGTTACCTATTACGCCGTCCCTGTTATTGGAAAAAGGTAAAGCACGGAAAAAGACGGGGAATGGAAGCGGTCCAGCGAAAAAGGGAGGTAGTAGGGGTAGTGATAGAGGCGTTAGCGGTAGGCTTATTTTTAACTAAAACCATTTCGCCTTTATTACTGTGGTCGCTGCCACCGTTAACATCGTTTTTATCGGGATAAAAGGTCAGACGCGCCGGCGTTATAACTTGCATAATATCGCCCCTTACCGCCTCGACAATGGTGTAAAAGGGCCACCAAATAGCAATTAAATATTTAACTAGCGTTTCTGCAGCAACGATAATATAATAAGCGGTTAAAGGTCTAACAGTGATGATGACGACAAAAATACACCCGCTTTTACGTATTGTCACTATTGCTTATCAATAATCAATAAATTTACATGAAACAGAAACCAATAAAAGCTTTTACAAATGTAATGAGCGTATTTTACGCCCGTTTTACTTTCGCTAATACAAATCTCATTATTCGACCTTACAAAAAGGAATTGAATATAATTATGTAAGTCTGGGCCTTATAGAGCGAGATGAAGCTTAAATGGCCCGTATTAATTGGGGTATAGAAGGAGGAAGAAAAAGGAAAATTAGGTATAGGGAGGGGGGGCTTAGTAGCGCGTATGTATATAGGACTTTTTGGAGACCTTTAGGCCTACTGCAAGGGTTTGGAAGCGGCGGCATAAAGCGTGTATAAGGCCTTTTTTAATTATAAAACCATTACTTATATTAGTTTAAAGACTCCTATTTATAATAATGTATAGAGCATAGAGGTCTTTTATTGATTAAGATTGGTATTTGGTGTTTATTGCGGTTTATAAGCACGGATTACAGGTAAGATTTGTTTTAATAAGGGTTTTGTTTTGTTTTGTTTCATTTTAAATACGCGATATACAAGCTACTTAACGTGTCAAGGTTCCCTATCAATATTTTATGGAGTCTTATGGCACACGTGTCCACAACATGTTTCACCCTCGCCTTTTACACGGGTTATTTTTTCATTTCTACTTCACTGGGCCCTTTTCTCAAAGGCCTATACAATCGTATGCATGGCGCAAGTAAGCGCCGGGTGGGGATTGACCAGGTCGCGACTCTCGGCCCGACCAGGGCTACAGTTTACACGCCTACGGGTCTTTAAATTGTGGGGCACCCAAAGGTCTTGTATGGAAGGATAGCTAAGAGGCCCGGGGCCTGTACAGGTCCCAGGGGCACTCGAGTTACGATCTTTCCCGCCGGTATGTAGAGGATTTTTTTGTAGTAGCAAGTGCAACACTTCATCGAAGGCACTGCTCGGTGATAGTATAATACAAAAAAAGAAAAAGAAAATGTACAAAGTAGATAGCATAGATGGTTTATAGTGAAAGTAACATTGGAAGATAGCCAAAGAAGAAAGAGACTCCGGAGAGTGCATGTCTCGAAATAGAACATAAGTACTTTACTTGGAGTCTTGTACTCCTCCCAGGACCTCCCAACACAAGACTGAAATCATATACCCATTTCTCATGCATACTATCAATGATACCATCTACATATAGATTATCGTGTAATAAAGTTTTGTTGTTCTATATAATCCTCAATTAAAAGGGAAAAGGAAAGGGAAGTCTTTATTACCATGTTGCTGTAATGAAATACAGCAAAAGCCATATGCGAATTATGTGACTGGTGATGCGTATAGCTAGGGCTGGTCGCTGGCCAACTGGGCAGGCACCAGCCTGTGACAAGAGTTGAAAGTTTAACAGGGGTGGCCTTGCAAACCACCCCTTAAACCCTATGAAACCTAACTATCCTACAGCAATTTAACTTACTACAAGACCTGAATATACCAAATCTGTTTACCCATACCAAAACTTGTTTTTACCCATGCCAAAAGTCGTTCTTACGAGAAAATAATAATACAATACGGTCTTTTGTTAGGCAGTGATGTATGTGTAAAACTTATTTGCTGACAGAGTTATTACAAGTGGAAAAGTGAAAAGAAAAAAAGTAAATGAAATGATATATAATTTTAGTATACATTTTCTTTCCCTAACATATACATACACAAAAACCATATGGTTCAACTCATCTTACATGTTTACACAGTTAAAGTAGAGTATTGATTTCAATGCAATTTTTTTTTTTAAGTTTCAAGACAAAGTAGCTTACTTCGTTACACTCGCTTTGACAAGACAGGCAATGTCATTCTACATGGAGGTTATAACCCAAAGAAAGGGCATCATTTCCATGCATGCAAGTGATAATGGTTGAGTTACTTCACGGAAGGAATCAGGTCGCACAAGGGTCGCCGACGTACGGCGGGCGGCCAACATGGCGGCGACACGGGCCTTAATAGCCGCCTTCTTCTTAAAGGGTGCCACTGTAGCGTTGGTCAACACGCAGGCGGACCCGCCCGCAACGGGTCGCGATAGGGGACAGGGCCACGACTTACTGATTAATAGGAAAGACGACTTTGTCTTTCCGAAAACAGGTTTCGAATTAGTTTTCAGCTTTCGATTGCTAAGGTGATGGGGACTGACTTAGGTGATGTTTG